>JAQISU010000205.1:2687500-3231655 GCA_029339505.1 Unio delphinus | reverse complement strand
CGGCGACTATATTACTAGAAATATTAAATTCATCTGTTTCATTTAGCAGGTTCTGCATCCAATCTACAGGCAGACCCTGAAGAAACTCTTCAAACCTTACAGCGGCAATCGACGAATTGTAATCTGATAAAGACATGTTTCCAGATTTGAAAAAGGCTTTGATTATAGAACTCTGTATAGAAACATTGACTTCTGGAAAATACCACGAAACGTTTGACCTTGTGTCGATTGGTACACCACCAATATTGTCAACCCTTTGAAGAATGTTCGGATCATATGGAATTACCTTTGGTTTTAGATCATCGGCCGAAATTGAAATTGGGGCCATTATGGCTGATGTTTCATTAGATGTTACGTTTCTATCATCTGTAAAATTAGAACTCGAAACTTTATTTAAATTATCATCTCCAGAAACACTCGGCGCTGTATTCAAAGTTTCGTTTCCATAAATGGTCGCAAGAATTCTTGACGTTTCATTTGATGTTGTTTTTAAATCATCTGTCCAATTAGAAGTCTGCTCATCCCCAATTTTTTTCATAGTCTGATTTACCAGGAATGTCTCTGTTCCATTCAAGTCAGCCAAGCTTGTCATATTTGCTTCACTTTCTGTAGATACATGTGATGCGTTTGTATTTTCTGCCTGCCGTCGAACACGACTGACATCCTGGTCCGCTGTGTCAATCAGTATTAGTGCACACATGAAGGATTGCTCTTGCGACCCACAACCCTGACAGTTCAAGACTTTTGGATGGTGTCGATATTCTGAAATGGTAGTAGTAGTAGTAGTATCAGCAGCAGCAATAACAATAACTTTGGTGGCATAGTGGGAATAGTAGTTGTTGCAGTTGGGGTTATCATTAGCAGCAACAACATTATTAAGAACAACAACATCTACTACAACTACAACAACATTAACAATCAATATTCCTCCAGAACTCTTCTTTTAAAAATGAAACAAACAGCATTTAAAGAAAATAAGTATCGTTCAATATCTTTATAATACCTTCACGATCACATTAGTTGTAATGTCAGCAGGGAGTATAACCTGTTTATTACCTCTTAAGCAGGACTGTTTTCTCCTTCCCTAACATAAAAGTACATAAAAACAAATTGCATGGATTTACCTGAACAGTGAAACTCAATTAAGATCAACTATAAACGTTTTAAACAATTTAACAGTTGACCGAATAGAATGAGGTTACTGGGGGGTTTTGGCGGATAAATTTCTAATACAATTTATGATTTTTCGTTAAATTACTGGGTTATTATACATCAGAGACATAGTATTGTCACTCAGAAATAGACGAGATGGTCCCAATCCTTGTTTCCATTGATGTTTTTTCTAACCCGTAATTTCGCGTGATCTTCAAACGCCTCATCCAAATTTCGTTATACACCGTGAGAACTGCAAATAATATATCCAGTGCATTCTATAGTAAACAAGCAAATACATCGAGATTTATCTAATAGATAATAACGTTATAAAACGCTCACTTGCATGTAAAGTTACGTCATATTACCCTCATCTGATCGTTTGATAGTACTGCGTTTGTCTAGTTCTGCTTTATTTACCTTAAATTAAAATACAAGTAATTACTTGATATAGTTCCAAAAGGTGCTTCGTTAGTCGGAATGAAACAACTATCACGTCAATTTCTTTTCTATAATCTACTTTCGCGCTGTAAAACGTGTTCAAAACAATCTGCCTGATTCGATAATAATTTCTGAGTGCTAGCATGCATCTTACATATACTCACCAAGCATGCATGTGATAAAGTTCACACGCGGTATGGGCCTAGCACTGTGTACAAGTAGTGGGAAAGATTGACAGTTTCATGCCATTTTGTGATCTGACATCCGGAACTACTTCGGCTAATTCGGCGTGACAAAGATATGCCTCTGACGTACGTCGGCACAGTAACTTACAAATAATTAATAACATTGTTCGTTAGAATTTCTCGCCAAAAGTAAGAAACCCAATTTAATCGTTTCATCTTGACTATTTTTACCATTGAATTGACAGCAGAATTGACCAAGAGCTTACTAATGCAACAAAACAAAACAAAAATAAATGTAACTTTCTGGGTGAATCATTCATTCGTAAAAAGCCGAAGTAGTTCGAATGGCAGCTGTCGACATATTACAGGTAAGATTAACCAAGAATTTTCGATGAGGATTTCACTGCATCAAGAATTGCTTATTTGGGGAAATTGTCGTTGATTGGACTGTAAATATTGTGCGAAATATATCATCAGCAGATAAGGTATGTCAAACAGAAAAGAAAGACAAGATACCTTTATGAACAACTTCAAGGATACATTTTGGACAGAAATCACTTTCGTCGAAATTCAAAACGACAGGTGTCGACATTTCTCCTTCCTTCGGCTTGAAGCTTTTCAATTTGACGTGTTCTGTGTTTTCTATGATTATCGGTTTCTTACGATTGCAGTATGGAACTGGGACGTCAACCCCTGGCGGCGTTTTAAAGGGGCATAATCGAAATTCCATGTGACCACGAAGTCTTAAATCAAACTCTACTGTAATATTTTTAGGCAGCGAAATCGAAAGAAGGGGTTTTGCGGCGGTATCGGTGGTGACTTTTTGGCCCCGCGTCTCTCCACAAGGCCAACATTTTCCTGGATTTGAACCCCATAGGATCTGCAATTAATTATAATGGAAGAATTAGATTGATGCACTTCATTTTCCAATATCACACCAATTCGATATTAAATAAAATGATTCCCTATTAAGTTTTTTTTTTAAAATATAAAAAAAACATTAATGCGATTGCTTCTCAAGTTCGTATGAATTAGAAACAAAGAAACAAATAAACGACCCTATCAAAACAAAATTACGCCAAGATAATATTATCCTAGCCCAAAGATAACTAAATCAAAAAGAGATACAATTATATCTTTTCCGTGTCACTCTGTAGCATATATTTAAATATCTTTTTCATAATCAGATTGACGGCTTCGCTGACCTAGTGGTTAGAGCGTCTACCAATGATGCGAGAGGTCACGAATTTGAACCCCGGTCGAGTCAAAACTTGTTGGCCACAACACGCCTGTAGGATTTACTCTGCAAGAATTAATCTTCAAAGCAAACAAGCAGAAACTTTACAATTATGGTATTAGATAACACATAAAAACATGTACAACGGCAATCTTGTAAAAGAAAGACTATGAAATTACCCAAACAAAATCATGCTGACAAAATTTCGGCAGTAAACATTAAGTGTTCTTGTATTTGAAATGGGTGAGTTTAAAGAGCACTCTTGAATGAGATCACTGTGTCCTTATGTCTAATATTATTGGGCAATTCATTCCAAGAACTGTGCCCTGGTACGGAATGGAACGTTGCCCGTTTGACTTACTTTTAACAGTGGGAACAGTGGAATACGAGTGAGGAAGAGGGGCGTACTTTTCTAGCTTTCTTCACATGGGTGAGGTCGAATAGGAACCAGTTTACCAATTGGAGGCTAATGAATAGATTTTGTGTTTAATTCAGGATCAAGTGTCGAGATGAGCGACACCATCACGGTTACGGAAATGGTTGATAACTGCAATAATACAGTGACAATTTACAAATTACTTCTAACAATACCAAAAAAAACACTACTAAAAAAAAACTAGCATTATCCTTAAATTTCAATTCATGTAAGTACCAATTTCATTCGGTCATTATTATCAGATCTTTGAGGTACGCGTGAATGAAATTATTTTGTAGCACACGTTGTATGAATCATTTCTGAAAATGGATATTTTGATGCCCCCTCTTCGCTTCTGTGAAATTTCTTCATTGAAAAAATCGCCAATAATTATATTGATCAAAGACAAACATTCGATTGGGTATTTATAGAATTCCTTTTGATTAACAGTTCAAAATTACCTGAAATGCTATAAATGTATAAATAAGTTGTAGATGCGTTATTTCCTTTGACAAACTTTCCAACAATCTTAATCCCAGTCATGCATTTTATTTTAATGTAAAATTTAATATAATTACAATCCTTAAAAAAATCTGTATATAATAATCAATATTAAGTTATTTTATAGCTAAAGTGTTATATAATCTATAACAGAGTGAAACTCACATAATAAAAGTCCAAAGTTTTATCACTGGAGCAAGTGATCCAAAGTTTGTGGGAAGTAATGAAATTTTTTTTGTTTTTTTTAAGGATATAACAATTGAACAAATAATTTTATAAATAAAAATTCTGTTTGTCCATTTTAGGACGTGGTCCTTTTCTTGTTTGATTATATGTGCAGATTTGATACGTTGTATGCATTTTGTTGTTTTCTTTTTTCGTATACTGGTCAATACATAATAAACTTTCTAAATCAGTAGGTTTGCTTGAATAATAATAATAATAATAAAAATAATAATAATAATAATAATAATAATAATATTAATAATAATAATAATAATAATAATAATAATAATAATAATAGTAATGATGATGATGATGATGATGATCATGATCATGATAATGATTATTATTATTATTATTATTATTATTATTATTATTATTATTAAATAACAAAATGAATTTTTATTTTGATCATTCGTTACTACCATCACCAGCAACAGATTGATCTTATCTCCAAATGAACACACTGTTTTATAGACCAAGAGTTTTGTATGGTTTTGTGTCATACAAGATATAGTAAAGTAGATCTGCTCATTGCAGTCAGATGTAATGTATATCAACTAATTATCCTAATTGGGAAATATTCCTTTTTGTTCCATGAGAAATCAGAAAGTGTATTCACATCATCGTAAAACTTGTAGGAATTTCAGGTAAAATTTTTAGAAACGATTTCCAACTCAATTAAAGGATACGCATCTGTAGATCTATGGTGATACATTTCTAGTGGGGTTTTTTAATCACCAAAAGGTGTATTTTCTTATTTACCTTATTTTAGTAAGCCATTTTAACTATTATCATATTTATCATATTGCATATTAAATTAACTACATTGACAACAGGCATGTATAATTTATAGACAAATATTGTATATTCACAGGCATGTATAATTTATAGACAAATGTTGTATATTTATTCACATGCATGTATAATTTATAGACAAATATTGTATATTCACAGGTATTTTACATTTATAGACAAATATTGTATATTCACAGGTATTTTACATTCAATATTCAGAATCAAACTGTCCATTTTTAAAAAATAAATAATGCAAAAAAAAGAAAGAAAATAAGACAAATATATTTCACCTTTAAAATGCGCATAATCACGATTATCCAAGTTATGGAGATATTGATGAATTACCATTCTTGTATGTGGTAAGATAGAACTGTATAAAATTATTGTAGTTATCAATATAGTATATTTTTTGAAAACTGATGTAACGCATTTGCCAACTGAAAAGTACTTAACTTCCTGTTAACAAGACATACAGTGGAACTTGATAATTGAGTGACACATTTAAACATGTTTGGTATTTCTCCATATAATGATTGGATGGTAATAATAAACGAAATATTTAAATATATCTGTGGAAGAATAATGATATTGCCACAGTGACGATACCGCATTTATCCTCACAGTATCGATATGACCTTTGTCTCCTCTGTATCGATATAATTTTATCTCTACAGTGACGATACCGTTTTTATCTCCACAGTATCGATATCACTTTTAGCACCACAGTGACGATATCACTTGTATTACCACTGTGACGATATCACCTTTATCGCAATAGTGACGATTTTACTTCTGGAACTACTTATTTTCATATTTAGAAAAATATATATGTCCTTAAGCTTGTTATCTGTATTTCCGTATTCAGGTATATTTCATTTTCGTCTTCATATGGTTCCTTCTGTTCATTTTGTACGGTGCAGTTTTCACATTCATTACTCGTTTATTCGAAATAAATTTTCATGCCCATATTTAAAAATATGTATACTTGCATGGTTGATTGATTGTCATTCAGTAGTTCATAAATGAAAACATGTATCAGGTTTATCTTTGTTAATTAAACACTCTTCTACAATGCCTCTGTTTTTCTTCGGTATAATAGAACGGTAGCAAATGAAAACGATTTTGTTTATTTCCTTCACTTTATAAAATCTTGAATTCATGGTCGTAATGTATGTGCTTGAACATTTAATGCTGTCTTAATACCCGGTATAGTATTGTCTGTGGGTAATATTGATCACCAATTAGCTGTTTTGTCGAGATGTATATATAGAAAAAGCATACGTGATATGTTTGTTGTCTGTGAGTAATATTGACCACCAATGAGCCGTTTTGTCGAGATGTGTGTGTGTGTGTATGTATATATATATATATATATATATATATATATATATATATATATATATATATATATATATATATATATATATACATATATATATATATGTATATATATATATATATATATATATATATATATATATATATATATATATATATATATATATATATATATATATATATATATATATAAGCATACGTGATATGACAATCAACTATAGTCACCGTGTATGCCCAATTCAAAGCTGAGGACCTCGAATTTTAATATCCTCAAGTGTTTGTCAGTCTTTACATTATTATTCAGACATGAATAGTAATCCATCTATGACATTTGTATTTTAAAGAATGATATTTTATGCGTGCGTGAAGTGCACCATCTAACCAATATTGCCTTATTTACATTTCAGTCCAATACATCATTTCTAACGAAACGTGTATTAACAGACACCTGTCACGAAATGCCATCGGTTATATTGCCTCATGAAAGCGGGCTCTCGTACGCATCTTTATTTAAATGAACCACTTCATGAGACCAATTATCTTTTGTTGTCCAAAACCATTGATAAACAATTCGCAAATGATACAAGAGACAGACTGATTTCAGTGCAAAGATAAGTGAATTAATTAAACTGTACTTTGTTGACAGTGGAATTGTTTCGGTTATTTTTTCAAAATTGAAAGATATATATGGACTATTACGCAGCGAAACGAATGCATCGATCGAAAAAGATTTAAGGAAGAAGTTCTTTAAATAGATCATACTTAACATAACAGGCAATCTGGAACATAAGCTGCCTATCTGCCTATGTCGTGTATTCAAAAGAATCACCACACCCAATTGTGCTTTTCTACAGACCATGTGTCGGATGCCTAGGATGTATATAGAAAATCGCGTTTTAAGGGTTCTTTTTTAGTGTTTGTTTAAACTCCATGTTTCACAGACTCACTGAAACACTTATAGTACCAGTCTCTTTAGTAGTTGACATTGTTCTTGGCAGTGATACCTTTGTATTGTCACACACTTTTCAGGTTGAGGGTGGCGTCCAATGCGATTCTGTAGTTTACTTTTATTGTTGAATCCCCTTTGTTTGCGATGGTAGATCCAATGTATTTGAAGAGGTATACTGCCTCTAATTTCTGGTATTTGACGCGGATGTTATACTGTAACATGGTTGATTGATTGTTTATAACCCTTCAATTTTATCAGCATTTATCGCTATCCTGAAATCCAAGGAGCCTCTGTACATGTTGCTTGTCTGCTCCAGTAATTCATTTCCTGTGACTACAAGTCAATCAGTATCATTTGCAAAATGAAGGTCTTAAATGACGAGTTTTCAAAAAGTGACAGTTCCATCGTGCTGTTTAATGGCCTTTGTCAAAAGGATTCTAAACAGCGTAGGTTAACATAAACAACCTTGGCGGACGTCCACTGCTGCTGAGAACCACTCCCCAACTGTACCATTAACTAAGACTTTACTTTCTGACTTTCTGTAAACTTCCTGGATGATTTTTCTGAGTTTGTTCCCCATAATAACTTCATCGTGGTAGCCCAGTGTCTCGTGCCAAGCTCATCATAAGCTTTCATTAAGTTTTTTTTTTTACTTTGAATTCAATTTGATGTTCCGCTCTTCACCTATCAAGCTTGTGTTCAATATCGACGCTGAAATGCTTCAACCTGTTCTGAAACGTTCCTTCTCTCCGGCAATGAGGTTCACTGCTCGGGGTTTTAGCATGTTAAGGAGCATTTCAACATTGCATTACTAGAATGCGTTGTTATACTTACGGTTGAGTAGTTTGACTGAAGTTAGAGGTTGCCTTTATTTAAAAGCAGCCCATATTTGGAAGATAATAGCGAGAAGCTGAGTCCATAGCTCTGACCATTTCCATTTCTTCCAGATTGTATTATATAAGTGAGCTAACAACATGGCATTACATCCTGCCCTGATATATGTTCATGCTGCCTTGCCTGGCTAGAGTGACTTGATTGTTGTCTCGTCCTCTTGTCACAAGATGAGGAAGTCATCATCATCAATCGGTCTAACGTAATTTACAATGGTAACACTTGGCTGCCCTCATGGTACACTAATGTAGAGTTCTGCGCAGTATTTTATCCACCCCTTTGTATTCATTTGAATTCATACATGCCGATTCATTATTTCATGCATTGTTTCCAATATGTTATCCACTTTTGGGGCAATTATTAATTTGATCATTTACAGAAATTTATTTTTTGTGATGTTACAAATATAGAAAATTTCACGAAAATATAAAGCTGGTAGGTGTAAGATGGTTTCAATTAGAAGATAACCTTTTTCTTATGTGTTTCCCAGTTCAATTTTATTTGTTGAATGTTACTTTTGATTTTTCTTTAATTTAAAGAAATTGACCACAACTGGCTATTTGGGAACTGTCCATTTCAAATTTAATAAAATTAACCAAAACTCTCTTTTTACAGTTGATGGGTTTAGTTAAATCTCGATCGCCTCTCTCAGTATGTAAGACTTGAGAATATCGTGAGGTAGTGTTACCGATGACCATCACATTTCGACGTTCTTTCCCCATCCCTAAACATTATATTTACATAGAAAGACTGGTAAAGGGTCTTTAAACTCTATGAAAGGAAGAACATCAGTGTTGTATGAAAGGGTGAGCCTGAAGTAATGTTTAAAAGAATATCAATAAAAAGTACCGAAGTATCAATTACATACCATTATGATCGTCTTCAAATTAAATAATGCCCTTACTACTTTACATCAAAGATCAGTGATAGGAAGCAAATATACTGTGGGGCCGGAACAAGATCATTGGACATTTGAACCCCATTCTTCAGGATACTAGTTGCATTAAGCAAATTGTCTTTCCATTATTATACAAAGCAATCGGATTCGACGCTAGTTATACCAACCTGGTTTAGTCTTTTCCCAACAGTACAAAGAAATAATCAATCACACGTTATTGCATACATCATAATTAAGTTAATACAATATATGAAGTTGGTATTAATGACAGGAAATGCATATGAAACAAAAAACATAGTGCAGGTAGATAATAGTGTGATTGTGTGGGGTTAAGTTGAACTCGTATGCTTGTACATACATGCAAACCGTGTTGACATATTTGATTGTTCCCTATATTAAAAATAGTCTTCCGTTCATATTGAAGGACACAAATTTATAGTGAAATGAGAGGAAATATAATAAAGTAGTAAATATGGAATTGATTAGGGTCCCCAGTAGATTTTATTCAAATAAAAAAAGCAGTTTTTTCCTGTAAATTAGAGATAATAAGTGCTGTAGAGTTCCGCAGTGACGAATTTCAAATTGCCGGGACAGAAAAGGCGAATATAGTCGGCTCAGCTGAGTTCTCTAATAGCTTCCAAGATTTCATTGGTCTAATTTTATTTATTTTTGGTTTTCATTTTTGTATCATTTCATTATCATAAAAAGAATTTTTATTTATAATTATTATTAATACTAACGTGAATTTATTGTTAGTTTTGACCGGGTACATGTACAGTTAATAGATTTATCTAGGTTCAGGTCATTTCAGTCTCAGACAACAAATATTAAAACTAATTTTAAGAAAAATTAATAAACTAAGATTCTGATGTTAATATGTTCATTTAGAGTGTGTTACTCACGTTCAATCCTCCACAGGTGGATATTGTAGCTGAATTGACACTACTCGTGTAGTACCTTGATGAAAATTCCAATTGCAGACTCCGACCTTCATTGGAACAGAGACTTTGAAAAAGCATCAAAAGAACTGCAATGCATTTAAACTCCATCTGCAAATTTGTAGCTGCTAAAGAAAGGAGGATTACAACATGTCACAGTTTTGTATGAATTTAATACACTTTACTTTATGACAGATACATTCTGTCTGAACCTTCGACTTAACGAATGCTTCGTTGCTTTAATATAGTAATGGGCAAGATAACTACATCAATCAAAGTCTAAAACTCACATAAATATTGGACCCAATCAACATCTGGCACCTTATCATGCAGTATCTTTCTAAAATGATGACATTAATTTAAAGTGTTTAGCAGCAAAGTACACTGGTCATCAAATGCCATTAAAAGTGGTATGCTTGCGGTTTTTAGTTCTACCATAAAATAGTTGGATAATTAGCAACCAAAATTCCGGCTTTCCGAAACCCTGAATTCCAAGTTTACCGACACCACAAATATATCCCGTTTATGGCCTCTGACAAACTTGACAAGAAAGACATTAATAAGCATGGTCTACTGCTTAATGGTAATTATCGAGCACGATTCTTACAAAGCCACTTCTTGTTGTTTAACATATTTGGGTTGACAAAACGTGCGAATTTGTTCTAATAATATTTATTTGTGACGAGAATATCCAATAAAAGGCATGTCCTGGAAATTGGCTTCATTTGTTCTAATAATATTTATTTTGTGACGAGAATATCCAATAAAAGGCATGTCCTGGAAATTGGCTTCTTGCTGAGATATTTACAATATTTTATTTGTGCTTGAATTTTAAAAGAAGTCAAACTCTCTACAAGCAGTCGACTTTGCCCAAATAATTATTAGAATAAGATAATTATTTGAACTTTTCTGTCCAATGATTCTTCCGTCTTCCTTGTTTTCCTTGTTATCGATTAAAATACTTGTACATATCTTCCCTTCGATCATTACCGACAAGATCGGTCAAATATTATTTATTTCTTCTTGAATATAAACCGCACCAAGGTTGGCTATAATGCTTAACACATGCATGTGAATGATCTTAACAATAATAAAAAAGAGTCAAGAAACATACAAAACTCAACTATAACTTCTTGTATAACGTAAAGAGAACAACAACAAAGTTTGTTTCAGTTTTCTATGATATAATTAGACATTTTAAGATGACCAAAGAAAGGTTTTCATATCCGGTATCACCACTTACAAAGTCTGAACAACGATTTTGAAGAGAAACGGATATGGTATCATTGTTGATCACGGGCTGTCATCTTTAATGCTTTTTTACATTCAGAATGTTTTTGTCGCTTATGGGAAATTTCATTGAAATGTGAAACAAGAATGGTCTTATCTTTAATGATTTACAGGGTATTCTTCTTTATGGTACAATATCCTTAACAGTTTCTGAGACTTATTAAATTTTTTCATTTATTAAATTCCTACTATTGTCAAATTTGGCAATATGTATCAAAATTCTAAGATATTAAGAAATTCCATGCAACCCTTTCTATTTTTTATTTTGTTTTTGTTTTGCCGATGGTGTCTGAAAATAAGAATATTTTATTTTTACCGCCTCCTGTAAGAGCAAGAATAAGATTGTATGTATCATTTGTTGGCTACAAATAATGCAAAACAGGCTTGCAAAGTATTGTGATTGAAGAAATCCAATGATATGCACAATATCTAGAAAGAAGAACTGTAATAATTGTCAATTCTCAATAATTTCCTGATAAATATAAATTAAAATCGCACGCAAACATCTAGTCTTTATCAATTAATCTCTGGACCCTTGTCTTTGCATGTAATCGCTTAGGTACGGTGTCATGAAGTCATCTGGTGAAAAGTTGCTTCAGAGAGGCACATATGCCTAGAACAAAACAAATTAAATCGAAAATAGATCCGATCTCTAGTAGTCTTTCGTCAAACTTAAATTATGTAACAGAAAGAAATTGAAACCGACAATTTATGTTTATAAAAGCAAGCAATTGATAAGTTAAAATTTAAGGGGAACTCACTGTATGGTGAATTAAATCCTGTCTAATCCTAAATGTCATATCACAGGCCCAAAAATATAGATTGTTCCAAAAGAATTCCAATATTCTAGAATGTTCTGATGTAACACAAGCCATAACGTCTTTCAATGAATTTACACTAATCCAAGTTACGTATTTCATCAGAAGTCAATTCGCACATCAATAGTTTCGATACATAATTCCTCTATAATTATATCTGAATATAACTGTTAACTGTGATCGGAAATGGATTCCCAAAGACAGACATAAAAATGAATTAATTACTTGTTTATCAAATCCATACTTATATACATTTTCAACTGATCTATAACGTAATAGAATGTGTTTTTTTCCAACTGTGAAACCTATTCTAACTGTAAACAATACAGACCTTAAACTCTTATTAAGTACAAAAGTTCTTTACAGCTTGCAATCGTGGATAAAGTTTACTATGTAAATATGTTGTTTACAACTTACAAGCATAGATAAAGATTGTGTACGCTAAAACAATACACCAGCAACACGATACAGTATTTTTCAAATCTCACTATAATTTATTATTGAAAATCACAACATCGTTTGCAGAAACCCAAGATAACCCGGTTGATGCATTACTTAGCAAATGTTTGCATATTTTTCTGTGCGTCATCCTATACTCAGTTACCTCAGTACCGTTGCATCCATTAATTTGAAAATGCAGCATCTACCAAAGAGTCAGAGAAAAAAAACAGATACTGGTAACCATCAATCAAGCTCAAACAGTCAATAGGCAGGCTCGGATTTTCAAAGAGTAAACTCAGATATCCAGCAATCAGGCTTAGATATTCAAAATTATAGCTTATTTAACTGCCAATCCTCTAGAGCGTTACAAGCCTAATTAATTATTTTCCCTGTCCGTTATCCACATCCTCCAGTAAATTAAACTACACAAAGCCAGTAATTGTAAAACACAAGAAAAAGACGGTCATCGAAATAATAAGACACTCAGACACACATCTTTAACAGCAGAAACAGACTATCTGTTTGCAGAGTTTAATATTGTAGTAAGTACATAGGATACATGAATTAGCTAACATTTAGTAAAATGTGTTTTATTGCAATAAGCTGATGAGAGATATTCAAATCATAAATATTTGTCATGACAAGATGTCAATTGATAATAAAGAGTAATTTTACCTGAATTATTTGTTTGCACTTCATAAACTTTTAATGTTTAGACGTTTCTAGGATGATGTCATGGTCTAAACCAGCCGTGATCATGTTTTACGTTCGAATGAAGCAAAATATTTACATTAATTAGTACACCTTAACTGCAGTGGGGGCTTAATAGAGCGTATTACGTCAGATAAAACAGTCGACCGGATTTTCATGACACTGTCATAAAAGGTGCAAAATTAAGATACCTTTAACACCAGTAAAAAGTGTAACATAATATAACATCTGAAAAATTAATGGTGTTATTAAAATGTACCAAATAGATCTAAGAAAATATGAGAAGTACATACAGTGAATTTACATCTTTCAGTGATACTAACATGACAATAAATGAAGATACAGTGACTGTACAATAAATGAAGACACAATGACTGTACAATAAATGAAGACACAATGACTGTACAATTAATGAAGACACAATGACTGTACAATAAATGAAGACACGATGACTGTACAATAAATGAAGACACGATGACTGTACCATTAATGAAGACACGATGACTGTACATTAAATGAAGACACGATGACTGTACAATAAATGAAGACACGATGACTGTACAATATATCAGGATTATTCAAAAGACCAGCAAAAGAAATGCAACTTTTTTTAAATACAGCAATAATTCTAACAGAAATTGCAAAACATTATACTGACGTTAACGGAAAAACATAACTTACAAATAAAACAATAATAATTATTTAAGATAACCATCAAACAATCATCAAGGTGCAGTAATTTTTACACATATCAGGTGTGTGCACAAGTTAATTAGGAACCTCTCGCTCTCTAACCCACTTTTTTCTAGTTATTATTGACCAATTTAAAATAAAAGAAAATGGCAAAAGCTCGTAGAGTACAGTTCGATAGAAAACAAACGTGTAGACGTGTATGATTTCTGAGGTATTGTGCAAACACTAAAATTAATTTTGTCCATTTTTCAAGAGACATATTTATATTGGCAATGGACAATGCAACAGTCATGGCAGAATCTAGATACAAGCATCAATCTCAAGAAAGAATATCAGTGGAAAGAAAAGATGCCATCGCATTATCATAAATGTAACATAAACTCATGGATGAAAGCAATCAAGTACCGATAAGAGTTTATGCACCTATTATTAACACTGATAAAAAATAAAATAAAAAATAATCATTGGCAAGACAAATGACTAGCAAAGAAAACACTGATTATTTCCGCTTGGAAAACACATGTGTTGAAACATTGCGAAATTTAAAAGTTCTGAATCAAAGCGACGAAAGCAATGCTATATCTAAAATTGTATGTATGTATGTATGTATGTATGTATGTATGTATGTATGTATGTATGTATGTATGTATGTATGTATGTATGTATGCATGCATGTATGTATGTATGTATGCATGTATGCATGTATGTAGTGTGTGTGTCTACGTACGTATGTACGTACGTACGTACGTATCCATGCATGCATGCATGCCTGCCTGAATGCATGCCTGCATGCATGCATGCATGCATGTATGAATGTATGTATGTATGTATGTATGTATGTATGTATGTATGTATGTATGTATGTAGGTATGTATGTAGGTATGTATGTATGTATGTATGTATGTATGTATGTAGGTATGTATGTAGGTATGTATGTATGTATGTATGAGTATAAGCATATGTATTTATTGTCACGATTGTATAGTCATAAATTAAGAAGCAGAAAGGAGAAAAACAAACAGGTTTCGTAAAACTGAATATATAATTTAAATATCAAAGTGATAAAACGAACATTAAAATGGTACTTACAGTATTATGAACTGAACCCAAAAAAGTCCTATAACATTTATCGTCAAGTCCAAAAGAATGGAATGTTCCACGTTAATTTTAGACTTTTGAATGTACTTGTCTGCCAACAGTCCTGGTGTATGAAAATGTCATTGCAAAAGGAATCCTTAAATCGCATTAGTTCCATAACAATATGTTAGCCAAAATGAGCACTTTGTAATTCCTATGAATAATACAAATGGTTCCTCTCAAATAGAATATAATCAACGTTAAATGCGTCCGCAAACTAATTTTACAACATGAACATGGCAAATAAGACTGATTAAAATTGTCCAACGCCACGTACTTAATGTATATAAAAAACTGGGTGAAAACGCAATTTGCTCCTCCTAGGTTATTAACGGTTTGTAAATACACTACATCGTTAAAGAATACCTGACCACCTAAGGCATCCAGTGTAAAATAACTTAATTCTTCTAGGATCCCACCTGACCCCACCAGCCAACAAGAAATCGCCCAAACTTGTCAACAGATTTTATTATTGATAGTATTATTGAACACCTGCGTCAATAGCTATTTATAGATCCTACGCAATATACACTCATAATATCTTAACCTAGAATTGTATAAATGTTAACTAACATTTTGATTAAAGATGATCATTACAATTTACGACCATGAACAAAAATTACACATAATAAGACACAAGCTTGAACAAAGAAGTGTGTGTGTGTGTGTGTGTGTGTGTGTGTGTGTGTGTGTGTGTGTGTGTGTGTATAGTAGTAGTAGTAGTAGTAGCGTTTTGCAACATTTCAGCACAACCATTCCGATATGGTGCCAAGAAAAGATAAAAGTTCGAAAAATGTAAAATTTATTGCAGAAAATTTTACAATGATAAACTATTCCAAATATATGTGAACATGAAGTACAAGATACAATATGAAACATAAAGATATTATTCTTCTGTAAAATTATATAGAATAAAATACACAAATGTAAAATACATAAAAGAAATCGTGTATTCAGACCGCTGGTTTCTGATATAAACGTATATATTTATTTTCCTAACTCGGGTACTTTTATCTCCTAAATGCCAATAAGATAATCCGCTGCCGTATATTGTTATCCACGCTAACAAGTTTAACACCCCACCCCACACACACATAAAGTGAATGACGATTATCAAATTTTAAAGTATTTATCATCGATGTTATGAATGTCAATCATGTATTATCTGTATAGTGAAATTTTATTTCATTACATTTATTTTCTATTCCTTGATCGCCTGGTGCATTACAATGAGTTGCATGTTTATTTATTTATTTATTTATTTATTTATTTATTTATTTATAATTCTTAAATCTTATGTTCATTATTTATTGATATATATTTTTTCTGTTTTCTGTGTAATGGTCATGGTTATCTGTTTTTTAATATTTATTTAATCGTCTTGCATATATTGTGTGTTAAGTAAGTACCGACTTTGTGCTGAAATGCAAAATAATAGGAATTATATGCGGGGAAAAATACATAAGTTAATTAATAATATAGCTTGATTCTCTTCGATTTTCACAAAATATGTTGAGATTCTGAACGAGTTGTTAGATAAAAAGGTTTTGGGTTTGGTTGTCTAGTGTTTATGTTAATTTGTAATGAATAGCAGGGTCGATGACGCTGTTTTTTTTTTTTTTGTGTGCAAAATGTGATGAGTAGGACGGTGGGTGTCTGATTAATTTTGAAAAGTACATGTATATGTACAGGAAGATTGAAAGCAGCAGTACGAGCCGCTGTTACTGAAATCTTTATAAGAATGCTTCTCAAACTTTATTTTCGCTAACCACTTGAACACTAGCAGCAGAAAGGGTGAATACATCTTTTACTGAAACGTCATTTGCTTTTTTCCAAAAAAAAGGTTTTCTTCCAAAATGAAACATTTAAGCGTAATAACGCGAAACCGAAGCCCCTAACTGACCGAGAGTTTCTCTAATGTTTTAGTTTATTTTTGTCACTATTGTTTACCTTTCGGAAGTTTCATTGAGGTCGCACCCTCTCTGCTGCTAATAGGTTTGAGTAATTAAATCATTATTATATATCATTAATATGACACCAGCTAAGGAATCTTACACAGCTAGATTAGCTCGAGAGCGACTAGAGGCAATCAAAAAATATCTTCCAGTCAGTGATTCTGCCAGACAAAATTCACAAAAACATCACGAGTCTCAGAGTAAGTTTGCAGAAGGATCAGCGTTATTAATTAAGCAAGTGACAGAGTCTACTGAAAGTCTTTGTCCTACGTTTGACTTGCAAAATGGCGAAAGAAACAAATAAAACATATAGTTTTACGAGATCTTCCAACTGATTTAGCTCTGCTGCTCAACCTCCTGGCAGAGTCAATGATTAATTGTTTGAGGGAATTGAGAATTAAACTAATTCGTGCTGAAATAGATTAAATAGGGGGGGGGGGGGAAAGCAGAAAAAGAACATCAATTATTGATAAATTTGCTAAAGAAAGTATTGGAAAAATACTTTTAAAAATTTGAAAGTGCGGTAGATTTAGCTCAGTTTGCTGTTACTAATTTTAATGACAGAGATAAATATTTAAAACCCGAATATGCTAAGGATGTTAATCGAGAAAACTGGCACAAATGGATATATCGAATATAAACAGATTCTGCTCCTGCTAAAGGTCCTAATTATGATAAATACATATTTGTGTAGGTAACAAGAATCACAAATTCCGGTACCTCAAGAAAAAAACACAATCTCCTCAGCAACAAACACAGATTCGACTAAAAACACAACCTCCTCAACAACAACCGCCAGAAACTGAAGTTCATGTTAAGGATAAATTTACGTCTAAATGTCTTTGCGATATCATGAATTCCAGACGCGAAGAAGTAGTTAAAATGGCCGCATATGGATACCATGAAACCCCCCAAAAATATGTAAAAACTAAATATTGTAAATCTTGTGAAAATGGAGATGATTTGGTTAAAGAAGCAAATTCCATATTTACTAATAAAACTACCGAAAATGACACAGCTCTTCCGTTTTTGTGCTATTTTTCATGATATATATATGCTTGTTATCTTTCTTCCTCTACATTATTGTGTTTCATCATGCATTGGCTGTTCAGTTCGTATGTGTTTCTTCATATCATTGTTTTAGAAACGAGAACAATTAATATATTTTTCTCAGCTGTCTTGTTCCACTGTTAAGACGTCCTTTGTTTTTTAATAAACCGCCATCAAGTGATCGCCAATCAGCCCGCTTACGCCATGATGGACCCTCATTAATTCCTTTAAATGATCATACCTTCGTTCTTCATACTACATTGTACACAAGACTAAACGAAATGGGAGTACATTCGTCATTACTTAAATGTAAATGGAAGCGATAAAAAGAAACGTTGTTTCCTGTTTCAAAGCTGGCCGGTGAAGAACAGGAAGAATTCTTGTTATCTCCATTTGGCCCTTTCCAGATAAACAATTTAAACATTTGGCCGTTAACTTTGATAACCTGCTGCGAATCCTTCTTAAATCGTCAACCGTTGTGTCACTGTCCCAGAGATACCATTGCGTATTGCATTATTCAACGCCCAATCAGTCGAACCACCGAAAAAGTGCACAGAAATAGTTAATTTTTTCAACGACCAGAATATCGACGTCGTCTTCCTGACAGAAACATGACTAATTACATCATTCGATTAACCCAAGTGCGCGGATTTAATACCCACCGCTTACTCCATCAAGTCGTTCCCCCGCCACTCTCGCGAAGGTGGAATTGCTGTCATTACAAATAATTACATGATAAAATGTCTTAAGTACAACACAATCTTCAATTTCTGCCACACATCCTTTGAACTAGCCCAAACAACACTCACAATGGAAGAAAGGTCAGTCCATTTTTTCTGTCTCTACCGACCTTCTCCTAGTAGAAAAAAACAATCTGACTGAATCTTTTTGGAGCAGTTTCCGAATCTTCTGGAGTATGGATTCGATAGGTGGCAGCAAAATTATTCTTGGAAATTTAAACTTTCATTTTGACTGTAATGGAAACCCATACACGTCAAAACTCCTAGATTCTATTAATGTTTTCAAGCTTGAACACTCAGTTAACCAACCCACCCAGAAACTTGATCACATTTTTAGACTGGATTCTTCATAGATCTGATGATACTATTCTGCAATATCCCACGAACTTGCATGATATCACCTCTGCATTATATGCCATCTGGATGTATCAGTCCCTAACCCTCCATCAAACTAATGTATGGCATCCAAGAAAACCTAACGACTTGCTTACCTCCTACAGCAGAACAACTCGATAAATACCTGCGTTCATTGCTTGAAAAATAATCCCCAGCCACCAAGTGCAGAGAATCAAGAAAAGAGTGTTCTCCGTGGTATATCAGTGTTAGGGACCAGCATCGCACTGCTAAAAGACATCGCCGAAAAGCAGAGAGGCTTTGGCTTTCCACCAGACTAACTATTCATAAACAAATCTATGAAGCCGCTAAGAAGAACGTCACAAACATCGTCCATTTAGCCAAATTATCCCACTACAGTACTAAGATCACAGAGTTTCAGCGACAAATAGCCCTTCGAGATAACTAACAAACTAATGTCAAGGAACCAATGCACAGCACTTCCACCTACTTTCTCTTTTGATGTCCCTAAAACACTTGTGTGTTCATTAGTACTTTCAAAACTGGACTATTGTAACTCAATTCTGTCTGGATCGTCTCAATATTTACTCCAGGAACCTCAAAAACGTTCAAAACACAGTTGCTCTGATCATCTTTAGAGTACCACGATCAGAGCACACCTCACCACTGCTCTGTACCCTACACTGGCTATCCATTCGATACAGAATCGAACACAAAATTTGTTCTCTGTGATACGTTTCAGTGACGGACTCCAGTCCAACATACCTATCCAGCCTCACCCATGTGTATACACCAGCTAGATCCCAAGGTGAAAACAAAGTCATATGGACAACATTCGTTTGCACACCAGGGCCCGGCGACGTGGAACGAATTGCCCATTGAAAAATTAGACAAAGTGATCCCTTTCAAAAGTGCTCTTAAAACTCACCCTTTTCGACTACAAGCACAAACTTAAAGACCTAGTAATATTTTGTACCTGAAATATTTTCAGCATTTTTATTGTTTTCCAATTTCAGGGGGGGGGGGGGTCTTTTTCTCTAGTCATATCATTATAGATGTTGTAAAGCGCTTAGAGCATTTAAAGATTGGGCGCTATACAAAATCCTCATTAATATTATTATCCGATTTATTATTTTTTCGTTAGAACATCTTGATTCAACTAGACAAACTGTCGTTACACTTTCTAGCTCGCGTAAATAGAAACGCTGTAGTAATTTCTAATTACAAAGCAATTGCTGTTATTCTCAGTGATAAAACAATGACTTCAATACCACCCCCACCCCTTCGTGATTTCGCAATTTAGAAATCTTTTTCAAAACTGCGTATTAAAGTATGATATAATCTTTGTTTTAGAGAAATGTATTGTTTTGGGGTTTTACAAATGACATTTAAGTTATTTTATTTTGTTGTAGCCAAGATTTGAATCCATGTTTACAATTCTTTAGTTTATTTGGACTAATCCGTATCTGTGTAAATATTTGATGTGCTCATACTTTATTCTTGGACAAAGACAGTTTATCAAAAAATATTAATTGGATTTCAAATAACGGTGTGCTAAATATTGTGACTGTACAAGGATTTATAGACAAAAACAAAAGTGCGTCATCGTCTTAAATATTGGATTTTCCAATAAGACTCGAACTGAGTCTGCGTCTTCCATCTTTGACTTTCAAACAGGACTCGAGCTTGAATCTATTAAAACATTATTATTGCTAAGAATTTTGTAATTTAGTTCGTGGATCATTCTTGGATTATATTTGGATTTGATTCTAAAAACTGTAAGTTATTTTTTTCCTTTGAACAAACTCTTTCTAGGGAAATAAATTATTTCTTAAATTTTATAAAGATTTTTGTTTCCACTCTTTCTTTGTTACTGTTTATTAGAACCCAAACTCGTAACAATATTCGGCTGGTAGCGTATATCCACCTTCAAGTGTCCTTTTTGTAATGATTCAAAATTGCAAATAAACTCGCGCAAGAGAGGTAACAACCCTTATTAAACAGGACTATAGAGAGTGATAAAAAAAGTGACCACGCTTGTTACTGGGTATAATTGGCATCAGCGAAGTTACTGATGTCAATTACGCAATAACAAGCGATGTAACTATCGACTAAAGAAAGATGCCTGACAGAGTTATCCACTTCATATGTTATCTGACATAATTGGGAGATACTGAACTATTCATTTTTTGTTTATATTTCTTCGAAAAAGCCGATCTGGTAATGTTAAATGAGACATATTATACAGAACGTATTGAAATATCGAAATATTTTCCAGCTGAAATCATTGATTGAAATATTTTTTTTCTTCACCAGTCTCTGTATTAACAGACTTAACAACCCTAGGAAATTTATAACGTTTTCTGTGCAATAGCTTGTTAATAAATCAATGAGTTACGTTGAATTTTGTAAAACTGGCTATAAAACTGACCTAACTCCTCGACTGAACTGCTGAAAGAACAGTCTAAAATAATGTATTTCATTTTTATTGTCCGATAGGGAAACATTACAGCTTTTCAAAGCTGTACGCAGAAAAAGCTGAAATCTAGCGAGTCATGGAAACACGGGGATGGTATCAAGTGCGTCCAAAATTAATATTATTTTGATTGGAATGGTGACAAATGCCTCTTTTCAAATGGTAAGCGTTGCAGTAGTTTATGTTTGTCACTCGGTCAAATTTGGTTTAGCGTTTTACTTCTATATTGGTGACGGAAACCTTAGTTACGAAGAAATGCCCTACCGCATTGTATTATACAGCTCCAGAATGAATTTATTTTCAGAGATCATGGAATTTCTGCAACTCCGCAGAGAGAGAGAGAGAGAGAGAGAGAGAGAGAGAGAGAGAGAGAGAGAGAACTGCATACGTTCTAATTTATGACCACAACGACAAGATACATTTCGTTTAAAAGTTTAAATACCAGTCTACCGAATTAAGGGGAAGTCACTCCAGGAAACAACAAACATGGACCAGGTTGTAAACGTTTTGTCGACACACCGTGGACGGGACAAATTTATTCGACTTACGTCGTATGTCAGCGCCTTCCTGGCAGGGCAAGGGAAAACTGCGGCTGGACAGAGGCTTTTGGCCGTTGCCAAGGAGATGAGTGGGTGCCGAGTGGTGCTGCGACTCTTTGATGACTTGCCTATGTTGGCTTACAGCCTCAGTTATGGGATAGGAGCAAAGGTTAATAAATGGGCTGGTAAACCACCCGCTACACATAACTACTACATCAGTATTAGTGCTTTCAATCCTATGCCTTGTTTGGAAGAATGTTTTTATAAAACTGCATTCACATCTGCCAGGTGTTGGTGACATTCAGTCAGCAGTTTGTGTTCTGGCAACCCAGAATGCCTTGTCAATGTACTGTTCTAAACATTGTTGTTTGCACATTTGGTCATAGAGTTTCTTTTTAGCCTCTGTACATATATGGCAAAACATAAAGAATTCTTCACTTTTCACATTCTGAGCTCAAGTTAGCTTCTTTTGAACACCTAACCAGCTGTATATTTTCAACCTTTGCTACATTTCATTGTACAAGTAACCATTACCTCATCTTCAGATGATTAAGGCTTCACTGGTTCAATAACCATACTGTTATCAGTGCTATAAACTGATCCTAAATGTGGCATGCATTGAATAACTTATCATAGAATATCCAAATATGGCATAACAGGCTGTAGTTAACAATCATGGTGGACAGTGTTTGCTAGCATAAATATTCCAATATATTTTACCTGATATAAGCTCAGTAACATTATAATTAGCAAATCTTCCTGAAAAAAAACTACTCTCTTTAGTAGATTTTAACTACATTCATCTTTTTGGCTTTGCCAAATAGTTTTATTAGCTTTATGCCATTGAAGAAATAGGATCAGATTATAGCCCCAACCACATTGATGTTTTGACATCATCAATAATTTTTTTAATAAATCCTAAAATGGTGGTCTGTTTACATCAGATTTTTCAATGCAGCCATAATCTGTGGATTTGTTTAAGGAATTATCAGCTTTCCTATTCTGCTATAATGTAATTGCCTCCCTTTGATTTCTTTTGAGTATTAAAAATGGACTTTTACAGAATTCAGGATGAACTTGGCAGATTACATATACACAGACCAGTCTTTTTTTTTTTTTGAACTAATGAAGTTGTGCTGTATGTCAATATGATTTATGTTTAAATCAATCATGCATGAAATGAGTAAGCTATATCAGTTACATTTTGAGACACAGACATGAAATTTTAATAAGAAACAAACACAGATATCATAGTGATGCTGTGCAGAATGAACTATATTTAAATTAAAGCTTATAAAGACTTTAAAAACAAACGTGAGCTGTAATATATGATGAATATTTGAAGTTGGAAGAAGAATATATTTTATTATAGACAGCAGGTCATTTGACTTTAAGAATGGAGAACAGCACTAAAGTGGATTTGTAAAACTTCAGTTGTTTATATTAATAAAGCTAGAATTTTAACATTTTTTCATTTCTAATTGGTCAACTCATGCAAAGCCATGCATAATAGATAGAACTTCCCCATCAAAATCTAATTAAATGATATTTCAGGAGTATTGAGTAATTTTGTGGGAGATTAAGTTTAATAATCAAATGAATGCAGGCTGTTTGAATCATTTAACTTTGAATTCAGAATTTGTTCTTTTTGGTACCTTAGCAAGGTGCCTCAAAATTGTCCATTCAATTCTCTGTTTTAGATGATTTCTGTTGATAAAAGCCATAGTAATCCATATTTGTCATTATCTAATTAAGTAATTACAATCTATACTATTAGCTCCTTTGGGTGAACCCTTAACAAAACAAGACCAGTGAATACTTGTTTTTTATCAATACCCTAATATATGGTAGTACATATATTTAACTTTATACACTGAATGCCCGTGATTTAGTAGTATGATTATCTATTGGCCAATGGAAGACATGGTCGCTTGCTGTAGACAGTAGAGCATGTAACAGTTGTATCTGTTGGCTAGCATTAGGTAAAGGAAATGGCAAATATGATCAATTAAACCAATCAGAATTGTTATTTTATACTAAATTGGCTTGTTGGCTAATGACAAAACAAAAATCCCACATTGGAAAGTTGGTATTGACCAAACAGTTTAAACACAGGAATGATAGTATCAAATTAATATTAAATGTAATATGAAAGTTATTGATGTAAACTCAGATGAACCTAAAAGATAGATAAGTTTCTGGTAATGGTTGGCCACCTTCTGGAAAGATGACATCTGTTCACCATTAAATACCTGTATATGTTTTGGGGCTACAGCACTACAGCAGTCCAGCTGACAGCCGAGTCTGATTGTAGGTATTGCTACTCACTAGGTAAACAATTTGATGTTCAGATAACAGTTTTCTATTGAGTAAGGCCACAGGTGGCTAAAGCACATGCCTTTACTAATCAATACCATCTCACCTTTGTCTGCACAGGTTTGAGTCTTGGTCTCTTCCATTGTGGGTATGTGAGAAAGTTTGCCAGTAGCCTCCTGTTGGGTGGTGATTTTTCTTTTGTTCTTTTTCCATGTATAGCCTGTCGTGCATTGAAAAATGGTATGTTAATGTCTTGGGCTCAGCCATTGTGGGTATGTGAGAAAGTTTGCCAGTAGCTTCTTGTTGGGGGTGGTGGTTCTTCTTGCATTTTTCCTCCATGTATAGCCTATTATGCACTGAAAAAGGCATTTAACTTAATATAACAACTGCAACAACCAATTTTCTATTTGAATAATTGCAATGTTCTTTTATTCATTTCAGCTCATGTGGAGAATATATTGGAAAGAATTTTCATTTGTTGAGTTTTACATTGGCAGATCCTGGATTTTTTCTAACATGGTTGAATTTAACATGGATGACTTGTTTTACTTAAAATTGCCATATTTCTCTATTTCTATATCTTTTGCAAATGAAGACGGTGTCTTCTAGAGTCAGCATGCAGTCTCTTACACATTTTTTTAATGTTTCATAAATCTTTCAGATATCTTTATAAAATTTTGTATGCTTTTGTACAATGATCAGACATTGTGTCCAGTAAAAATAGAGACTGCCTGATCAGCATCATGCTTTCTCCACGACACAGAAATCTTATAATCAACTTTTTCACTCGAGTTTTACATCTCAGTTTATAAAAGTGAAAGTATGATGGCCATGCATGTACCAGACATGGTTGATCTGAGGACATTTATTTGAAGCTTTATGAAATTACAGACTTATCCATTCCTCCACATCCTTGAAATCAAGTTTCAGCAGCAACAACACAATTAATGATATAAAGGATTGAATTCAAATGAAATTTTACATCATTTAAAGTACAAATTAGAAAATAATATTATAGATCATATCAGAAAGCATATGTATTGTTCAAGAGTGCATTTTATTGCAGAAAACATGTATAGCAACATTCTCTCTACAGACATGGCCCAATAAATAAATAAAGGTAAACATGTTGATGTCATTTATTTAGACTTTGTTGTGTAATATTTATTAATTTTATTGTTTACCATTTCAGGAAAAGAACCAGACAGTTCGTATAATTCAGATTTTGAGCAACATAGCAAATCAGCTGTACTTCCCAATAGAACATGTTGCCTGGTTAATCGACAAGAAGGTTGTTAACTTCTCCAGCACATCAGCAACTTGGTGGCTTGCAACAGTAGCTATATGGGCCATGTCGCTTGTTCTGGAAATTCTCAAGTAAGTTGTTAAGTCTGTAATGTTTTCATGTTAATGTACAAAGAGACCTCTGCCTTTTCTTAGCTTTTTTTTTTTGTATATAAAAAGACTTCAGAATTTGCATGCATGGAGGACTGTGATATCGAGACCCAGCCATTGGTTATATATGAATCCCTGTACTGCACTTTCTTTCAGGAACTTCAATTTCTGGTCACTGACTTTCATTTTTTACAATTGGTTGTTCCATAAGCTGGACCCTTAGTATTGAAAACAAATTGGACATTTACCACAAATTTAGGATTCCTACAATGTTTATCATTGTCTTGGAAAGCTAGCTTGCTAGATAGCTCTGTTTGCATTATTCATGCAGTACCAACATTGAAACTGTACCTGCAAGTTTTTCATGTTTTTGTTGAGTGCAGTTTTTATTACATTTATTTTTGATCATTTGATTCCTGTGTCAGAATATTGACATTTTGTTAACAAAAAAAAGAGCTTTTTCTTTTACAAATAAATATTAATGAAGATGTGCCATTAAGATACTAACAATAAGGAAATAACAGTATGTGAGCACACCAAATATTTTAATTTTCGTTTACAGGTCTTTGATATTAATATTGAAGAAGAGGAAGGAATCTCAACGACTCAGAAAAGAGAGTCATTTGAATGCTCCAGATGAAAGGCAAGTAAAACTTGGTATCTTTGAATTTGATAATAAGAATAATTTTCCTTGAAAGTCCTAGAATTATTTGAAAACTACTGAAATCTTTTTTAAAAACCTTGAAATCCAAGAAGCAGATAAAATGATATCTAAAAATAGTGACACTGTGTTGATCAAAAAACAAATGTTAAATGAAATGGAATGGAATATTGTGAATTCCTTGTTCTCTCATTACAACAATCTATAGGTGGATTAATTTAACGATGATTACAATTAAATATTGGATTGGTACACTGGCAGAAGTAAACTACACAAGTACCGTATTTATTGTATATGTTGGGACACCATATATTTATTTTAAAAGTAATTTTTTTGGGCACTATATTCTGGGACATAGCTTTTTTTGAGTCGTAAGTTGTGGGACACCTTTTAAATCATTCGAAAATTACTCAAACGTATATTTTATTAAGTAAAACTTTAAAAACAAAAACTCTGTGAGTTGTTTTTTTTTCACTTTTCGTAAAAATATATTCAGAGAGAGAGAAAAAGAAAGAGACAGAGAGAGATATACCGGTAGATAGTGACTGTACAGAGTGATTGATAAGCGTACTAATTCCGAAACCAAACATCTTTTATTTACACAGCAGTGATATCTGACATCCAAGTACTGCTGAAAAAAAACTTGATTGCTGCTGATATATTTAATTTAAATCCTTCAATCTGTCCACATTCTTAATTGCCCACTCAACCTCCTCAGGCTCAAATCTATCAAATTCCTCCTCTTCACTGTAGCTGCCATCACATTCATTATCTCTTATGATATTGTCCTCACATCCATTCAAGTTATTGTTAATACCAAAAGCTTTAAATGATCTTCGGATCAGATCTGGCTTGTCCTGAAGCGAATTGACTGCTTTCACAATGTAAAATGTTTGTAATGCCTGACATCATAATTTTTATAGGCATCATCTCTCTCCAGATTGGGGTCTCCAATTTTGTGTCTTTTTGCAGCAGGTTCATTTTCTTTTACATCACACTCCTCTCTAGCACGCTTTTTTGGTGTACCTTCTTAGGTGAAGCTTTAGGCAATGCATTTTCTTTCCATGCATGAAGCAAGGCCTCTTCACAACTTGAGTACCGCACTACAAACTAATACATAATAGCGGAGATCTATAATGTGGTTTATTTTGTTTTATTTTTATTCCACTTTATATATGCTATGTACACAATAACAATGACTGCAAGGAATCACTTTTTGTGTAAATGTGTGAGAAGTTATTGTTTCAAAGTGTCCCATTGTTTCTATTTTCAAAATCCCAGTGAAAACTGGTAGAAAGAAATAAAAGTTGGCTTCCCCATGTCGGCCGACTTTGTATACATATGCATAGTTAAAAAAATCTCGACGCTAATAGGAATCCAAAGTCTGCTTCTGGGGTCAGCTTGCTTTATAATAAATTAACCTTTGTATTTGATATCCTGCCAGTAAGTTCAAACAATGAGTTTATGGCTGTTACAAGGTGTGTTTATTCAACACCTTGGCTTTCATTTATATGCCGTCTGTAGTCACATTTGACACAAACTGGTTTCGAGTTATTTGGTAAATAGTATGCACAGCATTAACTTGCTTTAATAATACTTTTTGTAACCCATGGAATCAAAAAGATTGTCATTTGTACTCACAGTGAATGTATTTCTAATAATGATTTTAGTTTGCGAGATATTGTCATATTGTTACCCTGGATATAATACACTCTTGGTTATTTTGTACCTTACATCATATCACGCATAAATGTCAGTTGCTTTCGACCAATGTGGATGATAATTCTCACTCTTTCCTTCTCTATCTCATTCGTATGTGATTTTGTGGGATCCAGTTTTCATTTTAACATTTAAACCTTTGAGGATGACTAAACATGATTCGTTTCTCAATATTCATGTCAATGACTAATGTGTTGTGTTGTCTGATGAAAGCTATTACACTATGGATTCATGCGCTACTCATACGGAGTTTGTGGATATATTTTTCCTTTAATAAAATGCTAATGTCGACCAAAATGTGAATAAATGATAATAGTACAAGGTTAGTTTCTTTCATTTTATTATCAAATATGCATTTTATTTATCAATTTTATTGTAACATGCGGTGTGGCCGGTTGTGGCGGGGTCGGGGGGCAAATTAAACATAATGTTTTTCATTTCCTAAGTCTTGGGACACATGATGTAGGTTTATAAAAAGTTCACCATAAGTTCTGGGACACAAAACAAATTATTATTTTTTCATGTCCCACCATATGCGGTAAATACAGTATATGTTGCATGGGCTAAATAGGCTCTTCAAAAACCTATAAACCATGGATAAAAAGCAGTTAAAATTGGGGCATGGAAGAAGCAAGGGATGTATTAAACCTTTTACAAGCAGTATCATGTAATAAACATTTCAGGCATGATGGAATATGCCCAAAAGTCACACTTGAAAGGTGAGCACCATCGAATACATGTTCTTAATTTTAGACCTAATATAAATATTATCTTCTTTTTTTTAAAAGCAAAATAAGAAATCGTAATAATATACAGCAGATGGAACTTGTTTCTGAGAAGGGCAGCTTGACTATACCCCACCCACTCCAGAACTTTTACGGCCACTTTAATACTACATTTTAAAGGATGCTTTGTTGAAAGCTGAATAATTTTTTACACGCATTATGTGCAGATAAATAAAGACTTCTTTGGATGTACTGATGCAAATCAGTTGTGTGAAAGATTGAGACAACAAGAGAAATAAGTTTTTTGACACAAACAAACTCTTTGAGAAGTACATGTATTGCTTGTGAAAAGTTTAATTTTAAAGGAACAGTTAGATTTGTTGTTGTTGTTGTTGTTGTAGAGTTTAACGCCATTTTTCAGCACATGATAGGCTATACATGGTGGCCAGTATTATTGGTGGAGGAAGAACCTGGGAAAACCCCCGGAAAGAGCCACCGACCCATGAGAAGCTACTGGCAAGCTTTCTCACATAACTACATTAGCCGAATCTTCGACTAGAACCCACATAGACAGAGGTGAGATGGCAGTGATCCGTAATGGAAAGCGTTTTAGACCACTCCGCCACTCGGGGCCCCTGAAGAGTTAGAGAAGAGTTTGAATAGTAAACTAAAGAAAACTTAAATGTTGGTATCGCACCAAACGGTTTTTATAAAGACAAGAGTTGGATACATAAATTATTGAAAATGAAAAAAAAGACAAGTGACTTGATGCAGATGTTATATAGATGAGAAGCAGAGTTTGATGTGTTTTTTTCTTAAAAAAATATCTTTACTGTGCTTCAGTTGTAAACAAAATTATTATTTTATACGTTTGAAGCTGTGTAATGGTCCAAACAGAACTAAAGCTATTTCTAAAGCAAATATACATTCCAAAAGTAATAATAAAATGTTGCAGAATAAGCTCCTTGAAAATAGGAAAAAGTCATTGTTAAGTTACTGAAATCTACTTGAATTTTGTGTACCTGATGTCCATATGAAACATGGACTCTCTGCAGTTTGCACTTGTGCAAGTATATAAAGTATATGAATTCTTTTGTGTTAATTTCTGTACATCAAGAAGCTAGTGGGATGAGTTAGTGCCTATCTTGTTCAGACAACACAGTGAACATACTCCATAGAAATTAATTGCAAATTTACTTGCTCACCCAGGCCAAATTTCATCAACTTTTTCTCTAGTCCTCAATTTGGGCTGACCCCTCTTTCATCTGCCATCAGGGTTCAGGAGAGGGCTCTCAGTGGTGGTGCATCTAGTGACATTCAGCGTATATTTGCTTTACTAACTTTGATTGCTGCTTCTATCTCCATTCTCCTGCCTCCTCCATTGGTTCATTATTCAGTGATAGCATCATAGTTTTATTTTTTCTCTCATTCATTTAATTGCAAACAGAGTTTATCAATTTCTTTTACATCCCAACTTAATTGTGTCTTTGCTTTTTATACCAATATTGTTTATTGGAAAGACTACTAATTCTTGCCATAACATCTGAAGTGGAATCAGTCTTATTGTCACGTTCAGTTTTTAATTTGGGTGAATTTATTTATTCAGAATATTATTCACAGGAATTACAAAGTGCTCAGTAATACTCTTGGACTGAAACATTTTTTTGGAATTATAGTGAATTCAGGAATATTTGGATTACATTATTGAGATACAGCAAAGGACTGTTAACACATTGCCACATTTCAGGCAATTGATAAATGACACATTCAAGACAACAGGCATATCAACACATTAAGTATTTGAATTTGTTTGGAATACTACTGTAATTCGATTTTAACTTCCTACATTTTGGACATGTGATAGAACTTTTAGGACAGTTTGGGATTTAACTCTCAATACTGTAATTTCATTAGAAATTTTCACTTTGTAATCAAGAGAAATTAATCATTTGTTGAATTTTACAAAACTTGTTGGCTTTCACTCATTTCTCTTACTTAGTTTAAGATCATCATGTCATAACAGAGTAGACAGTGTAGTTGTTTTCTGTACTGTAGTGAGACAACAGAGATGGGGAAGGACATCAAACAGCAACTGAGAACTCTGCAGACAGAACATAAGGAGTGTATGTTGACCATGTTCCAGTGTCTAGCAGACCTCATGAATGCCATCAACTGGCTCCCTAAGGGATTCCTCTGGGGAGGGACTTTCTCTGGCAGAACTTCAGGATTCTTTGGAATCATATCTACTCTTATCATGTTATACAAAATGTGGCCATCAGTAATAAGCGAGAAAGTTGACTGATGCACACAAAATGGTGTTTCAAAATGTTCAGTCTCTATCCTAATTTGAACACTACAGACCATGATGTGTAATTTCACATTAATATCACTTTTAATTCAGCTGAAATGTTGAGTACATTATATCATATTAGGAAGGGAATTTTGTTTAAATAAGTTGCACAGTTTATTTTGTCTACACCAATTTGACCATGATTTGATGAGTTGGTCAGAGGTATTGTGGAAGGATCCATTTTGTAGCTATAGATAAATGTGCAGATTTTCCAAAACTGTTACACTTAGTCATATTAAGTTTATCAATTTTTTTACTCATATTATAGCAGTAGACCTGTGAATAAGCTTAAAAGAGATAACATTGGCATCCTAAATGAACACATTACAGTGATCCCACTCTTGAACAGCCACCCTTGCCCAGTAGCCAACTGCTTCTTACAGCAAGATTCCCTTGGCACCAATGAGTTTGTGTTCAAAAGTACTCTTAAAACTTGGCCATCCCTCTGACACATCCAGTGGCCAGCATATTAGTACAAAATTGTAAAATGTTCCCCTCACAAGTGTCCACATTTTATTTCAAATGTATCCAGAACTAATAATTCATATCATAAGGTAAGTAATCAAATTATTTTTATCATCAATACCTGTCTTTCCAAATCTGAAAAAAAAGTGTTGGCTGAAGTATATGTAATAATAAGATTAATATTATATCAGTGACTATAGAAGCCAACATTTACAGGAAATGGGCTCAAAAGGTTTGTGAGAGTTTTAGGCTTCACACATCAGTCGAGTTCTTCTCTATAATGATTATAACTGGACATAATTATCAAGATCATAACAGGGTCAGCATAGGCTAAATATAGCTTTTGTGGATTAATACACACAAAAAGTAACCTTGAACAAAACCAAGTACCAGACAAAGACCCAAAAATCATGTGACAGTACATCTGTTGCTTCCAGTACAAAGATGGCATTTCATCCACAAAAGTTTTGTCTGCATAATTAAAATGCATGCAGATAGCAACATCCCAATAAATCATTACCAAACATTAACATGTCATCACGTAATTGGAGACATATTGCTTTAGAAAAAGTCAGCTATTCTACTCGATGACATCTTTATGTAGAAAAGACTCAAATAAAACAATTTTATGCTGAAAAGATTCAGATAAAAAACGTTGTTACTGATAAAGAGATCATTCAGCAGCAGATGGAAAATGGAGCAAAAGGAAAGAGAATTATGTACGTACTAAGATTTAAATGATTTTTTTTTATGGTTTTGCATTGTGCATGACAATATTATCCACTCGCATATCATGCTTATGCCAAGAATAAGAACTATTACCGTATTTCATGTTATTTTTTGTACACGGTAAATACGGTACTTGTGTAGCTTACTTCTGCCAGTGTACCAATCCAATATTTACTTGTAATCATCATTAAATGAATCCACCAAAAATGGCTTGATACTGTAAGAAAAATTAAAGGGTACGAAAATAACATGAAAGACGGTAATGTCTATTCAGTTAAAATAAGTTTATTCTTAAGTCAAGAAGAACATTTTAGTAATGTTACTTTTAAACAAAGATATTTAATGAAGATATTAAATGCTTTGAAGCATGTAGATTTCTTACTATGTACTTTACATATACATGTACTTTACCAAAAAAATGTAGTCCCCTCTGAATAGGCCACCTGTTTTATTAGGCCACTTTCCTGGTACAGAAGAGGTGGCCGTATAAGAGGGTGACCGCTGTAAACTATTTGGCTTTACCTTTGACCTTGCAATTATGGTCCAACAATAGGTCATGTTTTTAATGGTATTAGACAAAATCTAGAGTATGGATTCATGGCTTGCAGCTGTTATGTTCTGTATATCTTCCTGTTTTAGGATGTTTCATTAGCTAGGTCATCGCCACATTATCTTTATGTGATAATGAAAACATATTTTAAAAGTTACTAGCTTTTTTGTTTCTATTCAATAGCATGAAAAAACAAGGGAACAATATTTATAGTAGTAATACATGCTGTTTTTGTATCTGTTCATTGGTTGGTCCTTCTCATATTGTTGGAATCTTAATAGTGACAGTAGTGCCATTTTTTTGCAATCATAGTTCATTTAAATTTAAAAACATTTACTATGACTATGAAGATTCTGATATTCCATCATCCAAAGATCATTTGATTGATTTATATCAGTCTTTCCTGACATCCGTCTATGTGATCAGGTGGATTTTAGCACTTTTATTGCTGAAATCAGCTTGAGAGGACTTGGTTTTGTGTGATATTAGTCATACGACTTAGGATTGATAAGTAGAACTGAGGGAAAACCTTTACATTTTATTCCAATTTTTATTCTGAATTATCAAAAATTAATAAGAAATTGACTTGTTAGTATTGTTCCAAATTATCAAGATATAATACCACCTGTATGTTTTTTGTTCACACAAGCTAAATCATAGTTTGAAACAATTTTTTTTAACGTATATTTTTGTATACTGGAAAAAGGGGATTCAAATTATATTCATACATCTGCAGTAGTTTGAAAGTATCTAAGAAAGAACTGAAAGGTTAATTGAGTTTTCAATACTAAGAAAGAACTGAAAGGTTAATTGAGTTTTCAATACTGAAGTGAAATTTCTGACACCAGTTGTTACGAAAGATATGCAGTTATTTGCTTGGCATAAGGTAGATAATAGAAGCACAACTACATAAACATTTTGTGTCATAAATAGTTGTGAATATTACACGCTACTAATCAGACACATTTATAGAAGAATTTTTCATTACAGCGGATTGTAATAATCTTTTGCTGCAAGGGTTATGTTTCACGCACATACTTACTGTAAATTTCCTTAATAGAGAGTTAAATGTAAAAGGTAATGTTTACTTTTCTTTTTTTTTTTAAAAACAACTCTGAACATTGAACAGAGAAACCATTGATATCAAGGTGGATTCTTGATCTTTCTAATATGCCCATGTCCATTTTATTTTCCTTTGTAAGAATACATTATTTTACATTAATGTATGAAGTTTATTACCAAAGACCTAGATGTTGATTTTAGTTAGTTTTAGAGATGGAAGAAACTGGAAGTAATTAATGAATTTGAATTTGCCACCATGTACTAGTGCACATGTTTAAACTCAGAATTGATTTAGGAGCTATAGACATGTGTTAGGGTTCATTTTCTGTTTCTTTCTTAGTTTGTTCTATGATATATATACAATATGTACAGTTTTACTTGCAAGATCTCAAAACAAATGCTAGTATTATAAAGATTTGTAAGAATGCATACAAAGGTTTATTTGTCTGTAGATCAAAATGTTATATGTGATAGATGACAATCATTTGAATGATGTATGACAAACTTGAAACAGCTAAAAGAGAATGTAGAATTAGTGCACAGCATCTTCAGAATTTATTGACATGATTATACATGATTATACAAAACAGTTGCTTCAGTCATTGTCATTATGTTATACACAGCAGCCTGTTCATAATAATGAAAATCTGAAAATGTGTCTTCTTTGCAGAAAAGAATATGAAGTAGATTAGACTGTCAGTAGCTAGAGAATCAAAATAAAGCTCTTATTTATTTGTTGCTTTTCTGTCAGAAAATAAATGCAAATGTATGATTTATTTAATTTTCTATAGAAATATTGCCAGTTTTATACTTTCCCATAACATTGTGATCAGAGAGTAAAGTTATTCTTAATGTGATTTAATTTGATGAGTGTTGCTATTTCCCCAGATGGAATACATAATTGTGGTTTTTTGTATGCTTTCTGCAGTTTAATTGTTTATGTGATCTTCAGTAATGTGATCATGGTGCAATATCAAAGTTATACTGTATCAGTGAATCAGTGAGTGAAATATATCAATGTATATATAGAGAGAGAGATTCCATATATAATATATAAAGCGAAGTAAAATATGTGATTAGAAAATTAATATTCATTGTTTTGGTTCATGATATGTTCGAATAATGATATTTTGAATTTGTAAAAATTATCCTTTTCACAAAAAATTATTCTCATAATAAAAGATTTTTATTTTAAAAAGTAGTGTTGCTTTTTTGTTTGTGGGTGACCAGTATTATATACTCTTATGAGAGTGTTTCATTTGCTTTCTTATGGTTCAGAGGATACAATCCAGCCAGTTTATCTTGTACCATCCTTGGTCTGTAATTTTCTTTCTGTAAACATTTGCTCCTTTAAGCATTTTCTCAAAACCTGATAAATCAGTAAATTGATTGAAAACCATTTTTATCAACTTCAAGGATAGTATTCATTTTTAAGATAAGTCTTCTATTTTTATTTTTTTCTTTATTCATTTCCAATACTCTGTTAATGAATTTTTTTTGCAATGTTGATAAATATGGGCACTTGAAACCCAATAGCTTGTATATACCATATGTGTTAGCACAGATGGCTATCCTTTTTTTGTATCTGGTCATAGGAGGCATTTGACCTTCCCAAACACAGACATACATGCAAGGGAGAATAAAGGAGACTTTCCTCTTCTTTTTCATAATGTTCAAATTTTCTTCTTCCATGGATTGATTCAGTCCTTTCTGAGCACTCCAGGCTAAAAGTGCCCCTCCAAAGGGAGTTGGTCAAGGATCAATTGCTTAGCCCTTTGGGAAAAGAATGCAGGACTGGATAAGTCTATTTGAAAAATCATAACACCCGTAAGCTCCTCCCATGTGGTTTGGCTAGTAAGGTATCCATTACTTTATCCTTCTGGGCTCAGAGCAGGACTGGATCAGTCTTTTTAGAAACATTACAGGCCCATGGAATCCTTTTGGATCTCAAAGCAGAATTCAGTTAATCTTTTTTCAGAGATGTAAAAGGCCCATGGTGCCCCACCCAAGGGAGGAAATAAGCTGTCAGTTGCATCACCCCATCCCCTTGTGGGAGGAATAGCATCTTCTCTGCTTCCCATACCAATTTTCGACAATAGAATCGAACCATCCAGTAAGGGAAGAGCTTTTGATCCAATTCTTTTTGATCTGAGGAAGGTTCATTTTAAAGATCAGAGTTGATGGCAGATAACCGAGTACCAGTCACTTATCATCATAAAGGGCGATTGTTAGGTTATTCTAATTATTTTAGGATCTCGATCGTCGTCTGGTAAGGATCCACATGTGGTTTCACCATAATTATGCATCTGGTGCGATTAAAGCATGAGGCGCACCTCCTTCTGGGGAAGGGTGCAGTAAAGAAGGTGTTCAATGACTAGTCTTTAATTTTCTGCAAACGGATTCAAAGGGTGGTATGTTCCATCTCATGAATAGCGGAGAACTCGCCCCATGGAGAACTCGCCCTGGGAGAACTCGCCCCATGGAGAACTCGCCCTGGGAGAACTCATCCCAGGTGTCAGGAGAAGTCGCCCCATAGTGGTTGGAGAACTCGCCCCACTTTGCCTGGAGAACTCGCCCCACTTTGCCTGGAGAAGTCGCCCCAAGGATAATATATAATAATTGTGAGATTTCGCCACATGTTTGTCAAGGCTTTATTTAGAACTCGCCCACGTTGCCTGGAGAAGTCGCCCCAAGGATAATATATAATAATTCTGAGATTTCGCCACATGTTTGTCAAGGCTTTATTTATTGTTGTTTTTTTTTCTTCAACTTAGTAACTTATTAAATCTATAAAATTTGAAATTTTTTAACTTAACCTACCTAAGTCATCCTGAGACTGACATTGACTTTTATAACCCGAAATCGACTGAATTGGCGCTAACCGTCAATAAGCCAAAGTGTTATGTTTTTTTTTCTCTAAGTGAACAATTTAATCTGATTTTTCATTGAGATTTGCTAACTATTAACAAATGATAATTAAACTAAATTTAAAAAAAAAAACAACAACAAACCATTATTGATGCCTATGCGGTCGCTATCGCAATAATCATCATTACTAATGCGTAGAAATCGGACGGTTTCTGAAAGATAAGTTGTACTACATCATTTAGTTTATTTCTTCTTCTTTGTCAGTGTTTGTAATTTTATTATTTCTCAATAATAACACACTATTTCAATTTAAAAGAGAACTTTAAAAACTAATTCGCTACTAAATTACGATTGTAAAATAAACAAGATTACATTATTTATTAATATATATAATAACACAATGATCACGAGTACTAAACCAAAATTTACTAATGAGGCACAAATCAATGTCGTCGACTCGTTAACTCATTATATACGTTTCTTTCCTTAATGCATACATTTTTGCTGTATCAAACAATATACGTCTATCATTCCAAAAAGGTACTGATACATAGGTAATCCTTTTTATGCGCAGCGGTGGTTTTTTTTGGTGTATGGAAAACAAAGGGTTTTGTGAGTACAAAAGGCGCTGAAAATTGACTTGTACGTTTATTATAAATAATACAACCAAATAAATGGTTATTGTTGATGCATATAATTTTTTAATATGGATAACTTACGTTACTTTGTCCTAATAATAGGAAATCAAAATGATAGGATTGAATAAAAACATCTGAAATGTAATCATGTTTCATATGTCTGAAAATTAAATCTTGATTAATCTGTCAAGTAATATTTCGACTAATTTTAGCATAAATAATGCTTAATAATATGCATGTTACCGATACATACGTGACAAAGATATAAGGGTAATACATGTTACTAATAGCTGCATCGATTGGCGCTAATACGACATGATGCAACAGTGTTTGGCATTACTATAAACTGCCACACTGCACACATCGTCGAGATAGGACTTAAAAATTGTTACATCTGCGTTAAAAATCCAAATCTCTCTCTCTCTCTCTCTCTCTCTCTCTCTCTCTCTCTCTCTCTCTCTCTCTCTCTCTCTCTCTCTCTCTCTCTCTCTCTCTCTCTCACTCACACACACACACACACACACACACACACACACACACTATAAGTAAATAACTATGATTTTAATTGAAATAAGTTATCGTTCAGTAACCATTTATTTTTGCAGCATTCAAAATGTTTACATATGAATATTAAATGTCATACCTCAAATTGTAAATCTGCTGGCTCAGACGGTCTGTTCCGCTGTCGTGTGTAGTTAGCAACTCGTACAAAGTGTTTTTACGCTGGTAAATTAATAAATTTATTTGATAAATTTAGGAGACTAAAAGTTATTAATTATACGACGTAGATTAGATAATGAAGGATTCGATTGTATTATGAAAGGAATTTCATCTCTCTCTCTCTCTCTCTCTCTCTCTCTCTCTCTCTCTCTCTCTCTCTCTCTCTCTCTCTTGTACATACTGCTTTGTTTAAAGGCCAATGTTGAGTAATATTACGGGCTTTGTTCAGCGCAGAATCAATTATATGTGTAATATAATTTCTGTTTTGTAAATGTTTGGAATTTATTCAACGAATTTTGTAATGGACAATCATCTGAAATAATACGTTAGTTTATTTTCGACTGGCTATGCGGTATACCGTTTTTACATGACATGGGATGACATGAAGAATATTCTACATATTGGTGGATTTTAATTTCCTTGGTATGAATATTTGCAGAGATAGTGTTATCAATATTTTATATCACATTTACATCTGAAAATGAAACATGCGTACTAGATGCAGTATAAGTAAAATTTATTGTCGGGTAAAATTGATTTAGGCGATCAACTAAATTTTACATTTCTGCTGTTGACTGCTTCCAGATATAAATATGTCATCGAAAAATCTGAACCAAAGAGATGAATTAAACTTTTCGTTTTGAAGAAAGTCCTTTTCAAATTTACCCATGAAAGGAAAGTGTATGAAGGAGCCATATTAATACACATTGCCGTACCCATTATGTATATGTATTTCGTATTATTACATTGAAAATAATTATTTTCCAAGATAAGTTTTAATATTATAAAAATATCTTCACAAGATAGTGGGCTATTATTAGGATTGTAATCAAGAAAATTTGAACACGCTTCAATACCAACTGCATGCGGAAATTTGGTATATAGTGATGTTACATCTAATAACACCAGGATTGAAATCCTATCTGTGGAATAGACTCCAACTTTTTAATGAAAGTTGTTGTATCATTATGAGTTTTGGGAAACATCTAGAATTGAAGTGTACGCATGTTAAGAGAGAAAGTATCAAATTCCTCATATACGGAATTATTTATTTTACCATCTCATTGGTGCATGTTGATTTTTTAAAATTTAATTTCCATTGACGGATCTTCGACAATATGTTAGTTTACATCATTTAATTGACGTTCAACTTTTTGAAAATAATCTTGTTGATTCATAATAATATTAGTGTTTGACTAATCATCATTTGTAATCACTATACTGTCGTCAGTCATTACAAGTTACCGATAAATCATCGAAGTGTCTGTTCCCAAACATAGCACATAACAAGCACTTCAATATCAACACTATACTGTCGTCATTCGTTATATTATATACCAACTGAATTTCGTCTTAGAAATATTACTATAAGATTGTTTTTTTTTTTTGTGATCGAGTTTAAATAAAAATCTAAATATGAATCACGTAAAAGATGTTTTAATTCTGCTATAAAAAGGTTATCTGGGATATGGGGCGACTTCTCCATACGAAGTGGGGCGACTTCTCCAACCATTCTGGGGCGACTTCTGATACGCTGGGGCGAGTTCTCCCAGGGCGAGTTCTCCATGGGGCGAGTTCTCCCAGGGCGAGTTCTCCATGGGGCGAGTTCTCCGCATACCCCATCTCATTATCGACCTTCCGACCCTAAAATGTTTTTTTGCAGAATGAACCTATGGAGATGGAGACGACCACAATGTAAACGAAAAATGTCAAAAGGCCTAATCGACCTTCCAGATATTCACTTTTACATCCCAATCTTTCCTCCCCACGGAAGTAATTAGGTTTTGCTTTGACGAAATCTTCCAATTATGCACTCTGCCATTTGGCCTAGCTTACACATCCAGAGTGTTTACCAAAGCCATACGACCTCCCATACAATACCGTGTACGAGAAATTTATAGTATTATTAGAAACACAAATCAGTGATAAATGACAAAGGGAATGGAGTAGCAAACAAAAGGCAAGACAACTGTTTGTTACCTTGATGACTGTGAACTAAAGGAACACAGCACAAACTTTGATCAATCCGAATGACATCAAAGTCATAGCAAGATTACGAACCGGAAAGACTCTGCTAGTAGTTTTGGAAAGTTCCTACCAAGTAACCAAGCAGCAGGCATTAAATGTCCCCACTATCCTATATCAAAAACGATCTGAAAATGTATTTAATGAATGACCACACTACACTATATGGTAGAGAGGAACTTATTTCAAGAAGAATACATGAAAATCAAAGCCCCACTAATATATCCTAAATTCCTAATACCAGGTAATAAAAACACTCAAAAATAGATCAAAATATCCTGGGTTATATCTCAGACATAGATAAACGATGACAAAGATGAAATCATTTACTCAACTGATCCATTCAAAGGTCAAATCACTAAACACAGCATTAGTTAAATACACAGAAGTTAACCAAGCACACTTAACATTAAGCTATAGTTTTCAGATACAACACTATTCCCATACCAAACATAAAACTACAAAATAAAATTTAAAATATCATAGAGGGGGTGTTAGTAGGAGCCAATCCTCCGAGGAACGGAATGAGAATGCATAAGCTCAAATGCGAACGTTCCTAAAACCTACGGAAATGCATATCAGTCTCAGTCATCAGTGATTGAACATATTAATAAATACATAATTAACTAATGAGGTGTGTATAAAAACTTAAAACTTAAATTGGGGAACACGAACATCAAATTATGTTCATTAACTCTTCCCAACCCCCAAGAGAACGGATATCATTTATTCAAAATTTAGGGCAAGATGGCAACTTCAATTGGATGGAGTTAGTCCAACCTGTGACACGGCAACCCTTGACCGAAATAAGAGTTCGTGGTACAGTTCCTAATCTTAATAACTAAAATTCCCGAAGTGTGTGTTTGCACAGAACCGGACTGTTGGTGGACGATGAACACTACTTGGGGTGCAATAAGATGTTGGGTGGTTGCACTTACTTGCTTAACACCTGGGAAGAAACTAAGTAGCTTGCTTTGTAATCAATAACAAGTCGTAAATGGCTCAATTATCATAAAAGACGTTAATTAAACAGAAAGACAGTCTGGCTACCCATTGTTGACTCATCAACCTAAAGGAAGGGAGAAAACAAGTCAGGAATGTTAGGTGAAGTTCTATTATACCTAGAATATGTTCGCCGGCTGCTGAAAAAAGATCTCAGATCAAATCCCAAATGGCACCAGGAGACAGCCATGCATATTAACATGGAATAAAGTCTGGTCCTCCATATATACGGAGAGGAAAACTGCTCAAAATCACTTGTTGCGTGATGCCCATCGTCAACGGGACATCAGCCCAGCCGGTGAGAAGAGTGAGATCACCCAAACAGAGGACTGGACACTGGATCTGATTCAACAGAAGCAGCAACAACCGAGTCCCTTAATCAGATGGCGGAGGACTGGGACTCTAAAGCGAGCCAGGCCCATTCAGCATTCTCCATTTTTATCAATTCATGGTGGAGATGGATATAGTAGGCTTTTTGCTTGTGGAGCTCGAACTAGGAGATGCGAACACTAAGTACACTAGATAAAAAGGTAAAGTTTTTAGAGCAACCGAATCTGTAGAAAGGAGATAGAAATAAATTTTTTTGGAACCACTCCGGTGGCCTAGTGGTTAGAGCAACCGCCGCTGGAGGGGGAGGTCGTGGGTTCGATCCCCGACCGAGTCATACCAAAGACTAACAAAAATGGTACTAACGGCTGCCTCGTTTGGCGCTCAACATTAAGAGGTTAGTGTTAGGACTGGTCGGCCTGGTGTCAGAATAATGTGATTGGGTGGAACATCATGCTACATGTCTGCGATATGATGACCCAGTGCTTGACATCACTCACTATAAACTGTCTCATTGCAAACATTGTAGCGATATGACTGAAAAAGTGTTTAAGCTACATTAAAAAATCCTCATCAAACAAACAAATAATGTTTTGAATTTTTTTTAGTTTTGAATGTAACCCCCCCCCCCCCTCCCACCTCCAATAAGTAAGAAACATTTCCCTTTACAACTGTATGTAGGTAAGGGTATAGTAGTGTGTCTATACATGTATTTATGATAGTGCGTTTGTTGGTATTTATTTTGTGTGAGAGATGTTGTCTGTCACATCCGTTTTTCAGGCATATAGAGCGACGCTTCGGTAATTATATCGTCTCAGTTCCATATGTATTTAACTGATGCCTGCACAGAGACATTAGCCAAGAATCAGACAACTACTCTAAATCAGCAAGTGTGTGTGTGTGTGTGTGTGTGTGTGTGTGTGTGTGTGTGTGTGTGTAGGGCACAGGAACTCAGGAAATAAAATATGATATTAAGTGATAGCAATGTGTTCTCCACCCCCATCACAGCCCCAACCATAATCCCCCACACAGAGGATCATGTCCTACTGGAAATATGGTGTTAGTGATGCACTTTCAGTTCAATGCATCTATGGCAGGCCTACCCCCTCGGTGATTTACAGAAATAACATTAACTTCAACAAGTCAAAGGATGACTTGAATCGGCAACTGGATGACACTATTCCAATGTCGTCCACCCGAAAATCGTTATTAAGGTGTGAGGAGCGCGGGACAATATAATTCATTCCAATCACTGAACAATAAAGTCATATGAACCAAAGGAGAGAAAACTAAGCTCAGTAAACCTGAATTTACCTCCTCCCCGAAAAGCAGAAACTACAGAGATTAAACCTCCTAACCAAATAAATCAATGGCAACAGAGAATAGTTCCGACTTGGTACAGGTGCAAGACCCTCTGTGCATAATATTTCTGTCAATATGATTTAATACTTTAAAAAATGTCTAAGTCTCGAATTGTTCTTCTTTTCTTAGTCTGTCTATCTCTTGTGTGTGTGAAGGCCTTTGGAGGGGTGTCTCCGGTGTATATTTCTGCTATTGGCGCTAGGGAAGCACGAATGCCTGACTCTGTGACGTAAAGGGCATTTATAGGAGTTTCTCGACGGCCCAAAATCTGTTTACCCGTTTGAAGCAAGACATGTTTGCTTGTTCTCAAGAAAGCTTCTTTAAAATTTTGTTTTTCGATGATGGCATTTTGGAGAAATTCTTTGCCGTGCACAATTCGGCATCCTTCAATGTGTGCAATTCTCGTGTCATCATCAGTTTCAAAACGGGGGCCACTGAACTTTTTTTTAACATATCCCCAAAACCATGTCCTCGTTGTCGAGCGACTCGGCGATACACAGGATACAAGCCTTATGAGTCGTTAGAGAATCGTTTTCGAAAATGGAGTTTCACCGTGACTTTCCTTTTAGTAAATGGAATAATTTGTCCCAGATCTTTTATAGCAATATTGACACTGTTAAAATATAGGTTACTGACGGGCAAATAATGAGGATGTACAAATTCGCGGTGAACGTGATAGGTATTTCCACCTTCCTCGTCAGCGTTCGTGGCAGAATTCACTTTGAAAGGAATGACAGGCAGTAAGGGTACGGAGGTGTCACACCACGTTGTACTCCACTACATCTGAGCACACAAACATCAAATTCATTCCTTGGTTCATTTCTACCGGGACACGAAAGAACTTGGTAAAAGAATCAGTGTTAGAAATGACTAATAATTTGTCTTTCCTGATCATTGCCATCATCATCTCCATGTCCCCGCTCAACTTGTCCAACAATTTGGGATAAAATATAATAGATTCTACTTTACCTTTTGAAGAATTCATCAGTATGCGAGCAGCCACTTTATGATAATCAAGGTTGACACTTTTTCTGACACTATCCAAGGCTTTGCCAAACACGCCATTGAACCTGGTAGCAATCGTTGTCACCAAATGTTGACCACTAAAATAATAGCCTGAGGGAATTATAATTATATAGATGGTCTGTTTTTTTGTGAGTTATGTGTTATATCCTCATATTCTACATTGGTATCCAAGTATTTTGCACTTGCTCGTCATGAGCTTCGACCGTCGAAACGTTTTGATTTAGAAGGATATTTAGGACTTGTGGTGTAGGGTGAATATGATTTCCACCAAAGCCACTTCCCAATGGGATTCGTGGTCCAATTGAATGGCCTGAAGTAATGTGGCCGGGTAATAGCACAAAGTACTGTATGAAAAGAAACCTCCATGGAACTATCACTTGGTAACGATAAGTAAAATTGTTCATAATTCTAGAGTTATGCTACTGTCCGAGGGGTCACTCAAAGTCAAATGAATATCTAGAAGAGGATTGATGTTTTTGTTATTGTTGGAGTGGTCATTGGCTATGGACGCAAGGCTCCTGTTGTTCCCGTTGGATGAGTATTTCAGGGAAGGACTGGGAATAAGGTAACTATTGCAACTGCTCAGTAAAATGGACCACAATAGTTTGTCTCCTTGTTGCAAACTCAAATTGGCAATGGCTGCACCAATGACGCAATACACCACAATGATTTGGCAGAAAAAGACGGTTTTGTTTTAGGTACACGTTCTCCACACCACACCAAAGAGGGCTGTTTTTGTAGATCTTGCACAGAAGAACTGGGGGATGTAGTAGTCACGGTGGTAGCTGAGGCTATCTTGAAGGGCATGATTGTCACTTCTTTTTATAGTCGATGACTTGCGAGGCGTCGATCCAAGAGTCAAATCTGGGAGGAAATCCCTTCCAACGCACTTTTACTTCTTTGACGCGACGTTTTCCCACTTTACCGGTTCATCGTTCAAGAATGCTTTCGATGTCGTACACTTCGTCTTTGTTTATGGTCACACGTTGTAAATCGGACCAGTAAAACGTACCTCATAACATTTTCCGTTCATGTCATCCAATTTCTAGACAATAGGATGACGACCACGTACTCGTGATGTGACATGAAACAATTCAGTGGTCCGATCGGGTACTTAACCTTTGTCGAAAGTGCGTTTGCTTTTGCCAATGCGCACCTAATCTCCTGCTGCCAACACTCTACCTTTCTTGGGGACAGCCACCGTTGGGACCGTACCAAAACAGGCGCTCAAAAACAGTCACATCGTTGTCGGGAGTCGCATCGTGCTGGGTAGGCCAAATGCTCCGATGGTAAGATTGGTTGACTCGCCATCAATGTAAACAATAAGTGAACCTAGTTAGATTCCGTTAGAAACATACGCGTTTTTTAATTCGACTTACAAATGAATTTCTCTTCGTTACATCAGCAAGTATAAAATCAAGTTTAGCATCGTCCATAATTAATCTTTTATAGTGTCATTTATAATCACATCGTCCTACTTGAGTAAATTTACCGATTATTCTTCTGCGAAAATCTTTTGCGGTTTTATTTTTAAAATCGGTTGTATTAGGATTTTAATTATCGGAATATTTCTTTTGTTATGGTAACCAAACGTCTTTCTGCGGACGATAAGATATAATCGCTTCGCTTATTTTATGAAATATTATTTTTGCGTTGATCATATATCGCAACAATATAATCGTTACCCACTTAGTTTCTGAAAAGCGTCTATCAAAACCATGCATTTCAAATTTCAGCAAGACCTTTAGTAAACTTGATTGACCCTATTCAAGCGAATCCAATCAAGTCAAAATCCGGTAAAGGTCCGTTTATCGCAGGTCATCTCCTGTGTTGGATGTCCAAATCTATTAAAATATTTATGACATTCACCCATTCCAAGAAAATGTCCTAGATAACACGCTATATTATGTACCGAGAAAACATCTTTATTATCGTAGTTAGTGTTCGACAATTCGCCTTGTCCAAGGTCGATACAACTACGTTTAATATCCTCAAGAAATTAAAATCGTGTTGGCTTTCACGAATTGTTTTCTCTTGCAAACTGAGCAGCAACTGACGGAACTGTAAAACAATTATTCAGTAATTGTTCAATAATGTCGCAGTGCCAAAAGTTCTGCGCAAGATGTTTCATTTCTTCATTGAGAAATTCTGGACGACAAATATCTCCATTAGGTCGTACAAATTGATCATAGTTTTCATTATCGGAACTTGAAAACAACCACACGGATGCAATATCACTTTTACAAATATTTTCAATAAAATCAAAATTATCACCGTTATACAATTTAAGAATTCGATTTCGTGGAAATATTGTCACGAATGCGCGTTGTGAACGATAATTTCAACTGTAGCTCCCATCGATTAATATTTTGATTGAAAGAAAAAAATATCCGGGTAACGTTTATATTATTATGGGAAATTTTAGTTTCTTTTCTAAATCAGCAACATCTTTAATAGACGTTCTATCATCTTTAACTATTTCTGCCCACAAGTTTACTTTTTTTATTATTTTTTTACGTCTTTCATCCGTTAAACCGTTTCCACATATCGTATTTGTGAAATGTTCCGTTACTCGATATGCTACAATTTATTTTCGAAAATGTCATTGGTTTTAAATCATACTACGCCGGGATTATCATTCAGCGGATATATCCAATTAATAACCGCGGTTACAGGATACTCTCGTTCCTTGTACAGTTTGTCAATACCAGTCAACATTCCTAGTTTGGAATTTTTATTCAACATAGCAATTTTTCATTATGAAGGACATTGTCAGCTTAGTCACGGATAATCCAATTAATATTATCTGTATCTGCTAATACGAAAGATTTCGATTTGAGAATATATCTTTTATGGATTAGATAAATAATAATCGTCGCAGTTCGTTTGTAGTTCATTCTAGCATTGATAAATTCATCAACAACTTTGGAGTTGCGTATGAATTTGAATGTTGATCACCCATGATAAGTTCCATCATCGAGAAATTCTTTGTTAGCTACACGAATACTTTTAATCAGATTATTCGTCGGATTAACCAAAACTCGCCTCGTTAAGTCAGTTATTCTTCTATCAAGATCAAATCTAGATTTATAGATTTAGAAGGTTTAATCACGGATAATCTGTTATATATATATATATATATATATATATATATATATATATATATATATATATATATATATATATATATATATATATATATATATATATATATTCAAACAAAGAATATATGCAAGTGACTAATGATGGGTTCCACAACTCCTTGTAACAAAACAAGTGTAAATGAATTCTGCGGATATCATTTACAAAGCGTACGTAGTGGAAGTGTAGGACCAAAATAGTGTTAGAAGTATGATGTTGGGGTTAGAGGAGAAACAGTGTTATGTGTACAATGTGGTGGTTAAAAAAATACAGAGAGCTGAAAAGATATGATAAAAAATAATACAACACGGAAAAAGATAAGGATAAAAAGTGCAGAAGATTATCTAAAAAGATTTTCAAAGTAATGATTTAGACAAATTATTTTTTAAACAAATCATATTATATATAAATGGAACAAAAGGAATTTGTGAAGATTCCCATCATCAAGGATTATGATGCAGCTCGCGATGGTATCATTAATCATTGTCGACTACAGACAGCAGTCGGTTATATCATTAATACTGGTTTTCTAGTGTTTGGTGTTAATGGGAAGAAAAGATATTTATGTTATATGTTTATATTTGGGTGGTATACTGTGTCATAGGAATTGAAGCCGAGTGAATTTTGGATTAAATGAATAACTCAAATACAATGTGTGAAAGATGAAAATGTATTAACTTAATTAGTTAAGAAAACTATATGAAGTATAAATACAATGATTCTCACACGATCTCAGCATACAATTGATCCAATCACTCTATACAAACATTCACACATTGAAAATAAACCAATAATATTATATCTCTCTGATATACAGTTTGAAATAATAGTATACACTAAGATATTCACATAACTTCACATATAGACTAGGAGTGAGATTCAAACAATCTCAAGTATTCAAATACGTTCAAATGTTCTGCACTGTAAGTAAGATTCACAAATTCCCTGGAATTCAACTAAGAGTCAAAATAATCTCATGTAAATAAAAATGTACCAATTGAAACAACAATTGGAACAAACATATACTTCTTGACCCTTTTACAGTCGCACAATTCATACACCGATAAACCGCAGTTTCACCATATCCCTCGGTATCGGCCGCTCGCACCCTTCATGGATCAACACATATACAGTCAGTTATACGTATACACATGTACAGACAGCATACAGCACCCTTGTATTAGCTACGTCTACAGTCGTTCTTCCACCACATGTACAGACATACGTACATATATATATATATATATATATATATATATATATATATATATATATATATATATATATATATATATATATATATATATATATATATATATATATACAGCTGTACGCTTCAACTAAACTCGTCAGCTACACTCGTTAGCTCGTTAACTCGTTAGCCTCGTTATCTACAATAAAACCAAACAGGGAATAATAATGAGTTCTGAAAAATGCGAATACATAAAACTCTTAATAACAACTTTACATTCACAGTGCACAACGTTTCAAATCTGCGTTGTAATAAATGAATCACTACAAGATACGACAATACAAACTCAATTAAACTTCGCATATCAAATAAAATTTAAATTTAACACTCACCCCTATGGCTATAGAATACCACGTGAAACGTGCTCTCCTCGACAGATCCAAAGTGACCAGTGTGTCGATTATACATTAATCTTGCTTAAGTGTACATGCTGTTACACAGACACAGAATTGTAAATTCGGCGAAATTGATAAATACCGTAATTGTCTTGGTTTATTAAGTCTGTAAATACAGAGTAGAAAGAATATTTCGATGTATAAGTGCAGCCGAAAAATATTTTGCTATATGTTCGCCTTCGTTTCAGCGAGTAGCAGATAAAATATGCAAACAGAATTTTTCGAAAAAATACAAACGATGAATAATTTTGCAATATTGTTAAAAGGGAGATAACTACTTCATGCGTCTTTCTTTAGTAGAGAGTGATTAAAGGTTTTCCTCGCTCGTGTTACTGCAGATATATATAAATAAAATATTTAATTATTTTTGTGATCGTAACTATACATATATATGAATTTATTTTACACGCCTCTGTTCACTCCTGAATACATCCAAACTGGCTAAGATCAGAAATTCTGGTTTGCTTTTATACTCCAAAGCAATGTGAAATTATGAGTTTTTCCAGACGGGTTTTTCCAGAAGAACCTAGTCACATGATGTTCAGAATGTTCTGAAATATTGGGTTTTTCCAGACGTGTTTTACCAGAATAACTTAATCACATGATGTTCTAGAATGATTGGTTTCCCAAAATGTTTAACTATAAAATGCATAATTCTTCCATCATCATCAATTTCATCAAGTATAGCTAATAAATCTTCGGTTACTCCCCAAACTCTAGCAAGAATATCTTGCAATGAAACATTACTTGCTTGTAATTGTCCTTGCTTATCTTGAAATACAACAATTTCGTCTGGATCTACACTTGCAAGATTTAATAATTCGGATATTTCATCACTAATGATTTTATTTACATGTTCGTGCGGTATTCCGCAGTAGTGCTTTTGTTGTTCAGATGAAGATCTTCCGTAAATATTTACCATTATATTTTTAACATGTTTTAAACGTTAGCGGTTACTTGTATAATCGTGCATGGCTTTGTGGGGTGGTTTTGTTGATTTTGATACAACTTTAAGTACAGCAATTGCTTCATATATTGGCGGGTCAGTTATTGTTTGTGCTGGTAATGTTAAATATCTAGTTGGAATTTGAAGTCAACGACAGATTGTCTAATAAAAACCATGTGCTCCAGTGAAAAGTAATAGACTGGATACAGTGTTATGAAATATAGTTGTGATATTTGCAAACCGGTATCAGTAATCTATCTTCAGATGGTTCTTGATGTCCGTTCATAATTAGAGAAACTTCGAAAACCTCAAATTTATCAAACACCATTGAATTTCGTTCTTGATTGTTTAATCGTGAAACATCCTGAAATGCAATGAAAATATACCTTGATGCAGAAACACATTGATGTGATGCTAAATCATCATCATCAGTCTCTTGACATAATGTGGTTGTCGAGGCAATGTGCTGCTGAACATCTGACCAGTTCCCTCCACTTGTCTCGATCATGTGCCAAAGCCTCTGTCTCCGCAAGTCTTTTCCTGGTCCATTCGGTGATGTTCTCAGTCCACTTGTTTCTCAGTCTACCTCTCCTTCTACCACCCTGGCAGCTGCCCTGCGGTACTGTCGTTGATAGAATGTTGGCTCTAGAGACATGGCCATACCATTTTAGTTTCTCGTTTTGACGGTGATAAGGAGGTCTTCTTATTAGCCTGATGGTGTTACGCACTTCTTAATTTGTGATCTTGTCCACTGGTTTCTTTATAGACCTGATGATAATATTCTGCTATCCACCCTTGTTTCCCACGAACTTGCATCGGATCACCTCTGCATTGTATGCCATCTCGACGTATCAGTCCCTAACCCTCCACCTCTATTTGCTACTAGGAGAAACCTCCGCATGATAAATAGAACCAAATTCATGCATGACATCCAGAAAACACAAGAACTTTCTTACATCCAATAGCGGAACAACTTGATAACTGCCTGCGTTCATTGCTTGAAAAACATGCCCCAGCCACCAAATGCGGAGTATCAATAAAAAAAAGTGTTCTCCATGGTATAGCAGTGTTAAGGACCAGCATCGCACTGCTAAAAGACATCGCCGAAAAGCAGAAAGGCTTTGGATTTCCACCAGACTCACTATTCATAAACAAATCTACGAAGTCGCTAAGAAGCACGTCAGAAACATAGTCCATTTAGCCAAATCATCCCACTACAGTACTAAGATCACGGAGAGTTCCAGCTGCAAAGAGCTCTTCGAGATAACTAACAAACTAATGTCAAGGAACAAGTGTACACCACTTCCAACAACCTTCTCTCCACTAGACCTACCAGACCTATTTGCAAATTTCTTTAATGACAAAGTACAAACCATTAGAGATTCGCTTGACAGCACAATTTCAACTGATTCGTTACCATACAGTTATGATGCAGAATTTCAGCGACAACTGTTAGGAGTATTTGAACCTGTTTCTATTGATTTAGTACGGACAATCGTGATGAAAAGTGCACCAAAGTCTTGTGAACTTGATCCAATTCCGACATCACTGCTGCTTGAGTGCTTAGACCCAATATTGCCTTCACTAACTGATGTTATTAATATCTCTCTCTCATCAGGGGAATTCCCATAATTTTTCAAAACTTCCATCGTAAAGCCACTGCTGAAGAAACCAACACTGGACCATAACGATTTAAAGAACTACCGCCCAGTTTTTAATCTCCCATTCATATAAAAAATCTTAGAAAAGGTTGTTCTAACTCAACTTGTATCTCATTTGAATTCAAACAGTCTTTTTTAGCAATGTACAGTCTGCATATCGCCCTTGCCACAGTACGGAAACTACTCTTCGGAAAGTATTTATTGACATTCTCTCTGCTTTGGATAGTGGAAAGATTACAGTCCTCACTCTCCTGGATTTATCTGCAGCATTTGACACAATAGACCATGATATATTACTTCACCGTCTCCAGCATGTATTTGGCATTCAGAATATAGCTTTACAGTGGTTCAAGTCCTACTTAGTTAACAAGACACAAATTATATCTGCAAATGGAATACACTCCAGCCAAGTTGACGTATGTTGTGGTGTTCCACAGGGATCTGTTCTTGGACCTGTTCTCTTCATTCTGTATACTCAGCCGCTCTCAAGTGTTATAGATCATCACCTAGTGTCGTGCCAATTGTATGCTGATGGCACCCAAATATACAAGTCTAGCCACCCAATGAAGTTGATGCTACCATCCATGGAGTAGAGAGCTGCATTTCTGATGTGAAATCATGTATGACATGTAACAAGCTGCAGATGAATGATGATAAAACTGAGGCTGTTCTGATCACAACACAAAGACATTCTCATTCACATCCTTTACCTCAGACAATAAATATCAGAAACACCAACATTAAATTCTCACAATCAGTACGGAACCTAGGCATTACTCTAGACAGTACTCTCACATTGCACCAACATGTCATGAACATACGCAAGGCTGCATATCTTGAATTGAGACGCATCAGTTCCATTCGTAAATATATTTCAGTTGATGCCACTAAAACACTTGTGTGTTCATTAGTACTTTCAAGACTGGACTATTGTAACTCAATTATGCCTGGTTCGTCACAATATTTACTCCAGAAACTTCAAAAAAAGTTCAAAACACAGCTACACGGATCATCTTTAGAGTACCTCGATCAGAGCACACCTCACCACTGCTCTTTACCCTACATTGGCTATCAATTCGATACAGAGTCAAACACAAAATTTGTTCTCCGTGCTATGTTTCAATGACAGACTCCAGTCCAACTTACCTATCCAGCCTCACCCATGTGTATACACCGGCTAGATCTTTACACTCTTCTTCTGATAATCGTATACTCATTGTTCCCGAGGTGAAAACAAAGTCATATGGACAACGTTCGTTTGCACACCAGGGCACGGCGACGTGGAACAAATTGCCCATTGAAATTAGACACAAAGACACAGTGGTCCCTTTTAAGAGTGCTCTTAAGACTCACCTGTTTCGACTGCAGGGACAAACTTAGCGACCTAATCATATTTTGCATCTTATATGTTTTCAGCATGTTTTTATGTTTTCCAGTTTCATTGTTTTTGTCATTTGTTGTTCTGAAGTGTAGTCATATCATTATTGATGATGTAAAGCGCTTAGAGCTTCGTAAGATTAGGCTCTATACAAAGTCCTCATTATTATTATTATTATTATTATTATTATTATTATTATTATTATTATTATTATTATGTAAGAGATGACAAGGATAGTTCTGTAGCATCTCATTTCAATTTCCTGTATTTTTAGTTGTAATTCTGCTGTCAGCGTCCAGACCTTACATTATGCCATGTAAATAATACGTCAACATCACTTTGAACACTACATGTGGTTACTGTTAACCATGATAATATTGATTTTATGTGTTGATCCATAAAAGAAAATAATGTTTGTTCTTCAGCAAGTTTTGTAGTCATTGCAGGCATCCACAACGTAAGTTTGTATAATATTACTTTACCAGCAGCAACAGCATCACCTTTTCGCCATGCAGATAGCATCATTATCATCACCATTTCGGACAAACACGATTGCATGCTTGACTCCAAAAATTTCTTCCTGAAATCTTTACAAAATTAAAAAATATGCGATAGTGGAATTGCGCGTGAATATCTTCTATATGAAGATTTTTTAGAAACTACACTGGTAGTTTTGAATTGTGTGTGTGTGTGTGTGTGTGTGTGTGTGTGTGTGTGTGTGCGTGTGTGTGTTAATAGTAGACAGCTGTTCCCATGTTAAATAATAGATAGCTATTCCCATGTTAAATTTCGGTAAGCTCATACATTTTTGATAGTAATCAGAACGTAGGTGATGGATTGTACAGGGTGTGTTTGGATTGTAACAAAAAAGCGGGTGTTGAATAGTACTAAAAAGATGGTGTATTGAATAGGATCTAAAGAATCTTAACATTATATTTTCCGTCGGTCGACATGCATTTTTCAATTTGGGAACTGCCTATGACAATGATAAAGTTACTATTATATTTTCCATTGTTCCCATAACACTTGTATCCTGATAAACACTTTCGTCCCCAGTCAACACCCGTGTCCCCATAAACACTTTGTCACTGTAAACATTTTTGCCACTAAAAACACTTTTGTCCCAATAAACATTTTTGTCTCCTTTAACACATTTGTGCCAATTATAAAGACGTTTGTATATTTAAATATTTTATCCCTATAAGCACTTTTGTCTCATTAAATAATGTTGCCCCATAAACAATTTTGTCTCTATGAATACGTTTGTGTCTACTTTTGTCCCTTTTAGCACTTTTGACCCAATAAACGCTTTTGCCTCTTTAAACACTTTTGTTTCTATAAATACGTTTTGTTCCATGTTAAACCTATGAACAAATTTAAAATAGGATATATGTTGGAAGACCCATATCGAAATACTGCCTTGCCCGGTTGGTCTCCGCAACCAGTCATATAAGAAAAGAAAAGAAACAGAAAATTACGTCAACCTTATGATAGATAATTTCGTTTCAGGCATAAATTATTATAAGACTGAACCAATTAGAGACTAAAGATGATTTCTTTTAACGTTTCACTTACCTTTCCAAAAGCCCACACTTTGCAACTTCTCGAGAAAAACGACTATAATTTGGAATTCCAAGTTGTCTCGTAAGTTTCTCAAGAAATGGCTTACTCCAAGTTGCTGTCCAACAGAGACAATCAGCTGGATATGGTTCTAGTGAGCGAAGGAAATTATTTTAAATTATTTCGCCACGGAACAAAATATTTAATGTAAATACTGAATAGAACTGTAAAACAGTTTTAGAGATTGAACTGAAATAGTATGCATGAGTATGAGGTAAAGAGATTTTATGTGTGATGTATCGTCTGCCAAAGGCAAAGCTGACAAAATTGTACTGTAGTCCTGCAATGTAACTTGTAAGACAATGATTCCCATCCATTTATTCCTGTGACCTTACATTGGCCACCATCAAGACATCAGGATTTATGATGCAATTTAAAAGTTTTCTTCTGATGAAACTTCGCGTCTATATAGTCTTCAGTGCAAGACGCTTCACTTGATATTTTTAATGTTTCACAAACATAGAGTAAGAAGTCTTGCATTGTGGGACTACGCGTCCATATTGAAGACTCCCCGACGACCATATTTGGTAATTTGCTGATGTAAGACGCTGACCCTGGTGTGTGTGTGTGTGTGTGTATATATATATATATATATATATATATATATATATATATATATATATATATATATACCCTACTGATCATGATTAACATTAATTTCATACGAAAGTATAAGCCAATATATAAGATATATCAGATATATATTTATGTTTTAGTCATACAGAAACCAAAATATCTTGTGATACGTCTTAATGTTGTAGGATTAAGCCAACATGGAGCTGGTGAAGTATAATTTTTTTTTTAAGTAGAAGGGGATGATAATGATGGATCCATGAAATGTGTGTAGTGCTCTAAGAAATGCTTTCTTCGACACAAGCTCGGGGCTGGTGACTTAAAAAGAAAAACAACATCACAAGCCCTGACTGAAACTTTACAAGCCCTTACTGCGATTTCTACCTGACCAAATTTCCCTCTTTTTTTTTTTTAATTATTGTTGCACACCATCGCAATAGCTACAATTTGAATATAGGGTTCAAAGGAGTTTGAAACTAATGCAAGTGTCATTAGTGTTCATCACTATACTTACTAGGGACCGGTTACTAGAAACCAAAATACACATGTATTTACATGTTCTCTCTTTTACTGTATATATCAGTTTCCACACAAAATTATTATTTGTTTTTGTTTGAATAATAATATAAGCATGTATAGAAAGTTAAAGAAACACTGGAACGCAATAGAAACACCGGAACGCAATATCTTAAATACCATAGCTGACAATTGTTAAATTTATGACATTTTTGCAAAAAAATAACATTTACTATTAATTGTGTTGAATACAATTGTTACGTAATTTTAATGCTTAATCAATTAGTATTAAATACATTTTAGTAATGTTACATTAATAATGCATAGCTGCCAACTGTCCCAGTTTTTTTTGTTTTTTTACCTGTATTTTAGACCTGAATATGAAAGTATATTTTTTGGGCAAAACTACGTTTTTTAATTAAAAGGGACAAAAACCCAGACCTGCATAATTTTATTGTAAATAGAAGGATATTTAGTAGTTTGTGTATTTAATATATCCCAAATATTTGTTTATTTGCATCTTATGTATTTGTACTTAAATTTCATAAAAGAATACGGTCCTGTTTTCCAAGATCAAACGGAGAGACCCTGCCATGAATTTGTTAGCTCCCTTGCATATACACAGGATGTGATGTCATTTGAGACGATTAATGAACACACGCAGACAGGTGAGATGGCAGTGATCCGTAATGGAGAGCGCTTTAGACCACTTGGCCATTTGGGGCCTCGTTTTTGGAAATGTCATGTATATCTCTGTCTTCACTGATAATTGACATAATTTAAACATTCAAGCACAGCAGACTCAAAAACGCTTGATTGCATTATCAACGATATATGGAAAACTTACCCTATGGTTAACTCGCCCTGGGAGAACTTGCCCTAATATATCTGGAGAAGTCGTCCCAAATTGTTGGAGAAGTCACCTTAAAACCTGTCGTCCAGAAAACCTATTTAATATTTATTTTGGAAATAAATTAGTTATTTCAAAGTTAGAAATGTGTACCTTAGAGCTATACTGTTATCAACAAAGATGTTGCCACGTGGTGGTTACTGCATTTTTTGAATACATGAATGATGTATCTTATTATCAGGTATTGGCTCTCCTGTACAAGGAAGAATACTTATTATTCAGTTTTGTACAGGGTTTAAATGTGAAATTTAAAATTGTTGCTAAAAGATGATTTTCTCATTATGTCCCAAGTATGTCGAGCAGTTAAAATATGTATTTATGGTAACAAAATCCCGTTAGTACGCGTGATCATGGTGTTATAAATAATAAAATAACGTAAACCTGATTATTTTGCATCATTAATTTAGTAGTCAGCAGTGAAATATTTTTAAAACTTTTCGTTCAACTTTATATAGTTTGTTTTATTAAGAAATAATAAAATTATAAACACTAACAAATAAGAAGAAATAAACTATACGATGTTGAACTCAGTAGTGACAGCATTTCCTGAGTATACGTCGATGCTGTTATCGAGTTCAAGTATCATTCATTATTAGGTTGGAGCCTTTTCATATATAAAAATGCAGACTTCACATCATGCTCTATCTTTTTTCTCCAATTAATGCAAACCAAAAGAGACAGATACCACTTCTGTTTCGTTAATACAGCATCTTAGTTGATCAAATGGAAAAGTTGAAAAGTTACAAATTTTAGAACTTTAATAAGTTATTAAGTTGAAGAAAGACAACAATAAATAAAGCCTTAACAATCATGTGGCGACATCTCACAATTAGTATATAGGATCCTTTTCCCAGTTCTCCATAATTCATTATCAGCAATGCCGGTGTGTACAGTGTCTCAAATGATGTCACTTCCGCTATTTGTGGGAGGGAGGGAAGCACTTTGTTTTATTCAAGACGAATCTGGAGATATGATCGATTTTTCATAAATTTCTTCGTAACGAGTAAGAATGAAAGGTACAAATTTTCTGAAAGTTAACTATATATATATATATATATATATATAGCAAATTATATAAAAGTTTGAGCGAATTTCATTTTTGCATGTTTGTCCCCGTTAAACAAATAATAAATTTCCTTGTAATTTTCAGTTTACAATGGGCACTCTTTTCTGTTTTGAAAGAATGTATCGCAGCATGTATATAGGAATACAGCTCTATAATACGATTGATTCATTCAAACTTGAGACATGCCTGTCATTATCAGCTATATTGGATTTTGCAATCTTGTTTAGATTTGTGAAACCATATAGTAAAGGGGAAAACTTTACATTTTGCAAATTGTGTACCGGTAATGTGATTTCACTATTGGGCATGGAGGTGCCCATGAAATACAAGAACATAAAGCTAAGCAGCAGAGAGGGTGAATCCTACAACGTTTTTAGACAAAATTTGATTGAAATCCTAAAACGAGCCGTCTTATAATCTTATTTTAACCCAAAAAAAAGGCAAACCCTACAACGTTTTCAGACAAAAAATTGATTGAAATCTCCCTACGAAATCATTTTAACTAAAAAAATGAAAACGATTTTTTAATTAATTTTGGTCGCAACTTGTTGTCATACACCCTCTCTGCTGCTAAAGTTTTCAGTTCTGGGTTAATAATTCTTTTATGATTTTAACCGAATATTTGATCAAGTCCGATACGATATCATGTCCGAGGATCATGTAAATTTATTGTTGCGAATCCGTGCGGAGTCGACTGAGCATGACTAAAGAAATCTCTAAATTGATTGAAGTCCATATCAGAACACCATGTCTGCCAAATATTTCGTAGCGTATGAGTATCAACTCCGTTGAATACAGACAATAAATTGCAGTTATCTCTGATCACTTTTGGAACCTGAGTGTAGCGTTGAGTGACATATATCACGTCAGTGTTTTTGTGACGCCCACGGGAAAATATTCTAGCAGGATTTTTTTGTTTATCCAACATTATATCGTCGTATACGACTAAATTGTTAATATCTCCATCAATATCATCAATACTCGGTGCTTCATCGATATCGGTTATAAAATCAATGGCGTTCTCACCCTTAATTTCTGATGCATTCTCGTTAAAATCCTTTAACACTTCATAACATCGTTGATCATCTACGCTAGGGGCAATTAAATACAACTTATCCCACTTCATCCATCTCATTATTAAATTGAGCAACAATTGCGTTTTACCGGATCCAGATGGCCCGATTATAATCATCCGGATAGAGTTTGGTAGCGCTGCATGATGCTTAATTGGTTCTCTTGTTTTAGTCGCTGAAAAATCAATTATATCCATATTTCTATACATAAATTATGGATCTATATTGTGTGAAGTGTAAAACGCGTACTGGCACAGATGACTTGACGACGATTACAACTAAAAATAACCGATCAGCGCTTTCTGGTAAATGCGTGCAATGTGGTACAAAGAAATTTAGATTTGTGTCTATGAGATCTGATTTAAAAAAAAACGAGGAGGTGATATCGCAGCCAAATTAGCAAAACTCCCTGGAACCCCATGGGCAAAATACCCCGAAGAAAAGCACCTCCCAGGATATAGCTACTGTGGACCAGGAACCAGACTTGATATCAGACTCAATAATCAAAATCAACCCAACCCCGGTGAAGAACCAATAAATGCCATTGATAAGGCCTGTCACCTTCATGATGTTGCTTATAAAAGCAGCAATCTGCAAAACAGGCATCTCGCGGATGTGAAATTAATTCATGCGTTAAATGCTATTCCTGATAAATCCTTCAAAGAAAAATTGTCTTCATTTTTGATAAAATCGGCTATGAAAAGTAAATTGATGTTAGGTGCTGGTAATTAATAATATGGAATCAATTTATTATTCTCCGAGGGGATACTGGAGGGGTAACGCTGCAATCAATAAACTCGCTAGAGCTGCAAAAGTGAAAAAAACCACTGCGGCTAATTGGTTATCCAAACAGGCACTATGGCAAATTTATCTACCACCGCCTAAACAAATTCAATTCTCGCATTTTGATGTGACCGCTCCTAATGAAGTTCATCAGGCTGATATATTATTTCTGCCACATGATCGTGGTTACAAATATGCGTTAACCGTAGTTGATGTTGCGAGTCGATACAAAGAAGCAGAACCGCTGAAAACAAAATCAGCCACTGAAGTAGCTTCTGCATTTGAAAGGATTTATCGACGAGGTCCTCTGCGTTGGCCAAATCTATTGCAGGTTGATCCTGGCAAGGAATTTCAGGGTGCGGTTCTATCTACAATGAAAAATCATAATGTCACCATACGACGAGGGCATACTGCGCTACATCGCGATCAGGCCATTGTCGAACGATTTAATAGGACGATTGCTGAGCGGTTATTTGGATATCAATACGCAAAAGAATTCATTCAAGAAAAGCGATCCAGTGAATGGGTTAAAAGATTACCATCTGTGATTACTGCACTGAATAACGAGATTACTAGAACAATCAACATGAAACCTATCAACGCGATTAAAAAGAAGTCAATACCCGTACAACCACAAAAAGATTTCCCTAGAAACGCTAGCGTTTCCCAACCAATTCTTGGTAGTAGTGTCATTGTGAGGTACTTATACGAACCAGGAGAGCTTGAAGGGGGTAGAAAAAGGGCTACTGATCCTATTTGGAGCGTCACTACGCATAAGATATCTAGTATAACACGATCTACGGGTAGACCTCCAGTCTATAAACTGGATTCAACTGCCCCTCAACGAGGATTTACTCGACAACAACTACAAGTGATTCCCGAGGATACTCAATTGCCACCGCATGGTCTTAACTAGCACCGTTGCGTCTATTGCACTCAAGACAAGTCAACATCACATTATTTCTGACATGACCGAGATTGTTATTTTTTCTGTCTACGGTGAATTGGCGAGGACCCTTATCCGAATACTGCCAACGCATTATACAATTGCAACTCGCGCAGTGATTATTCTGTTGTTTCTTCAAAGTGATTATTAGTTCAGCATCAATATCAAATTCTCGTTGTTTTTTTTTGTCCTGTTGTTTGTAACCGGAGAGTTTTTTATTAATGATGCTAACATCAATATCACTTATTGTTGTGTCATTATCATCGAAAACAACTCTTCGAAGTTGATTTATGTTTCGTACTCTGGATACTGCGAGATAGACTAAATTTGACCATTCGATGTGATTATCCACCATCCAAACAATTGTATTCGATATAGTCAATCCCTGTGAAGAGTGTATTGTTGCTGCGTATCCTAGCGTCCACGGGGATTTATTAGCACGCAATGCATCTTCAACGACATTGATATCAACCAGCACAATATCATTTAATACCAGAATTTGTTTTTCACTCTGTCCTGGAATATCAACTTCAATATTCTGTTTTCGTGTATCCGATGGCCTATAACAAAGGGGTACTGGAAGCGTTGCAAATTTTTCTTTATGCAATTCAAATAACTTCATCTGAAGTGTATCCCTGACTATTTTTCTACTTGCAATGATCAAATCGTTTGGTCTCCACGCTTCCCAGAAATCATTCATTGGGGTTTCTGAAATCACTTCACGCGCTATTTCGCATTGGATTCTATCCGGTTGTAATCTAATTACCGCTTTGAACTCGCGTAATCGTTCATCAAGTGATCTATAATCAGTGGTGATTTCTTCATAGTAGTCTACAAAACCCTTTAGCCATTCATGTGGAGATGCACCGACAAATGGTGGTGGTTGGCCTTGATCCCCGCACATGACGACTTTTGTGTTTTTGTTTAACAACCACTCAAGAAATGTTTTTAATACATCTAATGACACTGTGCATATTTCATCCCAAATTATGATTTCAGGAATGAATTTATCACCCATACGCTCAGGAGTCCATTTGTCACCCTTCCATCGAAAAAAACTGTGATAAGTGCAAGCATTTACCCCTCGTTGTATCATCTCTCTGGCGAGTCTGTGAGTCGGTGTTAGCACAATCATGTTAGTAGAAATACAAGTATTTCCACCACCACGATATAATTCAATTGCACGAGTTGTCTTTCCTGACCCACCACAACCGTTTAAATAAACTGTCTTGTATCTACAGATTGGATCAGATACCGGTGGTGCATTAGAAAGTTCTGATTGAATTTTAATACGGTTACAACAAATATATTTATCATCCATGGCAACGTCTGCGGATTCACAATACTCATGTAGCATCTCCTTTTTAAATCGCCAACGCCCCCACGCTTCCTCCGGATCTGTGAATGCCGCTATAGCTGATTTGTACTTATTGTGTATATACATCGAATCAGTGGCTACTCTAACCGCGGTATTAGGAAATCTATTTATCATCGAAAATAGATTAATAGAAGCATAGGCTAACATTGAACTTCTCAAATGTGTGTACTGGGAATTATATCCATCACAGTAGGTAACAACCGTACCTAATTTCTCACCATTGGATAGAAAAGCATCCTTACGGGATACAAGTTTTCCCTGTTTCATTAAATCCGCTACAATAAAATCGTATTCAGCGACATCTATGATCAACCGCGAAGAGTATTTTGCGTTATCGTATCGTCCACCCTGGGTAAATTTACCGATTATTCTTCTTCCGAGATCTTTTGCTTGTTCTTTTTTAATTTCAAATAACTTCTTAGACCAATTTATGATTTCTTCTTCACTGAAATCTGGAAACTGTTTTCGTAGTTCGTTGATTATTCTATCTAGATCGGGTTGTGGTAGCCAAACTTCTTTCTGAGCTCGATAGCATATAATAGCCTCGGAAACAATCAACGATATTAGCATACCACAATCAATCATATATCTCAATAGCACTATTGGCATCCAGGCCTTTTCAGATAGGTGTCTACCGAGCCAAACATAGCTACACGGATGTAACCCTGTAGCTAATTCAAATGATATCACACGAGCAAATCCGGTTAAATCAAAATCAGGCAATGGTCCATTAATCGCAACACGAGTCATTTCATGCGTGGGGTGTCCAAATCGTTTGAAGTACTCAGCGCATTCCCCATACCCGAGAAAACTTCCGGGATAACACGCGGATATATCAATTGAAATCATACCATCACGTGAGTATTTCGTATTCCACAGTCCTCCATGACCAAATTCGACGCAACTCAATTTAACATCCTCGAGAAAATCATTTCGTGTTGGACGCCATGAGTTTTTTTCTCTTGCGAAGTGAGCTACCACTGATGGAATAGTAAAACTATCCGTGAGTAGTTTTTCATGGGAATTCTCCGGTGAAAAATCACTAGCGATTTTTCTCATTCTGTTATCTAATTCTTCAATGCGATATAATTCACCATTTGGTTTTACAAATTGATCGAATTCTTCATCACTTCTAAGTAACCACACTGACACAGGATCATCCTTACACAACGCATGAATAGCATCGAATAATTTCTCTTCATAGAAAACATCCCCGACGAACTCCTTAGGGATATATTTCACGGTTCGTTCTCGTGGAAATATTGTTACCGCAGGTGTCCACGCGTGTTTGTTATGATCAATAATCTGTATTGGGGCTCCATTTTTGTTGTATTTCGGTTCGTATAAAACCTCTCCGGTTATCGTCATAACGGTTATTGGAAATCTTAATGATGTTTCTAATTAGCTATATCAGAAATCTTTGCACCATGCTGTTTCACTGTCAGTTCCCACTCGGTTATTTTCCTACGTCGCAGATCAGTTAGTTTATTTCCTCGGGATGCATTTGTGAAGTGTTCTATTATTCGTTCTGCTACACAATTAAGCCCTGACGAATATTTCATAGGAGCTAGTTTTGCGATATCGGGTTTATCATTTAACGGATATATCCCATAAACCATTGCTGTTACGGGATAAGATCTTTCGTAGTATGGTTTATCAATGCCGGTTAGAATCCCTGGTTTGGAATCTCTACTCACAATGACAGCTTTTTTATTCTTGAGGATTGGTTCAAATTTATCCTTAATAATCCATTTGCCATCGACTTCGATAATGAATTTGATTCGGAAAAAATGCCGTTTTTCCCCAACACGTGAAATTATCACTGCTGCTTTTTCATCAGTAATGGTAGCATCAACAACACCATCAATTCGAAATGTTGACCAACAATAAGATGCTCCATCACGCTTGAATTCATTAAAACAGTCTCTGATTTTACTAATCATGGCTTTATCAAGAATTGTATTCTTTGGTGTATTAGAAACTATATCGAGATTGAATTGAGCATCTTTCCAGGGTAATCTTTTGGACGTTTTTTTTGGTTTATCGAGATTAAATTTAGGATTGATTTTCAATAATCTAACTCTTTCATATTTCCGTCTATTGGACGTTTTTTGGGTTTATCGAGATTAAATCTAGGATTGATTTTGTTACGTCTTTTTGGTTTATCGAGATTAAATTTAGGATTGATTTTCAATAATCTCTTAAACTCTTTCATGTTTCCGTCTATTGGACGTTTTTTTGGTTTATCGAGATTAAATCTAGGATTGATTTTGTTACGTCTTTTTGGTTTATCGAGATTAAATTTAGGATTGATTTTCAATAATCTCTTAAACTCTTTCATGTTTCCGTCTATTGGACGTTTTTTGGTTTTTTTTGGTCTATCGAGATTAAATTTAGGATTGATTTTCAATAATCTCTTAAACTCTTTCATGTTTCCGTCTATTGGACGTTTTTTGGTTTTTTTTGGTCTATCGAGATTAAATCTAGGATTGATTTTTAATAATCTCTTAAACTCTTTCATGTTTCCGTCTATTGGACGTTTATTACGTTTTTTTGGTTTATCGAGATTAAATCTAGGATTGATTTTTAATAATCTCTTAAACTCCTTATCAGCATTTTTCGAAGGCGTTCTCCCTAATTCCTTCATGCTATAATTAAAACAAGCATTTAAATGAAAGATTTTTATATAATGAATCACTGCAAGTGGCTTATGATTGGATCAGTAATCCCGTGTAACAAATCATGCAGAAATGAGTTCTGTGGGTATCATATGCAAAGCTTTCGTCGTGGAAGCCTTGGTCCGTTACCTTGTATTCTATGTGGAGTTGGGGTCAGGGGAAAATCTCAGTTGTGTTTGAATTGCGGTGGTAAGCGATACAGGGAGTTGAAGCGTTATTATGATAAAAGAATAAAAAATGGACAATCAATCAGAAATTATGACCCTGACGCTGACAAAGTCAGTATTCTTGACGCTGACAAAGTCAGTATCCTTGACAGAGTCAAGGATAAAATCATAAGAACTCCTCAAGACTACATCGAAAGATTTATCATTAAACCAAACAATGAATTAGACAAACAATAGTATTATGTATACGAATGAACCAAGAATTCAGACAACACCCTGTGATCACAAATTATGAAGCATCCAGTGATGGTGTTGTAAGAAACCGCAGACTGAAGAAATCAGTTGGGTGGGATAATGGTATGGGGTATTTGATGTTTGGTGCTGGAAAGAAGAAATATCTCAATCATCGTTTCGTGTACGAGTGTTTCCATGGATTGATCGAGGATGATTCTGTCATTGATCATATCGATTCTAATCCGAAAAACAATTCTTTATCAAATCTGCAGGCTGTTACACAAAGTGAGAATACCGAACGAGGGGGGACTGGGAAATACTCGAAAAAAGCGAGATCTGTGAAATCTTTGAATACGATAACTAACGAAGAAAAAATATTTCAATCAATGAATGAAGCCGGTAGGCACTTCGATATTTGTAGAGCCTCAGTACGATATGTTGCAGAGGGAATAACCAAGACGGCTATTTCAAAAAGGACGGGACAAAAAATTCAATTTAGTTATGTCTAATGCGTCATATTTTTCATTTAGAAATATATAATTGTTATAGAATAATGAATTCTGAAAACATGAATAGCATTTTATCCGAGATTTCAAAATTGAAAGGTTGGGATATTGAACTATCAGATGGGTTAAATCCTGATCAAATCATGTCTGATTTTCAGGACATAGAATACGGAGTTAACAACAATAAATACATGCTACCAAAGAAGTATGCGCTCATCAAAAGAATTCAGAATTCTATTAAGGACTCTCTCGCATTTTCCAGTGACGTAAGTGTGTTCGCTCCATTGTATACCATCGTAGAACGAATACGAAAAGAATTGGGGTACGAATACGAATTGAAAAAGGAGGTTAATTCTAAAGTTAGAAACCTACGGGCGTTAATTCAAGAAAATGAACAATTTTGATTGACCGACCATTTATCATTATTTGATTGTGACCGTCCCTCATAGAGATTTTAATTTTTTTTTAGCATTTTTTGATTAAAAATGTCAAAATCAGTGAATGAAAAATTGATGGCTGGTTCGGATTGATCACTTCCACGATGGTGTTAGGTCGGATTAAAAAATTGTTTTGCAATTGAAAAATTGTTTCTGATTTTAAATAATGGTCAATGAAGCATTAACAACCCGATTGGCTCGTGAACGACTGGATGCAATCAGGAGATTTGTACCAATTCGTGACTCTGTACGGAATAAACTGCAACAACGACAGAGTCTTCAGACTGATTTTGCTGCGGGATCTGAAGAATTGTTTAAACCAGTAACCACAGCAACGAAACAGATAGTGTCAACAATCTCTGAAGAAGGAAAAAAACAAGAAGAGTCTTTTCTTCCTGTGTTAGAAAAAATAGCAAAAAGAACTAAACAAACAAAAAAATCATTGAAAACACTTCCTCAGGATATATCAACCGCTTCAGAACAACAAGGCGAACTTCAAGAAGATATCCCCCCACCCGAATTTCAAGAAGAAGGGGAGGATACTACTACTAGTGGACGAGTTGCATTCAATGAAAAACTTCTTCCCGGTAAATTAGATGAATTGAGAAATAAAAAATTTGATTCTATGGAAGAATTAGCCCAATTTGTCACTAGGAGTTTTCATCAGAGAAGAAAATATATTTACGATGATTATAATCTTCCCCCTAAAAAAGATTGGTATAGGGGGTTATATCGTATATTATCAGGTTCCTCTCAAGCAAAAGGAGATGATAAAACATTTCAGGAATATATGGCAGCAATAAAAAAAGCTGAATCATCTATAGGGGAGCAATCGGATACCGGATTTCTTAGACTACCAGAACAATCAAAATTTATTGATATAACACAATCCCCCCAACAGATGAAAATAACGAGAGAAGCTGATCATGAAAAAGGTGCAACCGGTATCACTGATAAAACCAAAGGATTTTCAGGCAGTGGTTTAGTTGGAAACTCTTCGGGTTTCTGTCCTGGTAGTGTTATCAATGATATATCACGATTAGAAGTTCTTGTAGGAGGGTTCCGAGCTGGAAATAACTCACCGGAAATAATTAATGAAGCATCTGATATCTGTAGACGATTATTTCAGGGTGGTATCATGGATATCAGCACATATCGAGATTTCATTGGCGAGTTAGTGGAGGATTATCACAGTGATTAATCACCGAGACTGAATAAAAACGCTAGCGTTTCCAATTGAAAAATGGTTTCTGATTTCAAATAATGATCATACACTACAATCATGATAAACCAAGCCCCGTCTACGTAGTTAATTCACGGTTTCCAGTTTATAGAGCATACTACGGAGATGGTTTAGGCAATACCATTGCAGGGTTATTTGCGAGAATGGCTCCAAAAGTGATGCCGTTGGCTAAACAACTAGGAATGAAAGCAATTGAAGTTATTCGTGATAAGGGTATTGGTGCTGTTGGAGATCTTGCTGGAAAAGCGTTTTCAACTGCGAAGAATAAAATAACATCATTAGTGAGACGAGAAAAATCCAAAGGATTTTCAAAGAAACCGTTACCATCTACAGCGGAAATGCCTGCAAGTGTTAGTAGAATTATAAATAACGCAGTAGACGAAAAATTAGCGTCGATGGCTTTAACTCCCGACCAAAGCAATATTGCAAATATGATAGCAGGAAGCGGCTTTAAAAAACTACGTCGATGAAAATCGTTTATGATTTCACGATTTAGACTCTGATAAATAGAATAAAATGTTCAAAAAATCACATGATCCGGCGTTTGATATAGACGCCCCAGTTGGCAAGGATGATTCTGTACGCGATTATCAATATTACGCCTATCATGCGATAGACGCAAATAGTCGATCGCGAATTGAACTTCAAGTCCATGATACCAGTAAATATTTTTTGCCCTGTGAAGCGTTTATTGAAGTAGAAGGAGAACTTGTAACAGCTGGTGGAGCATCATATCCAGGTGATACTCAAGTCGGTTTTGTCAATAATGGTATTATGGCGTTATTTGAGAGTGCAAGATACCTCATTGATGGAAAGGAAATCGAGTCGATAGATCGCGATGTTGATGTGGCTACAACAATAATCGGGTTAGCGAGATATTCCGATGATTATACAAGATCAGCAGGACCTTCTATGATGTTTGCAAAAGATGTTACAAATAACGCTGGAGGAAAACAATTTGTTGTAAGACGACCAAAAAAACGTGATAATAATGATGCTGAGGTCGAGGATATGATTATAAACAACGACGTTAATTTCAATCTAGGAGCTGCAATATGAAACTCAATGTTGGGATTAGAGCGTAAACCATTTTCATGCGCGATTCCACTGCATCATATATTTGGATTCTGTAGAAACGTCCGAAAAGTTATCTACGGGGCGAAGCATACAGTAGCGCTTGTACGAAAGAGTGATGATAATGACGCAATCTGGAGGATTCCAGCAGATGCTGCAGCCCCCAATGCTGATGCTGGTAAAGTCAATTTAACAAAAATATCATTGTGGATGCCAGTGTTGACTCCAGCAATCACTGCAGAAGAACGATTACTATCATTTATGGACCAAGGAGGAAAATCGTTGTTGAGTTGGTTAACCGTGAGTACAGATGTTAAACAATCAAATCTCACCGGGTTATTTACGTGGAATCTAGCATCAAAACAAGGTGTTACTGCGCCTCGTCATATATTTGTAGCGTTACAAGATAATAAAAGAGTTGGAGATCAACGTTTCAGTCATATGATATTTGATCAATTAGGTGTGAAAGACGTCTCACTAAGAATAAATGGCCAACAAGAACCATCCGAGGATATACAACTTAATTACAAAAATAATCATATTGCACGTGTGTATCATCGTCTATTGTCATTTATGGCACGCGATCAAAATGTTGATACTGGTTTGCAAATATCACAATACGATTTTAAAAATCTTTATCCAATCTATTACTTCTCACTGGAACATCTCGATTTAACAAGACAGTCTGTTGTTGATATACATTTTAGAGCTAATGTAACCAAGCCTGATGCTATTGATAATTATAGAGCGATTGCTGTCATTCTCAGCGACAAATCAATGCTACTCGAAGGTGTTGGAGGAAGAATGAGAGTGGTAGATGCCCCAGTAGAAAATCTTTGATTGAAATCGTAAACGATTTTCTTGATTTTTCATTGAATTAGAATCAATCAATTATATATAATGTCATATAGTGTTATTAGTGTTACATTAACTCCCGGCCAATTAAAAAAATTGCAATCGGAACCAGCTAAACGATGTGGAACCACAATCACGTTGAAACCCAATCAAATGACTGGTGGTGCAAATAAACTATCGCTGACAACTCGTCAGGTGAAACATTTCAATGATGCACTTGCAGCCAAAAAAGGGGTTCAGATTACTCTCTCTGCGGCTGCTATCAAAAATATGATTAAAACAGGCGGTATATTTCCGTTGTTAGCTGCGATTCCAGCATTGATTGCAGCAGCAGCCCCAGCGGTGGCTAAAGCGGCAGCGTTAGGAGCCGTTGGTACTGCAGCAGGAATGGCACTAAAGAAGGCAACTGGGAAAGGATATAAAAAAAAGGGACGATCCGTTCACGGATTGGGTCTAAGACTACCAGGAACCCCGTATTCGTGGTACAGCGGAAAGGGTCTAAGACTACCAGGAACGATTTATTAATTCAGGAATCGAAGATTCCCATGTCCAATTTTGATTTAATGGATGCGGCTAAAAAACTAGTGATTAAAAATTTCAGAGGTGTTTTTATGAAAGATCAATTACCACATCAACCAAACAAAACTGAAACAGGTATTATTAATCTCGATAACAGCACCGGACCTGGAACTCACTGGGTTGCATACGCTATTGATCCACGTGGGATTGTTTATTTCGATTCATATGGATTAGCCCCACCAAAAGAGTTTATGCGTTATATAAAAACCCTTCCAATGAAGACTTGGTATTCTACGCTACCAACACAACAAATCAATGACCCACCAATATGTGGCAGCGAAGTATTAAATGTCCTTGACGCTATTTCTAACTCCTTGAGTAACCCAAGCGGAAAACCACCTCATATTGTCGTAAATGACTACACCAGCAATCGCTTTTTAGAGAGAGAAAGAGTTTTACAATAACATGATTGATATTTGGGGGAGATCTTTGAAACCCAAACCCGATGGCACTGCACCACCTGATTCTATCAAGGATGTAAAAAAAATAATTGAAGATGAAATCGCTGAGACGTTAAATTTAACAAGTGTTGATCCTAATGAAATAGTTGTATTTCAAGACAAACAGGGTAAATTGAAATCCAGTGATGTGTCATTGGATGATATTTTAGTTAAACAACGAAACGCAATCGAGAACACCGTTGCGTTATTTTCCGATCAGGGTAAATTGAAAACCAGTAATATTTCTCTGGATGATATTTTGGTTAAACAACAAAACGCAATCGAGGATACTATCGCGTTATTTTCCGATCAGGGTAAACTCAAACCGGGTGTACTCGTTTCGACGATTACAGATCGATTAAAAACTCTCAACGATGAGTTAAACAATTCTCTGGTTGTACTAAAAATACTTGAATCTAAAATTGAAGATAACGGAAAACAGTTTATATCATTTCGTAGAAATATCATTGATAAATTTATTGGAACCCAGTTGGATAAAATTGAAATAAAACTCCCTGATATTAAAAAATCCATCGATGAGACGAAAACTTTCATCGAAGCCGTCAAAGGTGATTTTTCGAGGATGATAACAATCATTGAAAAAACAAAAATTCCTCATGAGAAAACCAATAACGTAGTATATACAATCCAACACGGATCATTTGAGTGGACACCTACAAACAACAAATTAGATATCACTGCAACCGTTAAAGGTATTTATCGATTAACACTAGTAGCACCAATTCAATTTAATATATCATCGTCGAGTTCATCCGGGGTCAATAATGTGATATCAACGATCATCGACAAGGATAAAACTGAAAAGTTCACTATAACAGCTACTGATAAAGATTTGGCTAGAACTTCGGTATCATGGTATGTAGAATTCGTAGCGGATTTAAGTAAATAACTAAATTGAAAGGATTTCACAATTGAAAACGCTAGTGTTTTTAAAATAAAAATGATTTCATCAACTCAATGTCGCTATGATCAGGTCAGAGAATTTCAAAATAGACTCAAAACCCTCACTGAGGAATATCAAATAAAAATAAAAAAATACCGACGAAGAATCACCACAATTGATGTTATTATATACTCGGTGTCAAGCGTTCTCACTGGTGCCGGAATAATACTTGCATCTGTTACAATGATTGCCCCGGTCGTAGTTCCAATTTGCATTTCTGCGGTGGCTACAATCGGGGGTATATTAACCGGGATAGCAAAAAAGATATCATCATGCAGCCAGAGTAAACTGCAGAATTACTTACTTCAATTTCATATTGCATCAACCGCATATTCGCAATTATCATTGATGATATCGTCGTCACTCGATAATACGATTATATCAGATAGTGAATTCTCAGCGATGGTCAGTATTTTTGATTCCGCGATATCGAAATTAGAGCGACAACATGAGTATAATAACAATGACAACACCGATGGAATCAGAAAACACGAACCCAAAAAACAAAATGATCTCAATAATATCAACATTACCAGATTGTGAGTTCTCAGTGATGGTCAGTATTTATGATTCCTCGATACCAAAATTAGAAATAAATCATGAGTATAATAACAATGACGACACCGCAGGAATTACTTCAACAAATAGTGGAGAACACGAACCCAGTACAAACAAGCATGATATCAATAACATCAACGAATCCAGAATTCAGTGTGAATTTCCCCTCTCCGGTCCCAGTGAAGGAGATAGCGCTTGCAAAACTACGAGTGTATCACAGTTGGCCTAATATCAGATCAAAATCATTTGGTGGTCAACAACCCAATAATTCTTTAGTGTTTGCGAATAAGAATAAACCCGACGGAACCCCAGACTGGAAAGTTGTTTCGATACCAACAGGGTCATACCAAATAGAACAAATCAATGATGAATTCGCGCGTAGAATAAAATCGATTACTGGAGTAGAGTCAAAAATCGCTATAACAGTTCATGAACCGACGCTATCATCCGCAATTGAGATAAGCACAGAAGGATACGTAGTAGATATCTATCAAAGCTCAATAAGAACCGTACTAGGATGGCCTGAATTACCGCCCCAGAGTAAAACTCTAGAGGAAACCGTTGATTTACCAGAACCACAAAAAACTGATTATGTCACAGACAGGATAAAACCTAAAAATCCAATAAGGAGTTATAAAAAATACAACATATTTATAGAGTTTTTTGGGTTAGCATACGAACATAGGGCGGAGGGTGGACCATTGCAGGAATATAATTTTGTTAACGAACCTGAAATCATTAAAAATTTCACAGCAATGAATAATGATTTATCGCTGTTGTTAATATCTCTTAAATCCGGCTCTCTCAGCCGAGATGAATTTATCAGCGTCGTAGAAACATGCAATAAAATTATCGACGATATGGAAACATTTAATTCACAAATTATTCAAGTAATACTCGATGATAAAAACCCCACGTCGAGAACAGGATTTGCAAATCAATATAAAATCCGCGTTGAAGATATCCCAACATTTAAACTACCAGGATATAACGTACCGGAACTAAAAAAACTTCTCAGTGACACCATCGATATTGGTTTTAAAATAATTCATGATGCATGGAAAAAAACAGCATCACCGGAAATAAAAATCCTCAAACACAATAATGACCCAGACGGTGGCGGCAGGCATATCGCTCCGTTCAACGTGAATATATCCTCAGTGATTGCGCTTAATTTAGTGTGTGATGTTATCGAAGGAAGCTATCAGATTAATCTAGAGCAATCAAATCAAGCTCAGCAAGGATATATTCTTTATTCATTTGCACCAACAGCTCCTCCAGGATTCCTAATTATTGAAAACCCAATTAATCCTGTCTACATGCGATGCCATAATAATTCATTAACCAGAATTAATTTCAAACTCACCGACCAGTCAAATAATCTGATTGATTTACAAGAAGAGGTGTTAGCGATTAGTCTGTTTGTGAAATCATAAAGACTGGATCAAATCATTTATTATTTTTATTAACCCAGAACTGAAAACTTTAGCAGCAGAGAGGGTGTATGACAACAAGTTGCGACCAAAATTAATTAAAAAATCGTTTTCATTTTTTTAGTTAAAATGATTTCGTAGGGAGATTTCAATTAATTTTTTGTCTGAAAACGTTGTAGGGTTTGCCCCTGAGACATTTTTTTTTGATCGTAGGAAGGCTCGTTTTAGGATTTCAATCAAAATTTTGCCTGAAAACGTTGTAGGATTCACCCTCTCTGCTGCTAGCTAAATAAACATCAGCTTCCTGCTTCGTCACACACGCCTGAACTTACGACATATATAAATACCAGAGAGATCCTTAATGTAATTTGATTTATTAAATTTCTTTCAGAATTAAACCTTCTGCTTTCAGTTACTAATGTTGCTGGCAATATATTTTGCACACATTTTTCAGACAGTGGATTTGGAAAGGATAACTCGTATGCTTGAACGAAAACAGTTCAATAAGAAAATCATAGAATTGAGATCATTAATGAAATTAGGTACATTGGAATGAATGATTGAAAAAAAAACATGGTGTGGAAAAGGCTCCTATAAACAGCCTGTGTCTGGTTGTGTTCACTCTTGCACCTTCAGAATGGGCACCCAAATGGAACATAGTGCCCATCCACGAGGTACAAGTGTGCAACACGTGCATCTTTGACATTAAATAATTATATACAACACTGTCCTATGAAACTCATGGCTTTATACGATGTAAATAATTACATATGAATTAAAATTTTAAAAATCTGTATTTGTTCCTATAAATCAGTATTTTTTTCACAAGTACATGTTAGTTTTTTTGTACTTGGGGGTTGGCAGCTATGAGTATTAATGCTGGGATCAATGAACTTTGTGAAAGTCAAGAATTTAAAAAGCCGTACAGTGGAAATATAACTACAGTCGACTCCGGATAACTGCACACCCTCTGGCTCGTCACAAGACTGTGCAGTTAACCGGAGTGTGCACTTAACCGATGTACGGTACAGTACAGCTTTAAATCAGCACGGCACAAATATATGTGAAGAATAAATATAAACAACGATTAGAATCCACTTTTTCAACTTTTACTTAAATGTTATGCTTGTTTTCCTTCCTCCGAACACAACTTCACTGATTCAACCAATGGATCAAGGAATTATAGCAAATTTCAAGAAATTCTATAGATCGCTAGTTATTCAAAAATTGATGTCAGACATATATATACTGTTTATGGTGAAAAGATAGCCGCTCTCACTTAACCGGCTAGACTTGGCTCCTCCGTTTTTGTGCTATTTTTCATTATATATGTGCTTGTTGTCTATCTTCATCTACATTATTGTGTTTCATCATGCATTGGCTGTTCAGTTCATATTTGTTTCTTCATCACCTTATTTTGAGAACAATTATGATGTTTTGTTCCAATGTTAAGACGTCCTTTGTATTTTAATAAGCCGCCATCACGTGATCGCCAATCAACCTGCTTATGCTATGATGGACCATCATTAATTGCTTTAAATGACCACACCTTGGCTCTTCATACTACATTGTGTTCAAGACTAATTGAACTGGGACTGCATTCATCATTATTTAAATGAAATCGAAAGCGAAAAAACAACGTTCATTTGCATACCAGGGCCCAGCAATGTGGAACGAATTGCCCATTAACACTAGACACAAAGACAGTGATCCCTTTCAAGAGTGCTCTTGAAACTCACCTTTTTTGACAGCAAGAACAAACTTAAAGACCTAAAAATGATTCCTACCTTAAATATTTTCAGCATTTTATTTTGTTTTCCAATTTCATGGTGTTTGTTTTCTTTTTTCTGTAGTCATATCATTATTGATGTAAAGCGCTTAGAGCTTCTAAAGATTATGCACATTAAAATTTTGATTCTGGATCAAAAGGATAACCAGTGTAGTGGGGAGATGTGCTGTGATCATGGTACTCTAAAGATAAAGAAACTCTGAAGTTTCTGGAGTAGATATTGAGATGAACCAGACAGAATTTTGTTACAATAGCTCAGTCTTTGAAGTTATGTACAAATTAACACGCAAGTGTTTTAGTGGCATCAACTGAAAGACATTTGCGAATGGAGCTGTTGTAAGAGAGAACATTTGTATTTTGGGTGTTCAGTGTATTTTGGTGTTTCTAGTAACCCACTAGGGACCTGATAGACCTGGTGTTCAAACTCTGCTGGATTCTCTGAGTAAATCCTAGTCTGAACTAAGTTGATATATGTTGATATGTTAATAGCCCCCCTCCCCTTTTGCTGGCTTGCTTCGCAATGTAAAACTGTAAACCATGAGTTCTGAAATCTATTATTGTTGGGATTTGCTGATAGCTACTTGCTTCCTAAATTGGCTTCAAAACTGAATTACATTTGAACACTGTTCCAACAACTGAAATGATTATGCTTTCAAAGAAACTATACACTGTTCACAAACGTTTCAAAAATATAATATAATTGGCTTAAACAGTCTTATTGGTGGCATGTGATATCTAATAACTTTTGTTCTTGTACAAACATCTAGCATCTCTTTGATTTACCTATTTTGGGTTGCTCCACTTACTTATGCAAATTAGCACAATGGACTCATCCATTGCAGTCTTCAAACACATCTCACAATCTATTGCCTGCCAATTAAGTAATATGTGAAATGGTTTATACCTAACCTCTTTGTCTCTAATTGCCACTATTTAAACTGCCTAAAGAATAGTTTTATGTCAGCCCCAATAATGACTGTTTACAGTTTGTACATACTACATGTAATGGGCATAGACTAAAAATGGTGTGGCTTTTTACTTTATATTTTTGATGAGTATAGTAATACAACTGTATCAGAGGGTTTGGGAGTACAAAATCATATTACATTGTACATGTATTAGCATGACACGCATTGTTCAATTTTATTCAAATCATTTCTCAACTTGATGTTGGACAGGGGTGATCCAATTTCAACTGCACCAGGTCCATGTTATGGCAGGTTGGTCAGCAGCTTGAAAATTCATTTTCACATTTCATCGGCATGGTCACTGTTTTCTCCGGCAAATTACAGTTCTTTTTGAACAACTCCAACTAGCATCTCTAACCGCTCCGGTGGCCTAGTGGTTAGAGTGCTCGCAGCGGAAGCGGGAGGTCGTGGGTTCGACCCCCTGCCGAGTCATACCAAAGACTTACAAAAATGGTACTACCGTAACAGCTGCCTCGCTTGACGCTCAGCATTAAGAGGTTAGTGTTAGGGCTGGTCGGCCTGGTGTCAGGATAATGTGACTGGGTGGGACATCATGCAACATGTCTGCGGCATGATGCCTCAGTGCTATACATCACTATAAACTGCCTCACAGCAGACATCGTAGCGATATGACTGAAAAATTGTTAAAGCTACGTTAAAAATCCTAATCAAACAAACAAACAAACCAACTGGCATCTCACTAAGAAAACAGGGATTGAAAATAATGGGTGAAAGTTTTATTGTTGTGTGGTTTTTTGTGGTTTATTTGATGTGAATAATGTTTAAACTTAACATTCTATTTGCTGAAGAAAATATTCTTTGCTGTGTGATAATAATTATTTCATCACAACAGTGTTCACAGGTGATATAATAGTTCATAGTTTAAGTGGATTGCATAAAATATATCTGTATAGGCTTTCTTTTAGGAAAATGAATCTACAGACATAATGTAATAATAATGAGATGTCTGCAAAATTCGAGAGATATTATGCAGTCAGAAAGTAGGTGTGGAAAAACAATAAAAATTTGGTTTTTTTTCCCCGTGTTTGAGTTGGCAGGTATGCACTGGCTTTGGTTACATTTTGTGTGGGTTTTTTTTCTCAAGTTCATTTGAGGATAGAATGAGCAAACTAAATGTTTTTCTATCTTAGTATGACACTCTCATGGAAGGTCACTGATATATATTTTGCAGTTAATGACTAAGTAAAGTTTTTGTGTTAAATTTTGTTTTTGATCAGCATTTTTTCATGCATACCAAGATGTAATGATATTTTGTTGCTTGGTCTACCAACAAATGAGGTTCATTTTGACCTATATTTCATCTTTTACAGGCTTTGGTTCAAAAAAATTTGTTTAGTTCAAAGATATATAAGTTTTGTTATGTTATAAACATTCTATCCTATATAGAATAGTGTACTTGGTGAGTGGATGCATCTTGACAAGTGCTGTGTCCTTTTTGCCACAAGATAGCTTTGTTATGTATACATATATTTCATGCTTAAAAATGACTTTGTTAAAGATTGTGTTTCAAGTTCATTTACTGGGCACTGTTTGTGTTCCAGTTATGAAATTTGATGATTTGCTGTTACTGCAACATTGGTGCCAAAAGTCACTACATTTGATGCTTTACTAAGGTGGGTTACTGGTAAGTATTTTGATATAGGATCATGTTGACTCATTCAGCCTAATCAGAAAGTCCTTTCTGGCCAATACAGCTAGAAGCTACAAAATAACATGTTTATTTTAAGTAGTGAGCTTTATATATTGATGACAATACATTGTATAATGTTATCATGCCATCAGGAAGTTAACTAGGATTATATGGGTGAGTATATGAATTAAGTGAGTTGACTGCATGCTTTTGTGTGGGGCCTTACCTATTCTGGTTAATTAATGCATGAACTATGTTTAAGGCTGTCATTTCATGGTTACTGAAAGCCTGCTACAGTTAATGCAATAAAATCTTCTTGGAGTGGATAATGACAATAGCTAGGCAAGTACATTGATTTAAAAGAAAATGCTGAAACAAAAGCAATATTAATTTCAGTTTTTTATTAACTCATTATAATACCTCTACTTTGATGAGAATGGAAATAATGTTTGTTTTGTAATTGTTTTGTCTTGTATACTCTATCATGTTAGGTGTTGTACATGTAGGTAGGTGGATATCTAGGGATATCAGAGTATGTCAACTTGGTGATTGCTATATACAGTATAGTGCCCAAATTAAGCATTTTAATTTGAATATGATTAAAAATTCTAACGTAAAGATAAAAGATTGCAAAATTAAGTTTTAATTTTAAAAAAGAGGCCAAGATCATTCAGGGTCTTATGGTTACAGGTAAAGATTGCTATCCACACAGTTGTCATCAAGCTCATAAACTGAAAAAATATAAATCATATATGCAAAATTACATTAGTACTGCATAAATTATTTGGACCAAATGTGATTCATAACTTGCACTTGGGGCAGGAAAGAAGCCTATTTTGTAATCAAAAGATCAAATGTCAGGATCAATGAATGAAAAAAGAAAAATAATTTATGCACATAAATTTAACCTTGTTTATTGCATACCTCCATTAAAGTTAGTGAAGTACATGCATATTAGGTTAGAAAAAACCTATTAATTATCAAATTGAAATGTCAAAAGACAATGCCACTACGGCTAAAGGAATAAAATTGGTTTATACACAATAAAAGGCTTTTTAAAAAAATATGCATATTTCTGGATTGATGCCAAAAGTAATGGGGTCATTTGGTTTGTTATTTTGTTTGTTTCCCTTCATTTTTACACCTACTGAACAGAGCTTATGGTCAGCCTATTGTCCACCCTCTGTTACCAGAGATTCATTCTCTGGCATCCTTCAGTCTGCTTCTACAACTTTGTTATTACTGCCTCTCCAGGGAGGATTGCAATGTAACTTTGCACTTAGTACATTCCTACCGTAAATGAAAATGGTGCTATTTTGTCGTCCAGCTTGAAAGTTGCATGTTTTATTGTGTTCCTTTTGAAAAAGACCTTTACACGACTAAAAATGTATGCTAATTAAGTAGCATTTTACTAGTTACACTTTTAAACTGCTAGTAATTTTTGGTGGAGAATTAGATTGAACTGAAAAAGTTTCCATCTATTAACAAAACAATGTTAAAAGATAGTTAAATATACATGTATACTCTGACTAGTCTCTTCTTAAAATTGCATTTGTCGGACATGTAAATTTGAAGCTGACTGTAATCAGAGAACCACATGAATGGTAGTCTTAATTAAATCATGCTTTCCTGTCAGTATTTGTTAGCTGCTTACAAAATGTTTGGAGAAAAGCAAGTATTTTCATGAGTGTGATGATTGACACTACTACTCACAGTACTCTTGTTGCATTCCTCTTTGGAAAGTGACAGAAGATTGTACAATTAAAAAGAAAGGAGAAAGGAAAATGCACACATGTTTGGATATAGTGATATGATATTTGGTAATATTATCATAGATGTTTTTGGTAATTTTGTAAAATTAACAACTTTTGCATTGTGTGTCTTAAAGCAACACCAGTCACTTTAGTTCTGAAATTTATTTTCATATATTTAGCATAAGTATTTTGTAAAGCATTTACCAGTGAATCTCCAAGGGGTGCAAGACTGAGTAAAATACTCCATTTCAAAACTGGTGGTCAGAGTAAAAAAAACAAATTTTGGTATAAAAAATGGGGGTCAAATTAAAAATTGGGGGGGGGGGATCGCAAATGTTGGTAAAGGGAAACACTGATTTACAGAAAGTAGATTTTTGTAAAGACTGGATAAATAGGACCAAAAACACTATTTGTTTTTAAAAAGTACCTTGGGTGATTATTGTTAAATTAAATTGAAAGTTTATACATTTTAAATTCTCTGTTTATTATGAGCAGTTGCATATGTAATTATTTTGTTTGTGCTATACATTTATGACATATGCAAGTTACTGGCTTGGAGGTATCAGGTAGTTGTTTACTCCATTCATTAGAAGATGATACCATGAAGCAGGCATGTTGGTAGATGACACAGTTTGCACAGAAATGAAGGAATTTATTTATTTAGTGTCATTTGAAGCATAATGATAACCTTCCCTAACCAAAAAATAGAATGCTGTATTTAATAAGCTTTTAAAAAATTATTTGAATACTTCCAAAGCTCACCAGAACATTAACTTTTATTGGTTCCTGTCAAGTATCTGCTTATGATGGAGATAATGATTTGAATTCGACTGCTGCATTGATGTTATATGGTGATCAACTTTGGTTGAACTTAAGTTATGCTACATGCAGGGTGTTTGAACTTCAGATTTAAAAAAAAAACTATTTAATAAAGTTTTAAGTACATGTTGCTCATTTTGAAAAGAAAGTAACAAATTTTTAAAAAATAAGTTTTAAAAGTTAGTCTTATATTGATTATATCCTATCCTGTTGCTTTGCATGAACTTTAGACTTTATCTTATTCAATTACAGGTGAGGAAGTTAACAGTATTACATACAGCAATGTACTGGAAGACATACATGTGATCTGGAATTTTCAGCAACTGAAAAACCATCCTGCTGTAGTGAAGTTAGCAGTCTGAACAGCAGATATAAAGTTCTGTTTGTACTATACATTGAATCCAGTTTTACTTTATCCACGCATGGTTTGGGTATTTAGGATAGGTCACTTGTGACTTCTGGCACTGGACACGTTATGATGGAGTCTTCTGACTCTTCGGTTTCTTCACACTCTTCAAGTTCTTTCGATGAAGATTCAGGTAACTCGCCTTCAGATGCTAATAGCAGTATGGATAGTGGCAGTGAGACTGAACTGAGAAATAAGACTGGGGAGGATTCATTTTGTCGCAAAGCACTTTTTTACATCAGTGATGAAGATCCATCTCAACTTTCAGGTTTAGATGTCTCAGTAAGTGGTGATGTTCTAATTTTCTTAAAATTGTGATTTAAGCACAGGCATAAGTAATTATAATTTTCAGATGGCTATGTTTTCTCACCAGTGAATGTTATCAGCACAAGCTTTTACAAATTCACATTTATCAACTTTGCCTACTTCGCCTTTACACTGTATAACCAAACTGTGCTGAATTGACATACATACATACATACATACATACATACATACATACATACATACATACATACATACATACATACACACACTTACATACATGAGAGGATTTGTTATAATTTTGTTTGTGTACCAAATTTGGGTCGCAAACTGCCGTTTGTACGAATTTTGTAAACTGCAGATAATCTGCAGTATGTAATTTTTGTAATTTAAGTTTGAGTGATCAGAATGCTCATCATTGAATATATAGTTCTGACTAAATAGGACTCCTAATCGTTAATGCAAGTGTGAGCGACCTATAACAAGCTTTAACTAATTTATCAAGTTTAAATGGACATTGCTGTGAACTACGGACATGGATGACGAGCTAGAAATAGATGAGCGGTACAGTGGTGATGAAAAGTCCGATTTAGAAGAAGACTTGATAGCAACTCAGACTGAGAAAAATATATACCTTAAAATCGATTCTAAATTTGGAACTTTGGACAGAGATGATTTTAAAAAGATGTGTTTGGAGGTGGATGAGCAGAATTTAAAAGATATAAGACTATCACTACATGACTTGGCTAAATTGGAAAACAGTAATTATCCTGTGACTCATATAGTTGAGAGGCCAGTAAGATGTGATAGTGCGCCTCTAGAGGAGAGATTAGCTGAGGATATATTTATTCTCTACCATTTCTTAGCAGGAGATAACAACTTATCTGAAGTGAAAAGCCTCGAGTCGAGACAGAAACCTTGCACGGGTATGCATGATAGCAGTACATGTGTGAGCCGAGTATCTAAAAGAAAAGGCTCTAACAAACAGTCACAGCAATCAGAACCAGAACAGGTGATGCAGAATTCCGAACGCAATTCACAATCGTCTCTTTTAAATGATAAAAATGACAGTTCCATAACAATAGAGAATTTATACAAGATAATAGATCTAAAACATTTTATACAAAGCAGTATTCAACAAATGAAAGATGACATCAGAAATGAATTGAAAACTGAGCTTGACAAGATACGTAAAGAACTGCACACTAGAGATGTTAACTCTACTAGACTACAATCAGAACTAGAAAGAATTGAAGAGGAAGAAAAGAAGTTATCTAAAGACAATCTGGCATTGAGAATATCATTCAGGGAGAAGAATAACCAGTTGGAAAGTATTAAAGGTCACCAACTGTTTTTACATCAACTGCTCGAAGATAGAGTACACAGACTCAAATAACACTAGCTGATATAGTGCGTATGGGCAAACCTTCAATTGAAACACAAACAGTAAATCTGGTGAATGTGAGAACTGCGCGTAATCTTGATCGTACAAAACGACGGAAGCATTTATCGGACCAAACGGAATATACAAAGAAGAACAAAGGTGGTCGCTTGAAATCCACTGATTCAAGGGAAAGAGTGGCTCTGACTTTGTCCACCATACCCAGTATCTCAACTGAAGAATTGACAGTAATTGAAGATAATGGAGAACGTGGTTATCACCATGATCAGAAATACTCAGCACAGGAAAATGCAAGAAACATCGACAGGGAAAGATCACCATTCAAAAAAAATTCAGCCACCTCAACAAAAGACTTGGATAAAGGAAGCAGAACAATTGATATCATCACAACTAACAGAAACTGCAGACCACAAAAAAGAGTGAGGAACTCTTATGAACGTCTAGTTCTAATGTCCAGGATACCGGTTGACAGAACGAGAGAGGAGATGAGAACTTTTATTTAAAAAAGCACGCTAGAAAAAAGGAATAGAAATAATTGACTCTAAGATCTTAAAGCACTGGTGTGTTAGAGGAGGAAAGGACACTTTTACTGCTTTAGTCACGGTAGATGACTTGGACTTTGAGAAGGTTTTAGAGAAAGGTTTTTGGCCAAATTTTGTATGGGCAAGAGAATGGTATGAGGATTACGGTGATAAGGTCGCCAAGAGGTTCAGGTGAAACTATATAAAGTGGCAGTAAGTCGCATACATATGCATAAATTATGGTCAACTACTTTATAGTCATTGTAATACTTGTGTTGAAAATCTATTTTTTAAGTCAACAAATGTCTAGCCATAAATTTCGTCTGATGACATGGAACGTAAAAGGAGCCATGTATGGTGCACCATACTTCTACTCTTTGCTAAATGAGGTAGATATTGCAGTGCTTACTGAGCACTGGCTTCTTCCGGAGCAACTCAACTTCTTAGACAATTTGCATCCACAGTTTAAATCTTTCTCATGCTCTGACAATAGGCTAAAAGTGAATTTTGAAGAAAGGATAAGACATACAGGGTTTGGTGGAATAGCAATCCTATATAGGAAGTCACTCTGCGTTAATCCTTTATTGAGCGTCGGCAGCGATAGTCTTAGGGATAGAAGTAATATGTAATGATAAATTGAAATATTTTGTATTCGGAGCACTTTTGGCCATCAACTAATTTTTCTATTACAAGTTACTATGAAACAATGGAAAAATTAAAGGACCAGTTTGACATGTTCTGTAAAGAAGGCATTCCCATACTCGCGGGAGACTTCAATGGCCAGTTGAGTTCACTGCTTAGCTCCAAAATGAACTGTCTAACAACAAACGCTAGAGGCGCTATTCTAGAAAAGTTTCTGACCGATAGGCACTTAATATCCGTTAATAGTCAATCTATTTGTGAAGGGTCTGACTTTACATTTTTCTCAATCGATGGTAAATACAAATCGTTGATAGACCATATACTTTGCAAAAAAGCAAATTCGATTTAGTGGTTAAGGCCGAAATAATTGATGACCATCCTTTGAACATTTCAGATCATCATCCTGTAAAAATAGAGTTGGTCATTCTTTTTGCATATAATATAATCATGGCTGACAAGCATATAATTCCCTCCATAAATTGGAAGAAAGCATCGGCAGAACAAATAAATAGGTATAAGGAAGCAACACGCAATGCATTTTTAGCGCAACTGCATAAGGCAGAACTAGTGACAAATGTCAATATTGAAAGTATTATTCAAGACACGGTAAAGATCTTACATGACGCAGCTTCTAGGTTTCTGCCCATAAAAAGGTTTTGCCCGTACGCTAACCCCTATTGGAAACTACTAAACGTAAAAAAGTTTCATACAGAAATGAGGCTGAAGCGTAGGGTATGGATCTCTCATGGTAGGCTAAGAGGATGGGAATTTCAGTCATACACGAACTATAAGAAAGCGAAGAAACTGTTTGGAAAAGAGTAACTGAGAGCAAAAGAAATGTATGATAGAGAACAGTTCAGTGAGCTTGAAAAGGCTGCAGAGCTTGATATTTCCACTTTCTATAGGTTTTTACGGAATAAAAGACATAAACGTGATTACATATATGAAATTGAACCTAACGGAAAAATTGTACACGACCATGACTCTATAAGAGATTTATGGGCAAATCATTTTTCCAATTTGTCACTACCTGATAATACCTATCTGTACAATGGGAATCATTACCAGATGGTTTTAGCAGAGGTTAAAAAACAGAGTATAGAAACCCATTTCCACTTTGATGAAGTTGTTGACAAAATTCCCACTAGAGAAGAAATCAGTAGTGCAATTAGTTCTCTCAATAAAGATAAGGCATGTGGTCACGACGGTATTGTTGCCGAGCATTTACTGTTTGCGGACACTCAAAGCAGTGTACAGTTACTTGAAACTGTCTTAAAAAAGTGTACGAGGCCGAGGAGTACCCATGCCATTTTAAACAAGGTTTAGTAATACCAATATTTAAAGGAGGGGGGAAAAGCAAATTAGATATGAATAATTACCGTGATATAACTATAGTTCCAGTACTTCAGAAAATCCTAGAGCGAATTATATATAATAGACTACTTATATTTTCTAAGCACATTAATTTTCCAAATCCATTGCAACAATATTTTAGGAATAATTGTGGTAGTATCACTGCAGCGTTTTGTATCAAAGAATCTATATGCTACTATATGGATAAAGATACTCCTGTCTATGCAACATTTCTTGATAATGCTAAGGCATTCAATACAGTCTGGCACAATGGGTTATATTACAAGCTGTACAAACTTGGCATAAAAGGGAAGACATGACGCATCATGAAAGACTCATTTAAGGGAGTAACCAGTTCTGTTTTATTTGCGGGCAAATTGTCCAAATATTTCAATATTAAACAGGGTGTAGGGCAGGGTCATATCTTGTCCGCTTGGTTCTTTCTCGTTATGATAGACGATTTGATCACTGATTTAGATCACACTTTGCGAGGCCTAAAACTTGTCGATTTCCACCTGCCTTGTGTCTTATTACCGGGTAGTGGATGACACAACTGTAATGGTTAATTCGCATCATTCAATGCAGCATCTGCTCGATACAATCTCTAATTATGCGAAAAGGTGGAGATTGAAATATAACACAGATAAAAGTTGCTGCATCCTCTTTTCAAACAAAAGAAGAACTGATATCCCTTCTTTTCTATTCAACAAATTGCCAATTCCAGTAGTCAAAAGTAAGAAATATGCCGGCATACCTCTAAAGTACAACTTTAAACCTAATGACGCGATAAAAGAAGCATGCGATAAAGGTAAACACTTATTAAACTCTTTTTATTTTATTGGTATCAGAGACGGGGGAATGAACCCTCTAACAAGTATGAAAATCTGGAAAAGAATCATTCTACCCGCAGTCCTATATGGATGTGAATTATGGTCGAATATGACAAGCACCAATATAGAAGAACTTGAGCTATGTCAGAGATATGCAGCGCGACATATGCAAGCTTTCGATAAATATTCGCCCACAGAGGCAACGCGTAGTACCTTTGGACTCTGGTCAATGGAAGCATACATAGATAAGATGAAATTGTGTTTTTTCAACCGGCTGTGTAGGGGCGATTGAATTTGGACTCTTATCTGGAAAAAGATTTTCATTTTGCGCTTATGTCAGTACTTGACCAACCCACAAACACAGACGGGGTTTATAGCAGATATTGACAAAATATTCAAGAAATATGGTATGGGAAGTGTTCTCTTAGACTATGCAGTAAGAGTACAAACCCAAGGTAAACTTGTTTGGAATCGGTATATTATTGATAATATTCAAAAACTTGAAGAATCAACCTGGAATACAGATATTGAGCTAAGGGGCGATTTAATTCACTTCAGAAACATTCATTTGGACTTAAAACCAAGAAGTATATGGTTTCTTGGGCGTAAATTTCCATCTATGTTATGGCCTCTCTCTCTGAAATAGTGAAACTATATATCATACCTGTTGGAAAAGTTATGATATGCAAACTCTGGAAAAGAGACTGACGACAGAGCGAAACATCTTATCTTAGGTTGTGAAATGCTACTTGAAGAATGAAACGTCTTCTTTGAGAGGGTGATTGACACTTTAGAGGTGAGAGACGGGGTTATTTTATTTAATCAAGAAGACAATATACTATTGGAGGCACTTCTTGGAAGCAGAGTAGATTGCTTGTCGTCTATCGACGATGATGTATGGGATAAACTCATGTTGATAACGGCAAAAAGCATAACCTCATTTTACAATAAAATGCATGCCCTGCTCTCAACCAACATGTCATAACATAACAGCAATATACAGTAGTTAAGCTAAATAAATAAATTAATTAATTTAAAAAAAAACAAGCAAAAACAAAAGGCCATCCTGTTCTTGTAAAATTTCGCAATTTTGTTGTATGACAGATCACGGAGATATAATGCTTTCTGTCTCATATAATATAAGAATGTCACCTTTTGCTATCTTTTTTCATTTGAGAATGGTTTCATGTTGTTCCACATATATATGTATAGATGTGTGTATTTGTGTGTGTGTATATGTATGTGTGTGTGTGTACATTTGTGTGTGTGTGTGTATGTATATATGTATGTATGCATAATCACATATGTAATGTAGAAAGAACTACATTGATAATTACAATGGTATACGTTTCACCATTTTTTAAATTTTTTTTAATACACTTTTCTGTTGTATTTCATGATTTTGTATTATCTTGAATTTGATTAATCTGATGTAATCTGTTGAAGAGGAAATAAAGTCAGTCAAACATACATACATACATACATACATACATACATACATACATACATACATACATATGTATGTATTCAATGGAAATGTTAAGATTGTGGTACAATGTATCTAAACTTTTTAATAATTTAGGAAGCTGCATCTTGCCTTTGAAAGCAAATGCCGTGTTGCCATAGCACAGGTCACATTTAGGACACACACTGGTATCTGTATTCATTGGAAATGTTGAGTTTGTTGTACAATATCTCTAAACCTTTTACTTTGGTAGATTAGGTATTTGTGTCTTGCCTGTGTTAGCAACTACCTTTACCACACTTAGCGAATCACATGTTCTTATAAGTTCGTGGTCCTATTGCATCTAGGTAGATGTCGTTTAGAGCATATTGTCATACATAATAATATTGATTAACTCATCTTAATAGGATATGTAAAATGTGATTGGAGAAGTTAAGATTTGCTTCAAGTTTAAAATTTGTATTCATCCTGGGATACGATGTTTTGTTGCTGCATGTGTTTGGTTTCCAAATACTCAGAACAGAATTTTTAATTCACCTGGCCCTGAACAGTGCACATTATTTTAAGGGAGAAGTTATGGCATCAAGAACTGTTGAAAATGCTGATCCTTGTCCAATATGGTCACTAATCCTAAAATTAGAAAAACTGTCTTACAAAGCACTGTACAGAATTGCATCAAATTTAACAGAAAATATCAAGTTCTTTAAAATTTGTTCAAATGATGCTGATCCACCTTCAAATGTGGCAGTTATTCCTATAATTGTTTTTAAAAATCTGATATAAATGACTATACAAATACAAATACGACTGAGATATGACTGTGACTGTCTTGTTTTACTTTGTTTTCAGACTGATACAGATGATGCTGTTCTGCCATCAGATGTATTTAGCCATTACTAAAATTAGAAAACCTCTAAACAGCAGTTTATAAACTTCAAAAGAATTTGACCAAATTAGAGAAGAAGCATTTTTTAACATTGACAGAAAGCATACTGACATAGGCTATCGCCTATGTCAGTATGCTTTCTGTCAATGTTAAAAAATGCTTCTTCAGTATTGGTGATTTGCTGCTAAATAATGAATATAGATAAAACAAAAAAATGCCGAAGAAACCTTGGATTACTTGCTTCAATAATATATGTAGTCTACAGCACTATTGACTCAGATTACTGGGCAAGGTTTTTGAATATGGCTGTTAGGCATATTTTAGTTCAGCTTATGCTTCTTATTCCACAAATCTATTTCAGCATTTAGAAAAAGTTAAAATGCAAATGTTTTGATGTTTTGTGTGTGAAAATTATATTTTTTCTTTCAGGAAGACAAGAAGGTTATCCTGGGGGTATGTGCCATGGCAAAGAAATCCAACTCTAAGCCAATGAAAGAAATACTTTCACGCTTGGACAGGTTTGAACACATTCAGGTACAGTAAAATCTCCTTTCTCATCAGTTTCTTTTTATGTATTTTGTACTGAGATAAGTTGTTATCAGTGTATAATAGCACCAAGCTACAAACAGAATTGACTCCACAGCTTGTTACATAACAAAATAGACCCTGATGACATATGAGTGTACAATGTTTACATTTGAGTGTATATATTTTGCAAGGCATTAGCACATTTAGAACTCGATACAGTTAGTGCACATAATTAGACAGATTGGAACAAGATTTGCATATCTTGTAGCATTATCCCTGTTAGAGCATTATCCAGTTTCTTCTTGAAGCAGACCATGATTCACATTTTCTTACCAGATAACCAACTACAACTACCTAGAACCTGCCCTCCAGGCTAAACATTTTAATTAAGCTGAATGTGACCTGCCCCCATGGGTGGCAGTTACATAGAGTAATCTCTCCGAGATATAGGGGTTGGTGAAAAATCCCTTGAATGTTTCATTTATTACTTTACTAATGTGAATTATCACTCACTTTCCAAACGATAGCACTCACAATATGTCTACAATAATTTTCAAAGGTATTCTACTTGAAAGCATGTTGGAGGGTTTTTCTCTTTGTAGGGAAGTGTACTCCATTTATAATTTCCAGCTTTTTTTTACTCCATTCTTTCAGTGAATGTTTTCACTTAAGTAAATTTATATCTTTTTCTCGTGCACAAATGTATACACCCCTTACACCTAGCTCATCTGATTAGGGGCCTCGAGTGACTGAGTGTTACAGATCACTGCCACTGCTCTGGTGGTTAGAGCGTCTGTCGCGGAAGCAGGAAGTTGTGTGTTCGATCCCTGGCCAATGCATACCAAAGACTTGCAAAAATGGCACTAACAGATGCCTCACTTGGCGCTCAGCATTAAGAGGTTAATGTTAGGACTGGTCAGCCTGCTGTCAGGATAATGTGACTGGGTGGTACATCATGCTACATCACTATAAACTGCCTCACTGCAGACATTTTAGTGAGATGACTGCAAAATTGTTACAGCTACGTTAAATATCCTAATCAAACAAACAGATCACTGCCATCTCACTTCTGTCTGTGTGGGTTTGAGTCTCAGATCTGGCCAATGTGGGTATGTGTGAAAAGTTGCCTGTAGCTTCTCTTCGGTCGGTAGTTCTATCCAGGGGTTTTGTCGGGTTCTTCAGCCACCATTAATACTGTCCGCCATATATATCCCATTGTGTGCTGAAAAATTGCGTTAAACCCTACAACAACAACAGCATCTGATTGCTAGAACTCCTTTTGCATTGGTCTAGCTCTTTTTTGTGTGCAGTTATTGGGCTTGGTACAGAAAAGCAAAATTTAAGTAAAGTATGTTTCTTCAAGAATATTTATACAATCAGATTACATTAGGAATATTAGCATGCCATCACACGAGTCCAGCTCTACCAAAAGACAAAAAATGTCTTTCCTTGCCTGTATCAATTTTTAGTTAATAATTAAACCATAATTCTATTAAAAAAAAACAATATGATAAACATAAAATAAGCATAAATATCAAAACAGCACTTCAGAATTTCGCTAATAAAAGCTCCATAACAGGTATTGTAAGCAAACAATGTCAAAGGTATGCTAACCCATAATGACCTTGTAAAATTGCATTGATAGCTTGGTGGGATGGTGATCAGAAAAGATGAAGTTTTGAAAAGTGATAAATCTAAAATGAACATTGGATGGGCCAATAGAAACAGCAAAATGGCTGCATTTTTGGAAGATGAATTGTACATGCAGTCTTTACAGCAGCACATGGCAGTGTTAAGGGGAGATAATGTGCAAAAGTTTTATGGCCGATTGTCTCTTGATATAGACCGGGAAAGATGATTTTCATCATTTAGATGGGCTGGTTTTGTGAGGTAACAGGCTAATATTTCTAATTTAATGTGATTGGGGAATGTATTTGACTGAAAAACTATGTAAATATTGAAAAGCGGGGAATAACAACCATTTTCATGGCTAGCTTCACAACATGAATGCCTGTCATATATGTACCTTGTGGACCAAAAGTTGGTGGGCTGCAGTACTGGAGCCACAAAATTGGAATGTGCAGAAGCTTGCATTGAGGTACAAAGATGCCCCATTAGTATACATGCTGATTTACTTTTCGAATGGTATTGCAATCCAGAGGTTCGTCAGAGACAGTGTGATTCGAGTTATCTCATTCAACAATTGATTCAGCTCTAACCATGATGCCCAAATCATTTTTGGCGTAACTGACCGGCTTGACACTGCATGGGTTTGATGGTCAGTTTATTGGCTACAGTTGAGTGAGGTCAAGATAAGATCAAGCCAACACAGATCCTGTCCCCCACATCAGAAGTATGGAGCAGTTATGGGTAACAAATGTCCCTTAACTTAACCCAAGATAAAAATGTATACAACATCATGCAAGATGAAGTGGCATGGCATTATCACAGTTTGACACTTTCATATGGCTCAAATTGCAACATGATTTCACCATAGTTGATTGTGCCTTTTAATTCAAAAGACAGTTCAGTTTGCCAACTCTGCACCACACAGACACTCTCATGGATCAGCGTTCCCAGCATAAGGCCATGAGTCATTTGATGATGCATCCTGTGTGCAGCTTAGTGCACCAATACACATTGAATATGGACTTACTTCGTTCTCTTGCCTTTGCCATTCAAAGCGAGCTCTTAGTGATCATTTGGAAATGACCATATTCCAATCAGTATGTTCCTCAATCATAGCAGGCAGCCCCATTGGCTAGTCTTCTCCAAACAGTGTCCATGTTAAAAATCATGTTTTCACTTCTTGTTCTGAATGGATGGAGCAGCAGGGAGGGCAAGCCCACCTTGATGTATAAGGTTCTGTTTGCTAAACTAAGGCTTCTTACAAATTAAAAAGTTAAGCCAATAAAACCAAACTGATGTCTCTAACTAACCTGTAGGAGAGACTCTTGCTTAATCAGAGACTTTGGTTTGGTGTTATTATCTTACTTTTTTTCATTTTTGTAAGAAGCCTTGGTTTAGCAAATAGAACCTTATAAATCGAGGTGGGCTCGCCCTCCCTGCTGCTGATTGATGGGCCTGTGTCTGTTACCAGTCTGTTGTCTGTTAAGTTTCTTATTGCAATTTAATCTGAACTACTTGCAGGAAAGATTTGAAAACTGTGGATTTTAATTCTGAGTGTCATTTTGCTCATTCAGCCCAACATTGCAAATGATAATCTGCACCTCTAGCTTAGTGGATTTCATATTATCTCAAATGTAAATAAAACTCCCTAAATTGTTTTGTCTAAATGATTTTGATACCATTTGCATATATATTTAGTGAAACACCACTCTCCAAAACATACTAAAACTGGGTGACATTGATCTGTTTGCATGCAGAGTCATCAATGCTGTAATTATTTGCTGAAGTGTTAATTATTTCTAAAGAGGCAAAGCTAATTTCATTCATAATGTATTTGTCTAACTTATAATTTAATGGGAGTTGCATCCTCTATGTTATGTACATAAATCACATGGTAGCTCCATAACCCTTCACCTCAACATTAAAAATGTACTCCCATAACTCCAGGACCAACATGGCAGATTACATGTAAACAGACCAATCATTGTCACCATGTGTCAAATGGGGGGTATTGCTCTGCATAATGTTAACAAATGGTTTGAAATAATTCATGTGCAAAATTAAATCAGTAATTGTATGTACTTTTTGAGATGTACTTATGAAAATTCTACCACTGCAAAACTATAAATGAAAACTGTACCCCTTGACCATCCAAAATGGCCATCATTTAAGCGATCTTGAAATTATTTTCCTCACAATTTATGCAACTTGTATATGGTTTTAAATTAAAATGGTATTAAGTGTACATACTATTTAAATTATTTCAAAATGCCAAGTTATCATGAAATATGGCCACTATTAATTAATATAGAAACAGACCATTAAACTCCACTGGAGCAGTTTAACTGAAAGTTAAGAAAATCATCCTGGCATAGAGGTATTTCAGTCGAGAGCACCCATTTAATTGCTGTTACCTTGGGGTTTCAGATCAGTTTAAGCTCGGTGAATAATATTTTAAAGTTCTTTAACAATTTGGGTGCATAAATAGTTTGTTTACTTCTATCTGATGACAAGTACAAATGGCCATAGGACAGTGCATTGTGCATCCATATATTTAAACCAAGAATTTGTTTGCTTTTCAATGATCCTGGCAGTTAAATGAATGTAGGAGAAATTTGTATTCCTATTTTCTCATTGCAGACATTGGTGTTTGATGAGAGTGTTATCCTGAACGAACCTGTTGAGAATTGGCCAATTGTGGATGCCTTTATATCCTTTTTCTCCTTTGGATTTCCCCTAGAGAAAGCTATTGCTTATGAGAACTTGCGGAGACCTTTTGTTATCAATGATATGGATGCTCAGTATACTCTTCAAGACAGGTACTAGTCAGTTCTGCTTATTTGTATAGACGAATAATTGTATACAGTAATCCAGATTTTGCCAATAAACTGAGCCAGCCAGAATTAACAGGAAATAACCTTTAATATTATAACATGTTGGGGTTCAAGGCTAAGTAAAATGAAAAAGATGGGCAGTTCAAACTTTTCTTTATTTACTAAAACTCCAGTGTCTTGTAGTCTCAACAAATGATGCATTCATCACAAAAGTCCTTGTTTAGATTATATTAGTACAAAGTAATAGAAATGAATTGGTCAGTACAATTTATTCTATTGCTTCCAGGATTATACATGTTTTTAGTGTTCAAAGTATGAAATTTTCAAATACATTGAATGATGTATATTGTCGAGTTATGATATTCAAAGAATGTTAAAATGAAAAAATGATAATGTTAAACAGCAGGTGAAAGCCAGCCTGAATTTAAAATTAATGATGATTCACATAAACTCTAGTTCAGATAATAATTCCAACACTTATGTTGTACAGAAAAATGATTTTGTGGTCATCGAAAATTGTTCATGTAATATACCAAAGTGATATCAATTTTGTGAGTCAAATCAAAATTGGAACCATACTTGGATGTATGCTTAGAGCTTTTTGATAAACTTGTTAATATTTCAATCTGGAACGGGATGATAATAGTGTCACTTTGTTTACATTTGTAGTGAGTGTTTTTGTTGTGTAGGTGAACTCTATATCCAGATATTACAAAATGGATAGAAATTTGTGATGTCATTTTGACAAATGTAACTAAGTAAGAAATTTGATAATACTGATCAGAATACAGAGTTTTCGATGGATTGGACTATGGCAATGCATTGCAGATGTGTCTATGCTAATGGTGACACATTGACAGTGTTTTGAGTTAAATCATTATGTGGAACACTTTTTTATACTAAGAGAGAAATAATCATTGAAACAACTAAATAGAATCATTATAATCATGTCATAATGATGAAGCTTTTATTGAAAAATGACCAATGAAATGCTGTTTTCATTGAGATGTTGACACTATGCCACTCAAAAGGCAAATATTAAAAATAATAGGATGAGGCTAATATTGATATGTATATTTAAATTGTATTTGGATTTTTTTCATTGATTGTATGTTATGTATATCTGTATTTTATGATCGACCTTAGTCCAGAATCAAGTTATATTAATGTTGAAAACAACAAAATGCATAGCTAATAGTTCTCTCTCATTATAGATTAAATTTTCAGATAATTATTAATTTTAAACATGTTTGCTTCAGTTTGAATTAAAGATACATTTTGCATTGAGCTTTGAGAGTATTTCGAGAAAATAGTAACTGCAACCTAGTTCAAGTGGAGTGGTATATGAGCTTGTTTTCTTTACTATTATTCATTCTTGTCCAAATATCTAAAGCTGAACCAGTCCTATTAATGTGTTCTGTTTTTAATTTGGATGGATTTATTCAAATTATTAATCACTGGTATTACAAATTTTGCTCAGTTATCAAGATAAATCTTAAAACTGTTAAGACATCATCACATTCCAGGCCATTGTCACATTAGCATGTTTGAGACTACAGGCACATCAACATATAGTATTAGAATTTATTTAGAAAACCACATGAATTTAATTGGAACCTCGTACATTTGAACTTGTCATAGAACCTTTAGGTCTGTCCTGGATTTAATACACAATTCTGTACTTAAAAAAATAATTTATTTTTCACTATGTATTCTAGTGAAATAAACTATTTTTTTATCTTTACAAAACTTGTGTTTTTGCTTTTTCTTTTACTTAGTTTAAGACCATAGGGTTGTAACAGTATATTTTGAACAATTTAAAGTGATGATACTAATTTGAATACCTTGCTGTTATACTTTTTAAAAAATTAAGTCAAAATTTCTTTTTGGGAGTTTTTTGATTGTTTGGTCTTTGGACCTTCTCATAAGCCCAGCTGAACTACATTTGTCAGAACAGATCGCGCTCTCAGGAAATTCAACAACACAGTTTTCATGAATATGTAAGAATTCACAAAATATTAACATTAGCATCCTGTAGTGGAAAGCAGACCAGCTTATAGACAGTAGTAATATTTGAAAGGCAAGAAAAGCACACTTTTCATGATGAATTGCAAGCAGAATAAAACTTGAGCATGAACAACTTCATCCTACTTGTGAAGAAAAATCATGATAATACACTAATATTACCATAAATCTCATGTATTTTCATAATTTTTTTCACAAGTATGATGGAATTTTACTGTATATAATTCATATTCAATTCAATCCCAAAAGTTTATCAGCTTATTCTGCTTATTAACTATGCACAGAACACAACAGTATCTACAAGAGAATGAAAATAGAAAACCTGTACTTATTTTGGTCCTTCTAAAATTGTCTTGTGCATCTTAAAATACTTGTTGCCTCAAATGAAGATGCCATTGACTCTGTATCTACAAAGGATTGTACCGTATTTATGCTTTCTTTTCTGTTCCACAAGGTTAGAAATTAAGGTCTTCACAGCCACTTTTTGGCACATAGAATCAATGCTTTCCATTTCCATGAAGCAATTAAGAGCATATGATTTCTATTGGAACACTAGTCTGTTGTAAATACTGTATTTATCCAAATGTGAACCCATATATGATGATAATCCCAACTCTAATTTTAGCTCTACAGGTTGATAACTAGAAGAGCTTGTACGATGTTCCTACATCCATCATCTATTAATCATCCATTGTCACGTCATCCTCAAGTCAGCAGTAGAACCGTGTTAGTGGTCTAATAACAGTAGGGCAATCAATGTACAACTGCTATTAAAATTGTTTTTTGGGGTGTGTAAAAGTAATTTTAATTATGTAATAATCCTGTTATTGCACAGTTCTGACCTCCCTTTATGTTCTGTTGTCCTTCATACTGGGTCCAAGTCAGAGGAGGATATTCAGTTGTCTGTAGTGGACTTTGTATTGGTTATATAGTCTTGTATATTTTTAAACTCTAGACATCCTCCATTTACCAATTGGAGGAGGGAATAAGATATTTGGACTGGGGACTAGTTCTAGGAAACCATACAACAGTGCAAATAAATGTAGGTAATATCACATAATTTACAAAAATTTAACACCCATCCCCCCAGTTTCATTTTAAGAATGTGGAGCACTTTGGATGTATTGGTGCCCCATGTTTTAAACACTTTTTCTATGGGTTTCCTGTGCTATTCTGGTTTATACATTCATATAACTATTTCTTGTTGATCCATTTTTGAATAAAGTTTTCTGTGAAATATGCTTTTTAGAATTGAAGCAAAATGTAAGTAAAAGAAAAGAAATTCTCTTGGAAATACTAGTCTATTGCAAATAATCCTGTAAAGCATTAATGTAGGCACAGAGTTAGCAATATGCAGTCCAACATGAGAAAGAAAAGGACCCAGTGATCGAAAAAATCCATTGTCCAGCATCCTGGTGCAACTATAAAAGTCATTGAGCAAGTCAGTCTTTGTTAATTGCCTAGAATTGTACAAGGTAGAATGGAGAAATTTCTAACTTGTTCAAATTACTTAAAATCTCTGGGTAACTATGAAACCCAGAGGCCCTAGATCTTTTTAACGTCTTGTGAATAAGATATATGTAATGCTGTTAATCATTAATTTCACAGGAGAGAAGTCTACAAGATTCTGACCAGAGAAGGGATTCAGCATCCACGCTATGCCATGTTGAACAGAGAGGGAGAAAGTAAAGGTAGAAATTTATCAGATGAAGGAAACAAAGCTTTGATTATCATTCTTTAACCCCTTGATGTGTGAGGTTGCATGTTCGCTGCAGATGTTGTAGTGACATGACTGAAAAATTGTTAAAGCTATGTTAAAAGCCAAATCACACACATACATATTCAGTAAATTGTATGGATACTTGATAATGCCATCAAATTCTTTTTGAATGGTCATTTTAGACTCCTGCATCAGAAGGTGAAACATTGATGGAGCTACTTTGGCTTTTTCTGTACAGTGTTATTTACTGATCTAATTCATCCAACTCCAATCATGCTTCTTTGGGAAAGTTTTGATTTTTATATATGCATATGGTGTAGGCATTCTCTGTAGCAGACACAAATGCATATCATATTTCTTCTTAATAGTCTATATATATTTCTGTTGTAGGAAGTAAGTGTTCTTAGATGAGAATTAAATATTGGGCCAATATGTTGATGTGTTATTATGCATAAGCGCCTACAACAGCAACATTACCATCCTTTTATGGTATGTGTATATATGGTCAAAGGGGTTTGTATGTGCAGGCAAGTTGTTGGCTGCCCTAACCTGTGAGCTGTGTTTGAATCTCTATAGAGTATGAATTAACTATTACTGGTGTGATAGTTATATATTCATATTTAAAAATTTGGTCAATGTTATCAAGTATTCTCCTGTAGGATCCAGGATTAGCACTGTCTGCTGTGATTGGTGTATATTTGGATTCACTATAATGGATGCTTATTGGACCTCACTTTGACACACACACACTCCCACACCCAAAATTTTGCTCCATTTTGCCAGTTCACATGATCCTTGTAATATAATACATGTTCAAGTCGAACATGAAAAATTGAGAACTAAACGGCATATGTATAGCAGATTTAGGAACTAGTCAGTTTCAGTACAAAATGTAGCAAATCTTGGTAAAAAAATTTGTATAAATCTTTAATTATTTCTTTGCATGAATTGCCTGCTTTATTCATATTTCTCTAGCCAATACTTTACCTGATCAAATTTCATGATGATAACTTTGTGCTTCTGAATTCAGCCCTCCCAGAATAATCAAATATATATATATATATATATATATATATATATATATATATATATATATATATATATATATATATATATATATATATATATATATATATATATACATACATACATACATACAGTTACCTGTATTTGAATGCATTTGTTTCATTTCATCTCTACAGTACCTTTATTTGAATGCATTCATTTTGACTGTACAGTACCTTTATTTGAATGCATTCATTTTGACTGTACAGTACCTGTATTTGAATGCATTCATTTTGTTTGTAGTTACCTGTATCTGAATGCATTCATCATGAGAAGAACAATTAATAGATGTCCAAAATATTTTAAACAATGTTAGCTAATAGCTACATTGTAATTTTGCTTATCACAGGGGAGGCATTGCCTTCAAGGTCAATATTGTTTAGTTTTCCTGTAGAAGAGGACAAGAAAATCTGATCCTTTCATCAAATGTGCCTTGAAACATTTGACAGCAGGTTTTATGATCTGTGAATTCATTAATTTTATGGGTATGGCATTTTGCAAAAATTTTATTTGTTGATTTTAGGAATCCTATTGTTTCTATGAAAAAAGTTTATGGAGTTTTTAAGTACATGGTTTGTAGCAACCATGAAATCCATGATAATTGGTACCCAATGAAAATCTGTAATTTGGTACTTCATAAAAAGAGTATCCTATACAAAATTGGTACTTGGCGAAAAATGGTAAATTCATGTTACTTAATATGAAGGATTGATTGATATATATATTTTTATGCTTTGCTATACTTTGATCTTATTTTAAACTTTATGTACAAGTTTTACTCATTTTCATCTTAAAAATATCAGAATATTAATTTATTGAAGTACTGTTCCTGTATCTGCTTACATTACAGATACTTTTGTAGAGCTTGAGGATTCTATTGAGGTGAATGGAGTGTTGTTTCATAAGCCATTTGTGGAGAAGCCAGTATCAGCTGAGGATCACAATGTTTACATTTACTTCCCAGCAGCAGCTGGAGGTGGGAGCCAGAGGCTATTCAGAAAGGCAAGTGTCCATTTCTTCTTTTTGAGGGTAGCTAATGATACTCATAAAAATAAATATCAGAATGCTGTCAGTCCTGAAAAATATGACCAAAGAGAGTGAAAGTGTTCTTATGTCAAATTGGTCCTGGACAAGCAATATGGCCACCATAGTAACCAACTTGAAAATGATATCTTTCTCCACCTGAATGGATAGTCATATTAACATTTTATCGTTACTTCTGTATGAAAAATAATATTGTCTTGGAGTGTTCACAAGACAATACGTAATGACATCTAGTTAGTCCTAAGTAAACATCATTTTGCTAGAAGATTCAGTATTGATTCTGCTTTAAATAAATTTTTAAACATTCTAATTTCAGAGTTCATTGGAAGTATAGAATTAAAATAGATATGGATGTAGTTTGGATAAATGTCCACAAAATACAAGACATTATAAGCTGCATGATCCAATAAATTTCAGCCCTCTTGACAATATAGATAAATGCCTTGCAGGTTGGCTCTCGAAGCAGTATTTACTCTCCTGTAAACAGAACAAGAAAGGTAGGATCATACATCTATGAAGATTTCATGCCCACAGATGGAACAGATGTCAAGGTTAGTCACAAACTTGCTAATACTTACTTTCAATCCCAGTGCCATGTATCCTTTGTTGAGCAATGAATTTTTTTGATTATTCTGGCTTTGACTGGTGTATGAGTTAATTAAAACTACTTTTATATAGATATGTTACAATTGTTAAATTTTGAATTGTCAACTGTCATTAGGTATTGAAATGATTTGCAATTGTTGTGAATGGGGAATAATAATCTGCAGTACATATGATTTGTATGGGGAATACTAATATGCAGTACTTGTGACCCATATTCCTGCATGGGGAATAATGATTTATAATACTTGTGACCTGTATTCCTGTTTGGCAAAAAATGATTTGCAGTACATGTGATTCGTATTCCTGTATGGTAAATAATGATTTGCAATACTTGTGACCCATATTCCTTTATGAGAAATAATGATTTGCAATACTTGTGACCGGTATTCCTGTATTGGTATTGGGAATGATAGCTTGCAGTTTGTGATCTGTATTCCTGTAACCAGTATTGATTTATGGGGAATAATGATTTGTAAATATGTATTCCCACAAGGAAATTTGTATTAATTTCCACAACATAAAGAACTTTCATCTTTATGAATTTCAATAATCCAAAGCCCCAAAATATGTTTCCATGTACTCAAATAACTAAAAATAACCTGCATGGTGTCTGAGTTCTTGTGCAGTATTTAAACAAAATAAATAATTCACCAGTACCTAAAATTACAAAACTTGTGAGTGCAGCAAATAAGTGAGTTCAATAGTTTGGTCAAATATGTAATTTATTTGCTAAACAAACATGTATTATTTTATTTATTATATAAAGTGTACATAATCAGTAACATAACATGTATTATTGTATTTACTATATAAAGTGTACATAATCAGGAACATAACATGTATTATTTTATTTATTATATAAAGTGTACATAATCAGGAACATATCATGTATTATTTTATTTATTATATAAAGTGTACATAATCAGGAACATAACATGTAATATTTTATTTATTATATAAAGTGTACATAATCAGGAACATAACATGTAATATTTTATTTATTATATAAAGTGTACATAATCAGGTACATAACATGTATTATTTTATTTATTATATAAAGTGTACATAATCAGGAACATAACATGTATTATTTTATTTATTATATTAAGTGTACATAATCAGGTACATAACATGTATTATTTTATTTATTATATAAAGTGTACATAATCAGGTACATAACATGTATTATTTTATTTATTATATAAAGTGTACATAATCAGGAACATAACTTCTCACCTCTCTGGATCTGTTTTATTGTGGAGATGAAATAATTGTGCATGTTGTTTAAATGTTGAGCAAGTGAATACACTGATCCAACCATAAAAGTCAAAAATTGTGTTGTCATTTTTGTGGAACTTCAGAGTGTGCGCATTCAGATATCATACAATAAAATATTGTCATTGATTTTGAAGATGTGTGTAAATTATCCCCAGCAACACTTCAGGTAGTGCCAGACAAAATAGTCCCTAGCAATGATGGCTGTCATGTAATGGATAAAGTTACTAGTGCACAGTTTTTGTAAAGTTTTTGTGAAATTTTGAGAATTAACAGTGGAAAATTTGCTAATAAATATGACTTGCATATATAATTTATGCAGTTTCTCTAGAAATTGGAGGTGATGATATGTACTTAAAACATGTTTAATCAATTAAATTTCACTTCACTTTATGAATGCTGGTAATAAAGCATGTTTTGTATGTTAAGAATATTGGATGTTTACTGGTTGTTCTTTCTATAGGTCTACACTGTAGGGACCGACTATGCACATGCAGAGGCCAGGAAGTCGCCTGCTTTGGATGGAAAGGTGGAGCGAGACAAAAATGGAAAGGAAATTCGCTATCCAGTGCTTCTGAGTGCCAGAGAAAAGCTGATTGCCAAAAAAATTTGTTTGGCTTTTAAGGTAGCATGATCATTTCTTCAAGAGTTTAACCTAATTTTTGCTTAATGATTTTATCATCCACATTATTTAGATTAGGATACTGAAATATAAGCACAAAAGTAGTAAGAAGGATCCTAATTGTTGCCAGTACAGTTTTATTGAAAATGTTTGTTGTATAGTAATATCAGAGTAAAATTTGTGAGTACAAAGAAGTGAAAGTAGAAATATGTTTTGTATATTTTTATAATACATTTTATCACTGTTGTGTACAATTTAACCTTAAATTTTTTGCAAGTCTTAGAGCTTAAACAGCAACTTTCTGCTTTCTGCATCAGCAAATTCAAGACTTTGATCAGAATATGAATGTCATTTTAAAAACATAAAAGAAAAAACATTTTTATGTATTCTACACCTGTAGATCAATTGATTTCCTTTTACAAAAAGAATTTTACAAAGAGTCAGATCAATTTATACAAATGAATTTTGATAGATGTTGATAAGCTATTTTTATTTTTTTTCCCAGCAAAATGTTTGTGGATTTGATTTACTACGTGCCAGTGGGAAATCCTATGTCTGCGATGTCAATGGCTTCAGCTTTGTAAAAAATTCTACCAAATACTATGATGATTGTGCAAGGGTGCTTGGGTAAGATGTGATGGGACAACATAAATGCATTTGTTCTATTTGAGTATGTGATACATACTTGATGAAGCCCTTTACATATTGATGTGTGTGCTCTGACAGTTTGCTTCAAGTTTACAAGGTTGAGTTGTAATTTTGTTCAAAACCAAAGCATAAAAGTTTAAAAACATGACTAGCATATATGAGCATGGGGATTTATATTACATGCAGGGAATAATGTTTGTTGATTAGTCATGTTACAGGATCATAAGCTTGAGTCATTACTTTATATGCTTACCATAAAGTGGAGAATATTATGATGTTGTCCATAAATTTATGTCTTTTGCCAGATTGGTTTCTTCTCAATGCCACAAGTTGTCTACCATCTACATTAGTTTTACAAACTCTGCAGATGACATGCACTTGAGATATGAAATATACCTACTGATTTTCATCTCAAAAGTGCACAGATCAAAGTTAATGCCTGTAAGAAGAATATTGTTTTGTATAACCTTACTGTGTGATAAAAGAAAAATGGTTGCTGCAAAACACAAGTTTTTTTACCTATATTATTATCAGCCATGTTGATGGCTTGCAATAAGGGTAAAAAAGAAATCTTTATTTCGGGCTCAGAAGTTCAAAAGTCTATTGTTGTTGGATTCAGTTGAGCAATCAGTGAAACTTGTCCAATCCTAAATCTTCCTATAAGTGTTATAAAGATATAGCACATATGGCTGGTAGAAGTTGCTTTACTTCTTATACATTAAGTAACAAAAAAAATAGTTTTAAATAAATTATCCAAGGTGTCAAGGAGGCATTTCAACAATATTTCAGTTAATTTTCAATTTTAGAAGAATGCCTAATTCCTGGAATGCCATTATAGAGTGCCTGCAGTAGTTCTTAGGATTTGCCGGGCTTCACTGTAATATTTTCAACATATTTGGTATTGTTTGCTCCATGTTCATGCTCCGAATTGTTTTAGAGGTACAGAATTATGCAGATATTAAGAATTACTTTGCGGTTTTTCAGGACTATGATAATGAGAGCCCTGGCCCCCCAGCTTCACATTCCTATGCAGATGGTGTTGGGGGCAGCACCTGAGGATATTCCTGTTGTCCCAACTACCTCTGGATCTATGTAAGTACATTTTGTTGTACCTGCTATTTATTATTTCATGTCATGGTGGTAAACATGTGATTATGTTGGGATACATATTTGTGGCTTTTCACTGTTTACCAAAGCACACCAATAAATAAAACAAATCGTGCTGGATTCATTACCCACACATTTTTTGAAAGAAAGAATATTTCTGAATGTACAGTATATCTGAGCTTGCAGTACCCCTATCTTCAGATATTAATTATATTAAAAACAGACTTATTTCAGTTGAAAAACAGAAACAGAGATTATTTAGAGACAAAATACAAATTCTTAATCCCCCCCCCCAACATAGTTTGATTAATTCAATAAATAAAAGACAAAATTGATGTACTACAGTGAACAGATGATGGAATTTCTTATAATAATACTTTTGGCTTGGTGTTTGGATTTGAATAACTTGAAGATCAATAGAACATCAATCAAAAGAAAATCTTTAAAAGGGCTATGAAATTCACTTACGCAGAAAATGCTACCAATGTGTTTAGGAAACCTAACTCATGGAAAGATGGTTTGCTTTCCTGCAGGGATCAGGGTGCAGTACCTCAGGATAAGAGACGTCAACATCGTAACACTGTACAAAAACAAAGGCGACAGAAGTGACTGCAACAACTTAGGGGTTATATCCCTTCTAAGCATCGTGGGTAAAGTTTTTGCACGTGTCATCCTGAACAAACTAGAGTCACAGTGCAGGGTCCACAATCGACATGATCGTCTCCATCAGGTAACTGCAGGAGAAATGCAGAGAACAACATAAACCACTCTTCTGGCATTTATAGACCTCACCAAGGCGTTTGATCTGATCATTCCACAATGACATGAATAGCACAGTGCAGTACGATATCTCAGTCTGATCCTCTTCAACATTTGCAAGGGAGTGAAACAGGAATGCATCCTAGTCCCCATGCTCTTCTGCATTTTCTTTTCTGTCTGCTAAAGCATGCGTTTGGGATGTCCACAGAAGGGATCTACCTGCACACACAATCAGATGGCAAGCTGTTTAGACTAAAGGCAAAGAGCATGAAGCAACCACCAGGTACATGCTCTTCACAGACAATGCTCCATAGCCACTCACACAGAAGCTGAGCTACAGCACCTAATGGACCACTTTGCTAAAGCATGTGGTGAGCTTGCGCTGACCATTAGCCTAAAGAAAATAAATGTGATTGCTCAAAATGTGCCCCCCCCCCCCCAATCATCAACAACTACGAACTTTAGGTAGTAAGTCAGTTCATGTACATCGGCTCTATCAGCCTATCACTTGATGCTGAGCTCAAGCAGATTGAAAAGGCATTAGCAACTCTCTACAGGTTGTTGCAAAGAGGCTGGAACAATAGCATGCTGGCCCTGAACACAAAGAGCTCTGTGTACCATGCCTGCATGATAAGGACTCTCCTGCATGCCAGTGAAACCAGGCCTCTGTCATATACTCTGGATCACATTCAATGATCGAGTAACAAACAACGAGGTGCTTGAACGTCCCAAGATTCCCATCATGGTCACACTCCTTGGCCAACGTCGCATCAGATGGCTGGGCCAAGTAAGTCAGATGGATGACAGATGGATTCCCATTCGGAACTTGGCTCTTAGCACAAAGTCTATCAGGCAGCCTCATCTGCACTTCAAAGATGTCTGCAAGCATGACATGAAAGCGCTTGACATGAATGTCAACACCTGGGAAGAGCTTGCTCTAGACTTGTCCAGTTTTTGAGACGCTCTGATCACTGGTTTGAAAGCCTGCAAGGACGAACTATACTTGCTAGCCAATGAAAAGCGATCTCAGAGTAAGAAGAAGCAGCTCCAACACACACCAGACACAACTTTCAGGTGCAGCAAGGACTGCCACTCCTATGTTGGGCTACATAGCCACCACAGATGCTGCACAACCACCAACTTGGATATATCATTATCATGCTTCTATCATCTCTCGAGACTAACAGATGCCAACAAACTTAGCATGGGGTACTCATTTAGGAATATAGTAACTTAGCTTGGAATATGCTCAGTTGTTTTTAATATACTCAGTTATGCATGGAATATATTCAAACACATAATTAAATTGTTTTGAAATTTGAGTTTGCCTTTTAATTCTTTAAACTGAGAATTCATCTGTGACAGCCATAGCAAGAAATGCACTCATTTCTGTCAGTAAAAATAAATACTGACAATACCCACTGACCTTATACGAATTAACAGGTAACTTGATCTGGTTGGTTTGAAATCTGCCCCCAACCATTGCCGCAATTCCATGCTAATTATTTTATCCTGTCTGCATGTTCAGCAATGAGTAACATATCAAAAGAAAGATATTCAAGATTTGTTACCCATGTATGATGTAAATACTTGACTGGTCATTTAATAATGACTTCCAGATTAGCCATTTGCCTCGCATCTTGTCTATCAAATTCGAAGGCTACACTTCTGGTGTGTCATGCAGTAAAACATGTTACATACAGTTCCCATTGTGGTTTTTGTTTGTTCAAGTCCATACTAGAACATTAACCACCAGTCAAAACAAATGGTAGCTATTCACTGCTTGACATACTGGAAGTAATCTCTCTAAACTGATACAAAGCAACAGAGAAACTTGGTGCAAAAGTAGATCTGTAAAGTTCTACAATCATACTTGTGCACTTTGTCCAATTCTGACTGCTGCTTGAATGCTTAGATCCAATATTGCCTTCACTAACTGATGTTATTAATATCTATCTCTCGTCCAGGGAATTCCCATCATTTTTCAAAACTGCCATTGTGAAGCCTCACACTTGACCATAACTAATGAAAGAACTACCACCCAGTTTCATGTCAAAAATCTTAGAAAAAGTTGTTCTATCCCAACTTGTATCTCATCAGAATTCAAAAGTCTTTTTAACAATGTACAGTCTGCATATCACCCTTGCCACAGTATTGAAGCTACTCTTCTGAAAGTAGTTAATTACCTTCTATCTGCTTTGGATAGTGGAAAGATTACATTCCTCACCCTCTTTGATTTATCTGCAGCATATGTCACAATAGACCAAGATATATTACTTAACTTTCTCCAGCATGTATTTTTTATTTTTTGTTTGTGATACAGCCTTAATGTGGTTTAAGTTATACTTGGTCAACAGGGCACAAATTGTGCCTGTAAATAGAATACGCTGATCTATGTTGTGGTGTTACACAAGGGTCTGTTCTTGGACATCTTCTCTTCATTTTGTACTCTCAAGTGTCATTGATAATAATCCAGTCTCATCAAATTTACACTAATGACACCCAGATATACAAATCTAGCCACCCAACTGAAATTGATGCTACCATCCATGGTGTAGAGGTGTGTTTCCGATGTGAAATCATGGATGACATGAAACAAGCTGCAGATGAATGATTGTAAAACTGATTACAACACAGAGACTTTCTCATTCACATCCTTTACCTCTAATATTAAATATCAGCAACACCAACATTAAATTCTCAGTCAGTACGAAACCTAGGTGTTACTCTAGATGTTACTCTAGACAGTACTCTCAAAATTGCACCAACATGTCAAGAGCATATGCAAGTATCTTTCAGTTGATGCCACTAAAACACGTGTGTTCATTGTACTTCAGGATTGGACTTTTATAACTCAGTTCTGTCTGGTTCGTCACAATATCTACTCCAGAAACTTCAAAAAGTTCAAAACACAGCTTCTCTGATCATCCTTAGAGTACCATGATCAGAGCATACCTCCCCAATGCTCTGTACCCTACACTGGTTATCCAATTGATCCAGAATCAAACGCAAAAGTTGCTCTCAGTGTAACATTTTACTGACTCCAGTCCAACATACCTATCTGTCCTCACCCATGTGTACAAACCAGCAAGATACTTACACTCCTCTTCTGACAATGTTATACTCATTATTCCCACTATGAAGACGAAGTCATATGGACAACATTCTTTTGCATACCAGGACTGAGCAATATGGAACGAATTGCCCATTAAAATTAGACAAAAAGACTAATGTGATCCCTTTCAAGAGTGCTCTTAAAACTCACCTTTTTCGACTGCAGGAACAAACTTAAAGACCTAAAAATGTTTCCTACCTTAAATATTTTCAGCATTTTTTTATTTTTTCTAATTTCATGGTTTTTGTATTTTGCAGTCATCATTATAGATGTTGTAAAGGACTTAGAGCTTCAAAAGATTAGTTGCAACACAAAGTCCTAATTATTATTTTTTTTATAATTATTATTATATGACTACAATTTTTTTTAAAGCTACATTAAAAGTCTAAATCACACACACGTAAACACTCAATAAGGGCATTAAAAAAATAAGTGCATATGATTTTATCTGATTTTAGGATTATCTGTGTTACAGTGTCCTTAATAAAAACACAAGTCCCCTGAAACTATCGGAGCATAAATTGGTTTTGATTTTAAATATTTGTGGAGAAACAAATGTATAAAAATATATAAATAAAAAGCAAAAAGTTTCAGTTTTTAGAATACACTTTTTCTGTAGTTTTTCAATCTGAGTATTGATATTTTCTGAGCCAGCCTTGCCAACAAAAAGTTATGTTTGCTTAATCTATTTTTTATGTCAGATTATAAAATTTGACCATCATTTTGCCTTTGTCTGAACCATCAGCTAGCCATTCACATACATGATGTTGATCTTCCAAGTGTTAAACTGGTATCTTATAACCAGTGAAGGTAAATATTGCAAATCTTATTTTTTTCCTGAATTCATGCAATTTTTGTTTGGTAAAATGACTATTTACTTTGCATCCTCTCTCTCTTTCTCTCTTTTCATCAGGATGGAGTTACGGTGTGTTGCTGCTGTAATAAGACATGGGGACAGAACACCAAAACAGAAGATGAAGATGGAAGTAAAACATAAAAGGTATATTACTGTGCCTACGTTCATCAGTACCTTTCTACCACTACTGAATAAAGCAGCTGAACATTTTTTGTGATTTTTCATGACAGGGTTTTCCCAAGAAATACAGCACAGAAGGCTTTCGTCCTCCTTGTACAAGCATGAAACCTTTAGTACAGCATTGATTAAATTATCATAGATAAATTAAGTGGAGTAGTGTCTGAATGTAATTTATATCATAAGAAGTTATTTTTTTAAAGATTACTTGATGCTTATGTTGTTATACATTGGTCATTCAGTCTGTACATTTCTGTTTCTAAGAGCAGAAGGGTTCATATTATTTTGGTGCGGTACATTTGCATGTCCTTACAGTTTGATTGCCAAGGGGTTATAATGAGACACAGTTCTTTGTGTATTGAGGGTCTTGATGGAAAATATCATCTCCCTCATAAAGTCTTTGTTTCTTAAAGCCGTGATTACCAAACATAACAAGGAAAGCATTAAATTTAAACTGTAAAGGCAAACATTAGTGGACAACGTAACAATGCAAGCTTTTATTTCCCCTCTAAAGTTCCTATCTCGGTGAACTGGAGCAAGTTCACTTGACTGTAGTTTATGCAACATACAACAGCACTACACTTGGCATAAATATTTTCAGTCCAGTTACGTGCTCCTATGATGTATTTAATATATATTGTAGAGTTGAGCTAATTATTTGTGCAGGGGCAAGGCAAACTAGATATTTATTATTTTCAAATAACACTCAGCCAGTAATCTCTCCATAACAGGCAGCCTTTGTTGACAAAAACCTGCATGTTTTGTTTGCCTGATCACAGACTGCTCACTTATTGCCTCATTTCAATTTCTGTTACTTAATACTAAGTGTGTGCATACCACTCCATTGGAACCCCATCCAAGTCATACCAAAGACTTGAGAGCTTAGTGTTAGGACTGGTTGGCAGGAGGTCATGGGTTCAATCCCTGGCCAAGTCATACCAAAGAGTTATAAAAATTGTACTAACAGATGCCTCGCTTGGCTCTCAGCTTTAAGAGGTTAATGTCTGGTCAGCCTTGTGTCAGGATAATATGACTGGGTGGGACATGATGCTACATGTCTGCGTCCTAGACATCAGTGTAAACCACCACACAGCAGACATCGTATAACAATATGACTGAAATGTTTTTAAAGCTACGTTAAAAATCCAAATCACACAAAGATTGTGTATGTGCAGAGGTATACTATTGTAAAGCCATCTAGTTCTTTTATACATTTAGCATCTGTTCTCATTTAGATTGATTTAACACTCATTAATGCTCATGGGCAGCTTAGGGGGTGTAGACAAAGTAACTGGCATTTGATGTACTAAATGTTTGCTACTAATTTGTTTGAAGAGATTAGATTACAGTTGAATTTGTTTTTAGTAATACCAGTAGTAATGGTGCCAACTCTGTCACAGTGCCAGCTTCTGAGAATATAAGTGAGTTCTTTTCCATTTGTGTACTTTGGATCACATTTTCATTTGTGTATTTTGGATCAGTCATTTCAAAGGGCACCTCAAAACAGATGCTACATATAATAAATTGCAAGTTTCTGTTGACAGGGATACTCAGTTTTCAGCTTCCATGATTGTCAAATTATTCCAGATCATATACATTGTAGATGAGCACAAGTACCACCTGATGCTCTTGGAACAGCCTGTAATATAGCAGTACTGCTGTCTATATCATACCAGGAACAGTTAACTATGGTCATCTTTTTCTAATTCCGTAAAGCACCTTCAGGACTTTAAATTAACTTTTTTGTATTCATATAGCAAGAAATAAGGCTGTTTTCAGGTCCTTATGGCAGATTTGATATTTAAAATAAAATTTAATTTAAACACAAATATCACTAGCAGGAAACTTTTCAAGGCTGTTGTTTTTTTCCAGCTAGAAAAATTTACTAGCATATCAAAATTGTAATCAGTTAAATTGTATTATGCCCTCATCAGTTTTATGCTCCGATGCGAGACATATATACACCCAGCCTGAGTTTTTTTCTCATAAATTCCAAATCTAGCAATGTCATGTAATATCACAATCGTCTCAAGACATATGTAACTTGCTCTATAGAATCCATATGATCTCCCATAATTTTGTTTCATCAGACCTTACCTATACCTGCCATAAACCATTGTATTTTTTCTCACGTCTGATATCTGCATAAATTATGCAGACCACTTTTTGAAATGTTGCCTTTTTCAGTAGTATTTCATGTATCCATTGGATTGCAAGCAGTACAGCCAGAAGCCTTCACTTAATGTAATTTTTTTATTAAATTTGTATCATGTATTTAACTTGAAATTTATCATGGTTCTGTATTAATACAACCTCAGTTAATTCCTATTTGATGGTATACTAACTTACTGATTATGTACAAAGTCATGTATTTGCCAATTTACTGTTTACTTGAGGTTTAATTCAATATTAGGGCTAGTTTGGCATCTGGCAGAGGGAAAGAATTAACTTCACAATTGGTTCAGCTATAAGGGCCCAAGGCTCGAGTTCTGCTTTACTTCAGAAAAAAACCTAGAGATAGTATGAACAATATATAAAATATGTTATTGCTCCTATTTAAAATTCACACGCTTTCAAGCAGCCCCAAAAGGCCAAATTTTATTGTAGTTTTTGTGTATGATGGTATTATGATAGATATTTAAATGAATCTCTGGTATTGTTTAGATTTGCATTCACAAACCAGTGTGTCCCCTATGGGTGCAAGACTGAGATTAAAAAATCTCCATGATGTCAAAACTGGGGGTCAAACTGAGTATTTAAAAAAAACTTCAGTGTCAGAAAGGGGGGGGGGTGCAAAATTAAAAACATTTGGGTCTTTGAAGCGCAAATGTGGTTAAAGGGAAACACTGCAAACTGAGATATGTCGCTTGAGTCTTTGGATTCAGGCTGTCAATTTAATATTTCCAAACCTCTTTTTTCCAAGAGCAACTTTTATCATTGAAAGAACCTAAATAAACAAGTTGCCATCTCTTCTGCAGGTTCTTTGAGTTGTTTGAGAAGTATGATGGTTATAAAAAGGGTCATCTTAAGTTGAAGAAGCCCAAGCAGTTACAGGAAGTGCTGGATATAGCACGAGATTTGCTGAATGAAAGTGCAAGTGGCTCTGATCCTGAACTTCTAGAGAAGAAAGCTAAGCTACGACAGCTCAAACTGGTTCTGGAAATGTAAGTTCTGGTTGCACTAATTGACCTTTTAGTGTGAAATGACTAATAGTAAACTGTAGGGTATATGAAACTTTTATTAATTTAGAATTGTCCTGTTTTCTCTTTGTTCAGTATGATATCTGTCTTCTTTTGTATTAAGCTAGACATACTGTATATAATCACTAGTAAGATAAGTTGCAAACAACATAGACCCTGTGCTGTTTACATTTTGAATAGACTTCTAAGTAACTATATATGGTATTTGGGTTTCCCAGATCTTTTCATAAAATTGTATTTCAGATACAGAATTTATGCAGTGTTACCATGTTATTGTCTTGCTAAAAATAGCAAGACAGGTAATTGCTTTTCAGTGGTCATAGTGGTATTGGCATTGGTCATGCCATTAATGTAGAACCTTGCCTATTGAGTCAAAAAACCTGGATAGGTAATGAGTACTTCATCAATGAATACAAATTAGAGCACTTGCTGTTATTTCATGGTTTTTTTTATTTATGTTGAACTCTGTTTTTGTAGGATAGGTTATGTATTTACATTAGGGCATAACCGACTTTTGATCCGGAAATCGGATTCCACCGGATAGTATGAACTTCCGATTAATCGGAGTCGGACACTGCAGGAACGACCGATTCGGATAATAAAAATAATAAAGTTGAGTTTCTATAGCACCGTGTCTAACACTGCGTGTCATTCGATAGTGCGTTAATAAAGTTAAATAAGAAGTCAGAAAAGTTCAATATGGTCAACACAACCACGCTGTGAGACAATCTATTTGAACGGACGGGTGAAAACCGGAAATGAAGCCGGATATGGTAAAGTACTAAGTAACATGCTAGACACGGCAAAACCAGATACCAGAAACCCAGAAACGGAAGATGAAATTTTTTAGAAAAAAAATACGGATTTAGCATTTCTGATTAATTGAATCGTATCCGGAATCGGAAAAATTTCATCCCCAAAATCCGGAATCGGAAATCGGTAGAAAAATGCTAATCGGTTATGCCCTAATTTACATCATTCATTTTCTCAGGCTACTCATAGTTACTGTTTCTGTTTAAATCTGTCTTGTGGAGCTATACCTTCCAGCAAAAATTTAGATTTTTGTGACCTAACTTTCATGATACAGTGATTTTGTTTAACTTATGCTTTTGAAGTCTCATAATATACAAGTGATTAGGATCATAGCCATTATTGAAAACTATGTCTCTATGACCTGTATTTCTTGGTTTACTGATTTGTCATTTTTCTGTTTTGTTGAATTGTAGGTTAGGATTTGCATTTAAATCAAATTCTCAGACCTTGTTACTTGCCAAGTTAACAAAATTATTGGTTAGATGTGTTATTATTCTGCACTGAAAATTTTATCCCTGGCTTATTCCTTTGTATTTAAAACTTATTCATGGAGTCACATAATTTGGCATGTAATTTCATCATGATTAGGTATACAGCCACTGTGTCCTTTATTTCATGGTTTCATTGATTGTGCTTACCTTTGTGTTGGCTCAGTTCCTGCTGTTTAGGAATTTACAGGGAAAATCCAGCCTTGGAGCCGTATTAATCCTCAATCAATTCAAAGCTATTATTCCCATTTTCAAAGTTATGGCTAATTAGATAATCAAGCTGTATGTTAAAATTTAATTACCACAGGGCCTTGCTCTGTTACCTTTTTCTAGGTAAGGGCTATTCCATTTAAACATACCACTACCCCACGGATGGCAAATTAAAAAACTTCCATGCATGGTCATCAATAAACAATAATCATTTCTGTGCCATGTCATATCAAAAGAAAAAACTGCTTCTATCAGTGGTGCCATTTTTATTTTAATAATATGTTTCTATAATGCCACTGTTGTGTTTGTTGTCTCTTCTGTCCTCCTCTCCCCCCCCCCCCCCGGTTAACATTGCGGATTACACGTCGTAATTCGCAGGATTTCAGGGAAAAGAAAAACTAAATCGACAATTTCCGATGGATTGTAACGGAAATCCAGAAACAATGGGAACGTGGATATCCGGAAGTCTTTGGAACTATTTGTATGACAAGTACATGCTTCCGAGAAATAATACAACCTTGAAATAAACCGGATTGCGCACTTTCTCACGCGACCTTTTAAGCTAAACTGCACGTAACAATAGTTTTGGTACCAATGTTTTGCTCAGGCATTCGACTTTGTATGCATGCTAAAACGTCCTGTTATAAATTTATGGAATCCCAGGCCATTTTTCCCATGCTATAGCTCGACATGGCCATGATACACCTAATATGCAAGTGCACAACACAGGATGGAATGCTGTCTTCTCATTGGTTGACTGAAAATGAGGTACTGAACCTAGGTAGAAACTGATTTTCAGTTGACTATAACGGGGATAGTATTCCATTATTTGCATGGCACTAGCATATTAAATGGGCGAGATCATGGTCATGTCGAGCAATAGTGTGGGAAAATGGTCTGGCATTCCATAAATTTATAAATACTACATATAAGTTTCAGTAGAAGTATGAAGTCGAATGCCTGAGCAAAAAATCAGTATCAAATTTATTACGCTACGTGCAGTTTAGCTTAAAGTATCAGCGTTGATTCTTCAATAGTTTGCGTGAGAAGGCCAAGAAGTGTCCTCCCTTCTAGAATTTTATAGTGCATGTATGACTGATAATTAAAATGTAAGCAACTATGCCATCACCGGTGCAAGGCATTTTTGTGCCCAGGGCGAGATAGATATCTGGCGTCCCCCTTCCACTCATGCCTTCCCCCCACCTTCCCATCATGAAATAAACCCTTAGCCTTGCGGTTGTGCCGGCCCTGACTATGCACGCCCCTGTGACTCATCGTTGAATGTACTTGATTCAGTCATACCAATCGTAATTAATCGACTATCTCCGTATCAACTAGGGAGTATTGGCGATGTGATCCGAATGGTTGCATTAAGTGACTTACAGAAGTTAGGCTTGCGTACATTTTTTACAAATGGGTTTATTAATATTTACGACTGTGTGCCCATTTTTCTGTTGATTGGTACTGTCTACCGATTAATTTTTGTTTAATTTGTTTAGTCACTTTATTAAAAGCCTCGACTTGTACTATTTAAAATTTCTTTCCATTAGTACAGAATGACAATACATCATGTGGATATAATAGTACTAATATTAGTACCCTTACTTGTACCTCAACCGCAACAAATCAAGTTGAGGCTACAACATCGTAGCTAGTGGATATAAATGAAATATTGCTGTTCTGTACATGCAGTTTTCTTTGCCCAATCTTTCATATTGACCAGAGATCAAATGGGAGAGATATATAAAATTAGCTTGCTCATGCCCCAAGGTGTTTCTATGCCCAAATTTGTTGAGTTACTTTATTAATAATCTCATTTGTTGAGTTACTTTACGAAAAACCTGGACTTGTCATTATGGAAATGAGTTAAATGTAAAAATGTTTCAACTGGTCTTAAATGAATAAATCACATATATATAAACTATTTATGTTTCTATTTATTCTGTTTTCTTTGCGAAATCTTTCATCTTGACAAGAGACAGAATCTGAGGGACATCATTATATAGTTCTTGGTGATGAAAAGGTAAACGAAACTCTAAAGATTGATTTTTGCTCAACCAATATATTTTTTAATTTGTTTTCCAATCAGACAGTAAAAGACTAAAAGAAAGTAAATGTTGAGGGATTTTTTAAGAATCATTGTATACTTGGTTCTTATTAAGCATACTGGCATGCTCATTTTATCTCACCGTTTGAACTCATATTCGATAGATTTTTGTGTGGATATGTTATTATATTCACTCTGATCAACATGGAATAAAACATTTTATTCAGAATTTAACTAAAAGCAAAACTACAAAGAAAGCTGAAGATAGTGTTATTTTGGAAAAAAACTTCATTGAGTGTTTCCAAATATTAACCCTTATCCCTTACCCTATGGTATTTTAACAATGAGCAGTTCTTTCTTTGAAATTGGATCAATCTGTTAAATTGTTAATGGCTCATAGTGGCATTTTGGAGAGTTTATTGACTGAGCTGAAAACTGATCCAGGTCTACACTGGTGGCAGAAGTCATTGTACTCATTTACTGCAGGTAAGGGTTAAATAAAGGATTGACAAGAGAGTTTATTGATACAGCTGCAAAAAAAAACCACATTTACATTAGTAGTTTGATCATTGTCTATGTAAGCTGGAAATGGACTGGTTCCCAGGATGTTTTTCTTATCTTATTATGTTTAAATGGAATAGCCCTAATCTGAAAGAAACTGAATTAAGTGCCTTTCTCTTCAAGTGAAGTTTCACCAGCACATCTCACTGGTGATAATGGATTAAATGTATACCTTTTCCTAAGAGCATACATTCCTCAGATTGCTTTTGTATTGAATTTAATAAATTTTGTATGCACTTCTTTGTATTAAGATGGTATTACATAAAGAATAAGTGTATCTGTAGAAAAACTCCATTTTTATAAGCAGTAAACAGTCTTCTTCAAACATGTTAAGCAAAATCCATTCAGGATCTTGTAAATGTCAGATAATGAATAGAGCGATTAGAAATAGATTTATAGAGGAAAAATATACAATTATTTGTAATGCTCTTTCTCATCTTTTCATAAGTTTAAGATGTTGAATCATATTTCACAAAACCAGTCCACAGATTGATCAAGGCTATGACATGTCATTCATTAATGGTCAATAGAAAGTGTGATTTTATGTGATTAACTTGTCTTTTCATAGTGGCCAATGACTTCAGTTTAATTATTTTTACCATAGGTATTGTAAATGTAATAAAATTTTGGTTAACATTTGCACATTTTTTATTTATTTTTATAAAATGATGCATGCAATAATTTGTTACTGAATAGGCAGTGAGCTTATATACTCAAACTGGTATTAATTGGTAGTGCTAGTTAGAAATAAAAAATAAATATCTTGTATAAGAAAATGGCAAACATCTCTATTGCAAAAATTAAGAAATTAAAGGTAGATATCGCATAAACTGGTTGGCCAGTTGTTCAGTTTCTTACATCTGTAATAAAGGATTTCTAGATGTATAGATGTCAGTCAGTGGTTCAGAGGGTCCCAAATTTCTACAAAAATTGGAAGCCAATGAATAAATAAAATTGAATTTACATTATTCATGGTTTGCATTTTGGCATCAATGCCATAGATGATTTTATTTTTTGTTGTCATAAAAAAATTGTTAAGCTTTAAATCCGAACTAAAATGTGAGCCCTTGACACAGGCACAATATTTTCTCCATTCAATACAAATTAGTTTGCTCATATTACCAATTAAATGTCTTTAAGATTGAGAGACTTCTTGTCACAGGGAAAAAAACAATAAAAAAAGACATTCTGCAGAAATGTTCATGGAAAATCAAGACATTTATGTATATTTTTTCTTCTTTCAAGTTAATGTTTTCTGCTGTAGCTAAAAGGAAAAAAGCTAATAGATAATAATAACTCTTCTTTTTCTTCAGATAGTAAAATGTGTTCTAACACATTAAACCCTGGAGGTTTTTGCTGTTTTTGTATGAAATGCTAGGAAACACATTTTGGGGACTATTCCTGAATACATCCTAATACTTAAATTCCAAGCAATTTTCCATTAGCATAATGTCTAGTTATATTAAAAACAATGTTTTCCATTGGTTTTTTTGCTCACGCATTAGCAAAAAGTGAACAAATGGATTTTTTGTTTGTTTGACTGTCCTACTATTTTTGTATGGAGATCACTCTTTATTAAAAATGCCCACCATATCCTACTTTTTGCACAAGTTCACCTGTCTATGTGTATTTCAGACCGGTGGTCTGTCATTGATCTGAGGCCAGAATGTCTAGAATCTAGACACAAAATCGCATTTCGACCACAGGCGAATTTTGGGTGGAAAAAAACAGGTCCAAGAAATTATATTTTTCCCTCTGTATTTTTACGTGCAACTAAAATGTCCAGATTATTTGGTATCTTTGTAGAGCTAAATATGTCTGCCTTTTTATAATACCGCCTACTTTATCATACATGACCATGATGCTACAGAGCTTGGCAGTGGGCTACTACCTCCTGCCCCATTATAAGACTATCTAAAATGCAAAATATTCCTGGATTAGGGTCAAAAGTTGATTCTTCTGGAAAAAATAGAAGTTTGATACCAATTGGCACATGATAAATAATAATGTAGTCCAGGTATGACCTTGACTTTAATGATTCTTAATCTGAGAAAGATTTTTAAATTTTTTTAAATGTTGACCAAAACTGTCAGTAATTTTGGAACAAGGTCAGCAACTAGATACAAGATGTTTTCATTACCCATTGCGTATAACAAAAATAAAAAAAAATGTTAAAAAATATTAAAAAAACTAACAATCAAACTAACTTAAATATTCATAACACAATGGACAAAGAAACAAAAGGTGTACTATCCAGGATTGTTTTGTTAAAATTAATAGATATCTGCAAAACGTAGTAGTAATCTGGGAATATTTTGTTAGAATTAGAAGCCATCTGAGGGAAAAATAACTTGTCACTGATGAAGCAATGTTATATGTTATATTTTTTTATTACTTCTGTTATGTATTTTTATATGTACAATTTCCTGATTTTGTTTCCTAGGTATGGTCATTTCTCGGGGATAAATCGTAAAGTTCAATTGAAGTATCAGCCAGGGGGAGCTCCAAAGAGATCATCAAGTGAAGAGGGTTTGTACCTTTATAGTGATAGTAGCAGACCACTTATGTTCATTATATTTGTTTCTAGTGTTCAAGTACTGTATTTAGATCCTAACTTGGCTTCTTCACTCTCTTGTGATAGGCTTTAACCAAGTCAAATCGGCAAGGCAATGTTTTGGAGCTAGTTGGAAGAGTACTGTCTTAAAAAGGAAGTGAAAGAGCTCTAACCCAATTTGCTGGACATAGCTCTTTTTTCATGATTGCAGGAAGGAAACTTGTGCCAACAGCTAGTGAAAGCAGTCAATTAGGGCAAGAGAGCAAGATGTTTGCTCCAGTCTGGTCTTTAGGGGCACCTGCTCTAGTTAAGTGGGTAAGATACGTGCATGGAACTTTTTTCTGGGCATATACTTTCTCCTGCAATGGGCAGAGCAGCCAATATTGGGTAGCTGGGTTAGCTTTTGCAACATACTACTGTGGAGGGCATTTATTCCAACAATCAATGCTGGCATTCAAAGTAGTCATTCCTACTAGATATTTATTTGGTGATAAAAAACAAATTTAAGAAATTAAAAAATGATTTTTTTTAAAAAGTGATTTCACTGTATTGAAATCTTGTGACACATTGTAACAGTAAGGATGATACGTCTTCTTTAAGAAATAGTTTTGCATACAGATAAAATGTATAATTTTGATTGGGTTATTTTCTTCAGATTATTTATTTTATTTGGAAGGGTTTATCTGCCTAAAGACTTTAGTGATTGATTTTTTTAACTTTTACCTGTACCATTTTACCTCGTGTATTTTATTGGCACTATTTAGCCAGTATTGTGCATATGTGCTGTTAAACCCAACACATGCAATGAAACCCAGACATAACAATGCTTGGGGATCCACAAAGTGCCATCATGTTATATATTGTACTAAAGATGGTCAAGTTAGCATGTTTAAAACTGCCTAAACCAAGTTTGAGAGTTAACCATTTGATTTCATTGGTAAGGAATGGATTTCATCCCAAAATGTAGCAAAGTCTTTTTCTGAAAGACAAACAAGAAATCAAAAAAAATAGTATTCCAGTTCATGGACACTTATGGAGATATAAATGAGAGCAAAACTGAGTAGTTCAACCTTACAACATGCTTTGTTATAATTCAGTAATAGATATAAAGCAGTATCACTATAGACCTTATGACCAAAATTGTTCCAATGTATTGAAACTTTGGAGTTAACTATGAATTTGCAATGCTGTAGAGCAAAATGAGCAGTATAACTCCCCTACATTATAATGCTGTTCTGGATAAAAAGCAGTTACTGTATCACTATTGTTACAGCTCTATGATCTTAAACAGAAAAGAGTGAAAGCTACAAAGTTTTGAAAAATTCAACAAATAATTTATTTCCTAGAATACAAAGTGAACATTTAAAAGAAATTTCACTATTGTATTAAATCCCAAATAGTTATAAAAGTTGTATCACAAGCCTAAATGTATTAATTTCCAACTGAAATTCCAATGGTATTCTACATAAGTTCCAATATTGAATGTGTTGATGTGCATGTAGTCTTGAATATGTTAATGTATTAGTGTCCTGTGTGCTGACAGTCTTTAGATGTTTCACAATAATATAATTCAAAAATGTTATTGTCTGAAATCACTAATTCAAAATTGCTCCAGTCCAAGATCATTATTGATGAGCACTTTGTATTTCCAGTGAATACAAATTTGAACAAACAGTTCCTTCCACCCAATGAAATACCAAATAAAACAGTAAGACTGATTCTGCTAAAGATGTTAATGCAGTAATGAGTAATTTCTCATGTAAACAACATTAAAAGCTAAGACAATAGTAGAACCAGGATGAGGGTCAAAAGTTCATTTCTAGAAAATTAATTTGTCAACAACATAAAATCTCTTACTAAATTTACAATAAAAGAAAACATTGTAAATTATCAAGTAGGCTATGTTTGTCATTGGCGACTCCCAATGTCCTAGACTCAGATTAAGATAAACATGTTTATTTTTAAAATGATCTGAATATTTAGTCCACTCTCATAGAGAAAATATTAACTATATATTTTGTCATTTACAGAATAAATGTTTATTTTGGACAAAATGCAGTTATACATTTTATAATCATGGAGAAAAAATTAAATTTGCATAACACTATGGATCCAATAACCTTAATCATTGCCAATGTATAACAGGTTGAAAGAAAACAAGGTGAGGCTTAGAGTTAGTATTTATTTCCAGTTTAGCAACTTTTGATAGATACTGTTGTACAGCATTTCCTATTCAAAACAGCATTATTTAGCAACTTTTTTGGTAAGTTCCTGTCAAACGAAAGTTTGGTATAATATGCTGTTCTCAGTATACTGCTGTTCCATGCATACTGCAGTTCTCACTCTAATGCAGTTCAGTACAGTGATTGACCCTGATTATTGTGTTATGATGAGTGAGAGCTGTACGTTTTATTATAGGGTAGAACTGGTCTCTGAAAGACTACCTTTTTTGTCAAAGAATCATGGTCCCTCAAGACAGGTTATAACGCTATATTCAGTAAATACACAGAATGACAATATGGTCTCTTAAGACAGGTTGTCATATTGCAGTAGACTTTTTAAGACAGCTTTTACTTTTGCAGTAAATCCCTCCACACTTCCAACTTAAATGGTTCTGTTCCTGACAGTGTTCAGCAAAGGTACATCTGTGTATGTAACTTTAGCAGTGCATTGACCAGTATGACTGATTTGAAGCCAAAGTGGAGGAGAGAGTACATGTATGCGGAAATGAAAATAACTGCTCAAGACAATTCAAGCATTAAACTAATTTCAGTACTGGCATTGTTGCATGAATGAGTATAGCGTTGAAAGAGCAGGCTATGATGGCCAATATTCATTTAAATTCACTGGTAAATTGATTTCTTAATTTGAAAAGGATTGTTTTTTTTACCAGTGTATTGTTTGGTGATTGGCTATGCATGCCAGAAGACTAAGCAAACATCTGTTGGCTATTGCTTACTCTGGATTGACCAACAGTTGTACATGGATGCATATAAGACATACACAGAGGACATTCAATGGTTTTGTTGTGCATGGTTCAGTCATAATTAGATAAAGTTGTCAACTTTTTAAGGTGCTAACTTTTTATTTATAAAAAAAAGCAAGAAGTAGTGATAAAATATTTGTTTCCAAGAATGCAACACATTCTGACAAAATATTAAATCAAACTTGTTTATTTTGGCCCTAAAGCTTTGTAGTACTTCCCAAAATATTTAAATTATTGTCAAATTTAAGGAGTCTGCTGTGTATAACTGAATTTGGATTATAACAAAGCATGTTGTAGCATGGTTTCACTATCTATCTATATATATATATATATATATATATATATAAAACACATACATACTCCGCTCTAGTGGTTACAGTGTCTGCCTGGGATGTGGGAGGTTGTGGGTTCGATCCCCAGCCGAGTCATACCAAAGACTTATAAAAAAGGTAATAACAAGCTGCCTTGCTTGGCGCTCAGAATTAAGACGTTAGTGTTAGGACTTGTCAGCCTGGTGTCAGGATATTGTGATTGGGCAGGACATCATGCTACATGTCTGTAGCATGATGCCCAAGTGCAAGACATCACTAGAAACTGCCACACTGCAGACATCGTAGCGTTATGACTGTAAATTATGTGAAACTGCATTAAAAATCCAAATCACACACATCAGAAGTAATGGAGAACATGAAATGGGCAGATGTAATTGGAAATTAATATCAGCAAGTCTATATTAGTATAAATTAGTAAGGAAGGTGGGGTGGTATCATTTGGATTCTCCATTGTAAGAACAGAGAAGTTACCAGGATGAGGTGATTTTCCTGAGATTAGTTTGCATATCTGATGCTTTTGCTTTATTCTAGTTATGAAATGTAACAGCACAAGGCATGCTGCCATGCTTTTGTTTGTGGATTTAAGAAAATGAATGTACAGCTGTTATATTAATTTCAGCAATTTTGCTTTTCTTTCTGCCTATGCAAGAGCTAACTGCATGTAGGCTTAATAGTTTTCCACCAAGGTAAATGTATGCTTGAGCTTTTGTGTTTCTTCTCTCTTTATGGTTGACGTATAAGTTTGGATAGAGTCCAACTAGTGGTAGGTCCTGGTAGAGATTAGAACAAATAGCTTTCAGTTTTATCTTGTTATGGTAGCATCTATTTACAATATGTATGCATGTAAACTTTTTAGATCAAGATTTTCTCGCATTTTCAATCCATCATCAATACATTTGCATGCCATTTATCTAATTTGAATGTTACCAATCAGCTTAACACTGATTGATATGAGATTAGATCTAACAATTTATACCTTTGTTTTTGCCTTACCATAATGTGGTATGGGCATAAAGAGTTACCCTTGTTTGTCCATCTGTATGTCCATATATCTGCCGGTCACAAATCAAGCTTGGTGTTTAGGTCATTTCAGGAGATGGTGGGGCATCAGTGCTCCATGAAGACGTCTTGTTTTTACAAGTTAAGTTTCCATAAAACAATAGATTGATATTAACTTAAATCACTGAATCATTGCAGGTCAGTGCAGAAGTGGGAAAATATAATGGACCAGAAAAAATCATTTCATAAAGTTTTGACAGTGGAGAAGGTCAATTAAAAAAATCTTTCCATAAGGACTTATTTCATCAGTAATTCAGTCTTATGTCACTCAAATGTAGGTTTGTTTATTAAGTAAGATCTTCTTGGTATTTTACTATGGAATTTTATTTATTATACCGGTAGGTCTGATTAATATGGTGAGAAATAAAATTTTGTCAGACACAAAATAATTAAAATATATTTGCCAGGTAGGAAAAAGAAAAGTAGATTGCCGTAGTTTGTTATTCTATCTTACATGAAGGATTCAAGCATTTACATTATTCATTTCCATCTATATTGCCCTGTTTTATCATTAGGAAATTTACACTTTTTTCCTTGTGCAGTTTTTTCCCCCATGTTCATTTCATATTTATTATCATCCCCTTTGATTTCCATTTTAATTTTTTTTTTATGGACCTGTAATAAATTATTTTTGGTGATGCTGTCTGTCATTCCATCAGTTACCAGTTTGGTTTCTGCACAATAACTCAAATTGTCCACATCTACTATTACCAATATTTGTGGATGGCTTGCACCTGTAAGTGTAGCAACGAGAATCATGTTGATTTTGGGCTCTAAAACTTGGTTAAAGAAGAAAAATGGGTCCCTAACAATAACTTGAGCTGACTATCATATCTAATTACCAAACATTGTTTATGGCTTGCACTTGGTGTAACAAAGAATCCAATTGATTTACAAATGGTTACATCATGGTCACTTAGACTGAAAGAAGAAAAATTGTTTCTGCGTAATAACATTAGTTTTACATTATTGACCTGAACACAATTTTGTGGATGATTTGCACTTAGTGTAAGGAAGAAGGCTATTGATTTGGGGGTCAAAGGTCAATGTAACATTAAATGAAATTAGAGAGATGGTTTCCACATAGCGTTCTGCATCACTGACTTGAACCAAACATTGTTGATGGTTTAAGCTTATGGTAAGAAAGAAGCCTATTAATTTTACAGTCAGATGTTCAAATGGCAGTGTCAATATAATTGAAAGTATACAAATTATTTCAGCAGAAAGATTTAAATAATTTATATAGAAGACAATTATAGATGTAGCGGCCATATAATGCGACTTTTACTTTATGCTTGTTTAAAACTTTTAATGATCTTTTAACATTAGAACAAATAGTCCATATTTTATTGTTAACTTAAATTGTCATGGGGAGGGGGCTGCTAAGAATAAGAAGCTCTTTGGAGAGAAACAATTCTCAGAATATTTTCAGTCATAAGTTTCCGATCATCAATTCAGATTTTGGTTACTCCCTGATGTGTGTTAAAAATAGGAGTATGAAAGAAATCTGAAATAGTTTGTTACCAAGGTAAACTAAACTGTCCCTGAGACATGTGGTCAAATTAATGTGTTAAATTAAGCGTACATATTTGGTTACCTGAGACAATGTGGTCAGATTAATGTGTGATAAATTAAGCGTACATCTTTGGTTAAAAAAAATCATATTGACTGTCTCGGACAAAATTTGATCAGAGCATCAGTCTCTGATGTGTGAGGGCGGAGGTTCAAGCCCCAAGTCATACCAAAGACTTATAAAAATGGTACTGACAGCTGCTTTTGCTAGCTGTTTAGCATTAAGAGGTTAGTATTAGGACTTGTTAGACTGATGTCAGGATAATGTGACTGGGTGGGACATCACCTGCTACTTGTCTGCAGCATGATGTCCCAGTGCTAGACATCGCTATAAACTGCCACACTGCAGACATCTTAGTGATATGACTCTACAGTTGTTAAAACTAATTTAAAAATCCAAATCACACACACACACACACACACACACACACACACAAAATTTGAAATATTGATTTGAGTGACAGTTTTCACTATTTGGTAACTTGGTCTGTTATAAAACAAATTACAGAGATGGAAAACATCTACAATTTAGAATGCTTCTTTGAAACCAAAGCTAAGGTTTTTTTTCATTTCTTTGTTTTCATGAGTTTCATTATTCTTGTTGTATTCTTCATTGAGGAAAAATGGTACTAAAAAGAACCATTTGGTTTTTGACATTTTTCAATACTTGATAGGCTACATATTGTGGTCTGTATATTTGGCAGAGGAAAAACTAGGGAAATTCTAGGGATGAATCATAAAGTCATGGCAAAATTTTTCGCATACCCATGTTGGCAGAACCATGACTTGAACATGTTGACAGAGGTGAGATGTCAGTGCTCTGTAAATCAAACACTGAGACCACTTGGCCAACCAGGATCTGAATTTGAAATGTGACAGAGATAAATATAATTCTTCAAAGTGTGGTCCCACATCAGCACTCTGAATATTATTCGATTAGACACGATATTAATTTCTTTTATTGCCATTCACATCTGTATCTTGTTTGAAAAATAAATCTTGAAATAGTGCTGTTTTAATTCAAGAATACCATGATCACAGAGACAATTTTGGCACAGTTGAAACAATTACAATTTTTTTTAATGTGCATTGTCTGTAGGCAAAACATAATGGTAATAAGATAAATATTGCCGAAGAATCTTTTTGACATAGGTCATTTTGATGTTATATCAGGAAAGAATAAGTAACAAATCAGAAAATGCCACTATTTGCAACCTACTGATTGATAAAGAAATTAAAGTTGATAAATAATAATTAATAAATGTTCATTATGCCTGGCAGTACAAGTTATGCAATAAAAAGTTTCAAATTGGGGAAAAGAATCCTGGCATGACAAAATACTGTATTTGCTGGTGTATTGATGACAAAAATTTGAAGAGGAGCATCACAGACTTAATGTTTTGACATTAGAATCAAGACTGTTAGAATTTGAAGCAAAGAATGTAGACAGTGGGTTGGCAGATCAAATTCGACACTGTAAAGATGTGTAGCACAGAATATAGACTTGATGATTTACTGTAAGGAATTCCACAGGCAGATATTGGTCAATTTTGTTTACAGTTGAGTGCTATTATTTGATGATACTTTTGCATGAGTCATATGTTGAATTATTTCTTGTGACGATATTGTGCCTCACATTACTGATGGATGCTTATCTCCTGAAGATGAACCTTGCCCAGAGCACACTCATAGCTAGTGTCCATTGACTCTGAAATGCATTATTATTTACAAACTTTTGACTTCCACCCAGCAAGACAGTATTTTTTATGTGAAATTTTTAATTTATCACAAAGCTTTCTAATGGTGTTGCATGAAAGAATATCTTTTGATTTTTTAAAGAAAGTATTACAAATAATTTGAAACTTAGAATTTTGTACTTTTTACTTCATTTTTCATATGCATTTTAACATCTTTACATTTTATAATTGATCTTGTAGAAATAAGTGTTTAAGTTTACTTGGAAGGGTTCATCTTTCCAAAGATGTGGCCATTTTAATCTTTACATTGTTTTAACTTAATTTTAATTATCATTGTACAGCCAGGATTTTGCTGATGTGTCATTCAACCTTGTACATTGAGGGGCTGAAAATTAGGCCAGGACAGTGGGTACTGGTTAGTGACAAGTCCTGCACTTATTTTGTGACAGCTCTGCAAACTATAGTGAGTTCTCTTAAAAGTATTAATCATTGTCAGTCTATATGCTGTCAGATAGCAATAAATTTATTGGAACTCTGAAAGTCTAAGCCAAAATAATTAATTTGTAATCTGGTTTAAATTGAATAATGTTATGCCAGAAATCACCATAAATTGGCTGGCAATGGTCTTCAGACTGAAAAAATCAGCAGGTCAGCATAAGAAATTACCTTGTCCAGACCATGGACCACTGCTATTTTCAGCTCCTGTACATACCTGATGTATATGTTTGTGTGTGTGTGTGTGTGTGTGTGTGTGTGTGTGTGTGTGTGTGTGTGTGTGTGTGTGTATATAAATATATATATATGTACATCTATGTTGTAGACTTTCCCGACAACTATATTTGGCCTTATGGTGAGTGAATTAAACTCCATTCAAATTTTTATATATTTATGTTTTAGTCATCATAAAGATTGAAATTCATACCCTTGACATGCTGGAATGCTTGCTAATGCATATTTATAACGAGTTTTTCCCCTCATTACTAACAGAATTAAAGAGCTGGCTGCAATTCAAATGGCTGATCTGTATTGTTGCTTGCTTTGCTTTGCCATTCTAGCTACCTGACCAAAGGCCATGTGAGCTTATACATTGTCCTGTGTTTATTGTCCATCATCTATCTATCCAAAATTTACTCATTTCTACTTGTTAAATACCATTTGACAAAATACATTAAATGTTTCAGGAACCTGTTTTAGGTCTTTCTTAGTAATTGTGTAATGTCCAGTAGAACCATATGGAAGACATTTTCAAATTCTTGTTTAGAATGGCTCCGCCAATTTTAATACAACTTGAAATTAATGTTTCTTGGACAAAATCAAAATAATGTTTAGTGTCACTCTCCTATGTTGTAGCTTCTGTAACAACCATGTGGAAAACATTTAAAGAATAACAATAAATGTCACTTGGGGGAGGGGTCAAGTTACATGGTCTGGCTATGTTCATAGGTTTTTCCCCCAAGTTGTTGGATAGATGATATGTACATTAGATGCATATTACAGTGTTAGTTAGATTTTGTAACTCTTGTATATTCTTTTTATGCTCTTCCCTATAGAAATAAATTGTACTTGCCTTATAAGTCACTTCTATTCATCAGTTAATAACAGGCTTATAAATTAACTGTAATTAGATATTCACTTATAAATGAAGTATTCTTAACATGCAAAAGAAATATGAGCCATTCACTTAATATACTTTTAAGTCACTTAATAAGTGAAAAGATGAATGGTTTAGATTCTGTATGCATTCACTTACTGTAATTGAAATGTGATCCATTTACCAGTTACTCTTATACTTGATACTAATTAAATTCTGCTAAGTTTAAATGAATTTGGGTTTCCGAATCTGGTGTTGTCAGGATCTCATGTTCTCAAATACAGTTCATGAATTTAGTATCAATACCTATATGTAAATGGCTGTCAATAAGTTGTGACCTTGTCAAAATTTCATACTCTTCCATATAATTGAAAAGTATGGTCATGATTCCAACACATCAGCTTGCCACATTGAATCCCCATATTTGAAACAACTAGCTCGATATCAGAATTTTAGCAAAAATAAAAGCAATTGGGACAACCATAAAATAATTTATTCCATATGTAATAAATGCTATTTTCATTTAAAGATAACGCTTTGAGTAGAATCTGTCATCATCAGGAACGGATCAGAATTTGAACATTGGTTTCAGTTTGTAATTGGCAGTAGAGTTTGTTTTCATTATTCAATGGCCATTCTACTTGTAATGAATGTGTCTCAAAAATCAGTGGTCAGCATGTTAATAATGTGATATATATCTTATCTAATGATGCTGCGAAGCACGAAAAGTTAACAAATCAAAACTTCAAAAGGACACAAGTCAGCTTATTTCCATCGGCAAAATACTAGGTTGAAAGTTCATGGTTAGAGTGTCCGCTGCAGAAGCGGGAGGTCGTGGGTTCGATCCATGGACAAATCATACCAAAGACTTACAAAAATGGTACTAACAGCTGCCTTGCTTGGCGCGCAGCATTAAGAGGTTAGTGTTTGGACTGGTCGGCCTGATGTCAGGATAATGTGACTGGTTTGCGGCATGATACCCCACTGCTAGACATCACTATAAGCTGCCTTACTGCAGACATCATAGCGATTTGACTGAAAATTTTTTAAAGCAACTTTAAAAATCCTAATCAAACAAATGTTTTTTGCTGTATAGCAATGCTTATATATATGGTCCAGCCGAGCTGAAAATTCTGTTTCATAGCTTGTTTTTCATTATTCATAAATCATTTAAATTAAAAACAGAATCAAAATGTCTTTAATACAGCAGTCGTTGAAATTGGTACACATTTTGCTTGATTTATTCTATTTGGCAGTAAATTGGTTGAGACTCTTTTGCAGTAAACTTTTGTAGTATTTGACTACCCCATTCCCCCTCCTCCTACTGCAGCTTTTATCACTCGTGATTTTTAAAGAAAAAACAGAGGTATATATATAAAAATTCACAAAACTGAATCATATTAATTTTAAATCTAACCTGAATTTTGCAGGTGTTCTTAACATTGTCATCTTGTTTATACTTTAAACCAAACAAATTTCATTTTAGACAACCAGGCTGATACATTTATTTTAAGTGAAGTGGTGAGACTTTGGACTATACATACATAGAGGGTAATAGCTGTTTTGTCTGCATCCAATATTTACATGTGTAGTATAATATTTCACAAAATCAGCAGAGCAGTTGGTGTAACTCTTACTTATGTAACGTGATGTAACTCCAGAACTTGCAGAAATGTATAGATTTTTCAAAGGTTAAAAAAGACCATGAAGTACATCACTTTTGTAGTCTGAAATAATGGACTCTCCTATGCAAGTATGGCCTTAATAAAGTAACTTGCGCTGGATTGTGTCATGAATAAAATGATAATGTTAGAGATCCCTTTGTGACAGTCAACTCAAAAATCATAAATTGATGAATGAAATTAAAAAATGTTTTGTGCAATTTGTATATATGCAATGTTTTTATTTTGAAAATTGGTTTCGTATTTGGAAGTGGTTGAAAATGTCAAAGGGGCAGGCAAATACTATTGTAAAACAATGATCGTGTCCATGAACTTACACTCAACAAATGAAGTCATATACAAATATAAATATTCATAAGTCACTTGTAAGTGAAGAAATAGGTGAAGCATAGATTAATGTTTTCAGTTTCATTATCCTAATATTTGCATACATTTGTCTCATTAATAACATGTAAATGAACTACAAGTCAGACACATGTCACTTTCATGTCAGAAAAAGTTTGCATAACAGAACTGTGCTGCTGCTGAGGGTCCCTCCCCATGCTACAGAGAATATGGTTTTTCATCTGGCTGAACCTTATTGTGGAGATCATTGTATTTTATTTTATCACAAGACATACAAATAGTTTAATGGATTGAAAATTGGTAAACTATCCATATTTTCAGGTATTAACTATGTGCCTTCTGCATTTTGATTTGATTATCAGGCCAGAAAATCATGACAAAATAACCTGAATATAAGCTTTCTACCTTGTCTAACTTTAAAAGACACAAGCTTAAAAACTTTAGATATTCATGCTTTAAATTCTGTACCAATAATGAAATTGTGATGTGTCACTTAGTTAAATTTCAGAGAATTTCTCCTTTGATAATAACCAATAAGTACGGGTTAGTGGAAAGTCCTGGACTTATTTGTGACACCTCCTCAACTCGAGTTTTCTTTTAAATGTATATCTATGGTAGTTTATTTGCTGTGAAAGATCAATAAATTTATTTAAGCTTAGAAAGTCTAAGCCATGACAGTTTTTAAATCAAAAGATTTTATGCCAAAAATCATCACAAACTGACTGACAGTGGTCTTCAGACTGGAAAAATCAGCAGGCCAAGGTAAGAAATTTCATTGGACCACAGCTTTTTTCAGCCCTTTGATATACTTACATACATTTATACATGCATACATACATACTCAATATGCGTGTATATTGTAGACTTCCCTGACAGCTATATTTGGCCTCATGGTGAGTGAATCATGAAGATCCATTAAAAAAATTATATTTATTTTTGGTTAATGATAAAGAGTTAATTACTTACCCTTGACACAGCTGCAATGTTTGCTAATTGATATTGATGAGTTTTCCCACCTTAACTAACAGAGTTAAAGAGTTCACTGCTATTTGTCTTATCTTTAATGTTGCATGCCATGTTTTTCCTTTCTAATTACCTGTCCAATGGTCTTGTGAGCTTATTGTGTTGTCCTGTCTGTTGTCTTTTAACTGTCCAGTGTTATGTATAATGATATTTTGTTTAACTTTTGTCTGTTATTGTAGATAGTAAAGTAAGATCATAAAGGTCATTTGTAAGCAACATATGTCATACTAAACTTTTGTCCATGATTGTAGATCATACTCATATTGATGATGACTTTTTTTTCTTCCTTTATTAAGAGAGTTAAATAGTTGGCTGCAATAAGGATGGCTTTTCTGTATTGTTGCTTGCCTTGTTGTAACTTTCTAGCTACCCGACCAAAGATCTGTGAGCTTATGGCATTGTCCTGTGTTTATTTTCCATCATTGTCCAAATTTGCTATTTTCAACTTGTAAAATACCACTATGCCAAATTTTTATAGAACTTGGTATGAAATTAAAGTTTCTTGCTGTTTCAAAATTATATCAAATAGCACCATCTACCTATATTGTAACTTACAAAACAACCATACAGAAAACATTTTGAAGAAAAATTAACTCTTGTTCAAAATGGTCTCGTTCTGTTGGCAAGTTTTCACCACCACCACCACCACCCCACCCCACCCGTTTTGTTTTTAATACTATGTACAATACATATTACAGTACAGTCGTACAGTCCGATATTGATAAGTCACATGTTCTTCATTCTTTTTTATCATGAGTATGCTCTTCCTTATGGAAATAAATTGTACTTGCCTTATAAGTCACTTCTATTCATCAGTTAAAAACAGGCTTATAAATTAACTGTAATTAGGCATTCACTTATAAATGAAGTATTCTTAACATGCAAAGGAAATATGAGCCATTCACTTAATATACTTTTAGGTCACATAAGTGACAAGAAGAATGGTTTGGATTCTGTATGAATTCACTTATTATTATAAATACTTCACTATAATTGAGCCATTTACCACTTATACTTGATATAAATGAAGTTCTGCTAAATTTAATGAATTTGGGTTTCCCACCCTGGCCTTGTTATGGAAATTATGTTCTCAAATACTGGTCATCAGTTTAGTATGAATATATAGAATATATACATGTAAATGGCTATCAATAAGTTCTGACCTTGTCAAAATCTTGTACACTTTCATTTAAATGAAAATTAGTTTCATGATTCCAACACATTAGCCTGCCATTTTGAATCACCACATTTGAAAAGAATAGCTCAATATCAATTTTTGTGCAGAAATAAAACACAAAAGAAGTGACACAAGTCAACTTATTTCCATCTGCAAACCAGCTTGGTTTAAATTTCATAAACAAGACAGGAAGCAAGGTTGAACCTGAATTATGATAATGTTCACCCAGGAAATCTATCGGGATTCTGGACTTTTGCTGATGAGACATCTTTTTGATGCCAATGAAATTTTTGCATCCAGCATTAAAATATTTACTATGAGTAAATATATGTAAAGTTGATGTCTAGTGCCAAATAATTTTGTTTTTTTATTGAAATTTTAGGAAATATTTCATTACTGGATGCTGAAAAAGTTTGTTTTCAGGTCTATCTCAATTTTTGGGTGTGTCCTACTTTTGATATTTACAAACACACAACATACTCTTGTCTGCATATTGTCATTTGCACACACATACACACATAGTACTCTTTCTCATGTCCCAATAATGCTATTTTCATGCACAGACACACGTGTCCCAATATTGCTATTTACACAAATACACACACATTGCTCTATTCCAATGTTCATATAGTTCTCTTCTACTCGTGTCCCAATATTGCTGTTTACACAAATTCACAGACACACACACTTGTCTCAATGTTGCTGTTTACACAAATTCACACACACATTGCTCTAATCCATTGTTCACGTATATGGTCCAGCCAAGTCTGAATTCTATTTGTCTTTATTTTTTTTTTTTTTTTTTTTTTTTTTTTTTTTTTTTTTTTTTTTTTTCTTCTTCGAATCCTATATTTCAGATAAAAACATGATGAAATTGTTTTTATATTAATACATAATGATAAGTCACCTGCGAGCGAAAGGTATGTGAAGCATGGATTAATATTTTTTCACTTTCATTGTCCTAATACTTGCATACACTAGTCTGACTAAATATGTAAATTACAGAAAAATGGACCGCTCCGGTGGCCTAGTGGTTAGAGCGTCCGCCGCGGAAGCGGGAGGTCGTGGGTTCGATCCCCGGCCGAGTCATACCAAAGACTTACAAAAATGGTACTAACAGCTGCCTCGCTTGACGTTCAGCATTAAGAGGTTAGTGTTAGGACTGGTCGGCCTGGTGTCAGGATAATGTGACTGGGCGGGACATCATGCTACATGTCTGCGGCATGATGCCCCAGTGGTAGACATCACTATAAACTGCCTCACTGCAGACATCGTAGCGATATGACTGAAAAATTGTTAAAGCTACGTTAAAAATCCTAAACAAACAAACAAACAGAAAAATGGTTAGTTTGGATAAGGGAACTTAAACATGGGCCACTACTGATGGTCTCTCCCCTTGATACAGAGAATATATTTCATCTGGCTTTGTTGTTTAACTTTATTGTGGAGTTACTTGTATTTTGCTAATAATTTAGAATTAGTAAATTATCCAAATATACAGGTATATACTATATGCCTTCTATGATTTTATTATCTAGCCAATAAATCATCACAAGATAACATGGATACAGACTTTCTGCCTTATCTAAGTTTCAAGGACACATTGTTGAAAATGTGAGATATTTCATGCTATAAAATCTGTGGCAGTGAAGATATTTTTTATAGATCCATGTTAAATTTCAAAGTATTTAACCATGTATTTTTGGATATACTTAAGCTCTAATATAAAACAATAAGCACAGTATTATGTAATACTTAAATCGTAATAATTATTTTTACCTGTATAATTAAATGAAAAGGTTTAATACAGCAGTTTCCATTAGTCAGAAAGTCCATCATGAATGTATATTGTGTGTTTTGCCAGTTTGGACGAGATTGCTGGTAAAAACAAATTTTTCTTTTGGTCAAATTTTGATAAGCACATGTAGAATTTATTGCCACTCAAATGCTTGATTTTTATAAAGAAAGGATAATCAATGTTTAATACAGTCATACCCGTTTATATCGACATCACTTATCTCGACAAGCTGCCTATGTCAACAAAAAAGCAAAGTCCCAGTCCCTTTATCTACTATTACTGTCAAATTGTCATGCTTATGTCTACGTCGAGATAAAAGAAAAATGTATATGTCGACAGAAGCCCTTGGTCCCAGCTTGAACAAATCCTTTGTTTTCAAAACGTTTATGTCGACAAGCTGCCAGTTAAGACCAATACTTTGTTCAACAATTACTTGATCTTGCCGCCAGACTACAATTTTCCCGCCTAATCGTTCATGTCGACCAGCTGCCAGTTCTGACCCATACATTGTTTCAACAATATTTTGATCTTGCCGCCAGGCTTAAATTTCACTGCCTAATCGTTCATGTCAGCTAGTTTCCAGTTCCGACCCATACTTTGTTTAACAATTAGTTGATATTGCCGCCAATATTAATTTTCCAGCCTAATCATTTATATTTGCCAGAGGCCAATTACAACCTGGACTTATTCAACAATTAGTTGATCTTGCCGCCAGGCTTTAATGTCATGGTGGGATAAAAAAACAACAACAAAAACAAAAAAGCAACAGGCTTTTTGTTTGGTCTTAATAAGCTGGCCTCTCACTGCAACTAAAATAAAAGCAATGAACTCTGATAGATTATTTCATTTTTCAAAGTGATCAGTGATTAAAACAAGAGTAATGTGCTGCAAAAGTCTTCTTTTTAAGTTTATATTTACGATGGCTACCAATACCAGTGTAAAACGCAAATTAAATTTATCCCACTTGTTATAATATTGTATTGTAAGAAAAAAATTTTTAATACTTTTTTTTTGTCAATTAATACAATATTATACCTCCATTTATCATATCAGCCACATATCTCATTTTCTTTGAGGTACTTTTCACGATGACTTATATAAATAAATACATGTACTGTTTAAACAAACTTGTTGACAGGTTTTCATTTCCCTATGAAAAGTCCCATCCCCTTGGTAGCCTCAATAAGATGGGAACACACTGACTGAAATCTATGACGATTTAAGTACATGTACTTGAAGCATGTACTTAACAACTAGACAAACATGTGCTAATGCCGACATTGAATCTTGTCATGTTTTTCATATCAGGATTTGACCGATGCAATATTTTATTGTGGACTTTATTACACAAAGGTAACCAAAATGTAATTTGTCAATATACAAGTGAATTTCGCTCAGGTTTTGTCTTCACGTACTAAAAATTTCCATTTTTTTTTCAAAGAGTAAATACTACTCACTGATGACCGGTCACCCCTTACTGAAGAATTTAACTTGCATCTTTTTTACAGACACCCCCACCCACCCCCAACACTTATCTCGACATCTGCTTATCTCGACAATATTTCCTCTGTCCCGAGGATGTCGACATAAATGGGTAGGACTGTATATGTATATTATCAACTCACTACCCATGTTATTAACAAGTCCAAATGATTCATCTAAACCAGGGTGTTTCCCATCAAACAATAGCTGTTTGCATGGTACATGTATATGAACATCATTTAAGACTTTGTTTTACAACACTACTACAAGTTCACTGTTTGTTTTGGGATACCAGTTTCCATGGATATTGTGGTTGTTTCAGATTTAAAACCCCCCAAAACTAATTCTTTTGTGAAAACTTTTGAACTCTTTCCTATTATGCAAATTCAAATATAAATTATATTTGTTAATAAGCCTAATCCAGCTGCAACAATCCTGATCTGCTATTTGCATGATGTGCTATCAGATTAGGGTCTATGCCAATGGTGATGGTTAAAACAAACCACAATAAAATTGATACCTATAAATATAAATTTATTCACATTATTTGTTCTTGTCTCCAAAAAATTTGCATCACAGAATCATACAGCCTCTAATTTCTATCTATCTTTATATTCCTTCACGAGGTTTCTGTCTTACCTTTGCATGACAAGGGATATTGTCAGAACACATTATGTGGACTTCGTATCTTAAGTGCAGCTACTAAGTATAGTGTTAAAGCCAGCTGTAAAAAGTGGACTGCCAGTGTTCACTTTGATTTATTTTTGTGGACAAATTGTCTCACAGTTGAACAGAAATACTTAAGCACAAAATTGTAATTACTGGATTTCTGCATCACTAGGTATTACACTTTTGTTTGATATCACATAATTGTTTCAGCTCGATGTTATGTCACAGGTGACCTGTTCCACTGCCTATTTTATGTTATTCATTATATATAGTTACCATACAAGTTGTAAGCTGGGAAGATTAAACAGTGGCAGTTATTTCATCCAAATTTAGTGTTTTATAACATTTTTTTCTCCAGATAATGGTAATTAACATGTGATTGTAATTTTCAGCTTACAGATATTTGAATTATGAAATAAAAATGCAGAAGGTTTGCAAATGTTCATTTTGCATTTTTAATCTGATTAATGAAGAAGTAAGCTTTTCCTTCATGTAGTTAGCTATCTCAAAAAAGATGGTGGAACAGCAAGCCCGCTTTTGTTAAAGTCAGTAACCTTGATAAAAGAACCCTTAATTTACATTCTTTCCCAGATGAACAGGTAAGTTAACATTGATAGACATTGCTCATTATTCTCCACGTTCTAAAAAAAACCCACAACTTCAATGTAGTATTCTTTGCAATGATTTTACAAATCATTTTGGCATTTCAGCTTTGTTTAAAAAGCCTGTTCAACTAAATTGACCAAATTGATAGCACTCTGAAATAGAGGGATATCTGATCTCTTCAAATGCATGATACTGTCTCGTAATGCAATTGTCCAACCATATTTTTTTTCAAAATTGCCACTTTGCTCCTGCAATTTTTCCTGAAGTTATTACCCTTTTGTGTCAGCATTGTCAAGCATGATCTCAGTAGTGCAACTAGTCCTGCATTTTGTATGGATTGCTTTGAAGCTGTGCATATCAACAAGCCAGTTTGTTCTTGTATTCTTTGTTGGAGTTATTGTTGTCTAGGTATTGTAGCTTAATGCATTGTATGACACAATCTTGTTATGTGCAACTAGACCTGCAATTTATAGATTGCCATGAAACCTGGTAAATATTATGATCATCATCAGCAGATACAGATATTGCCAAATCACTTTTCTTTCACAATTTCTGTTACAGTTGTTGGCCTCTTTGTTTTGTAGTTCTTGTAGGGTTTAATGCCATTTTTCAGTACTTGATAGGCTATACATAGCGGCCAATATTAATGGTGGAGGAAGAACCCAGGAAGACCCCCGGAAATAAACATGAGAAGTTACTGGCAAGCTTTCTCACATACCCACATTGGCCAAATCTGAGACTCGAACCCACGCAGACAGAGGTGAGATGGCAGTAATCTGTAACTAAGAGCGCTTTAGACCACTCGGCCACACAGGGGACCTTCTTTGTTTTGTAGTTTAATGAATATGACACAATCTTGTTAATGCAACTAATTCCACAGGTTTCTTTGGAGACTGGTTACAGATTTCTGTGAAACTTGGTACATACTGTCACCATCATCAAAGACTCAGCCTCTTAGACAAATCTGTATGCTCACATTATCACAGAATTGTTGACCTTTTTATTTCCACTGGTCATAAACCAGAAAGTTAGTTTGTGCAAGGTTGTTATCACTAATCCTGGTTAATTACCTAAATAATTGTCATGAAACACACACACAAACACACTTATCTCATTGTCTAGTTGGTCTTTTAATGAAGCTCATACTTCCAGATATGGCCACCACAGTGGTAATCATATTGACATGGTTTTTTTTTTCACTGCACGTAATTTTTTATGACTTGTTTGTCCTAAATAATAATGGTGTTGCGTTGATATTCAGTGTGAAAATATTATTGCAACTGGTTTTCTTACAATATCTAGTTGGTCCACGATGAAAATAGTTTCATTTGGTCACCCAATATGGCCATCACAATGACTGTCTTGAAAATCTTTTTACATTGGCTATCATGCCATCTTGTTAATGCAGTGACTATCATGCCATCTTGTGATCACAGTGGTTATTATGCCATCTTATTATCACAGTGGCTATTATGCTACAATGTATCTTGTTATCACAGTGCTATGATGCCATCTTGTTATTGCACTGACTATCATGCCATCTTGTTATCACAGTGCTATGATGCCATCTTGTTATTGCACTGGCTATCATGCCATCTTGTTATCACAGTGCTATGATGCCATCTTGTTATCGCAGTGGCTATCATGCTACATGTATTTTGTTATCACAGAGGCTATCATGCTCTTTTTATCACAGTCGCTATCATGCCATCTTAAAACAGTAGCTATCATGCAATCTTATCACAGTGGCTATCAAGCAATCTTTTTATCACAGTGGATATCATGCCATCTTATTACCACAGAGGCTATCATGCTATCTTTTTATCACAGTATCTATCATGCCATCTTATCACAGTGGCTATCAAGCCATCTTGTTATCACAGTGGATATCATGCCATATTGTTATCACAGAGGATATCATGCTATCTTTGTATCACAGTGGCTATCATGCCATCTTATCACAGTGGCTATCAAGCCATATTGTTATCACAGTGGCTATAATGCCATCTTATTGTCACAGTGGCTATCATGCCATCTTGTTATATCACAGCTGCTGCTGAATAAATGGTCATATCATCAAGGGATTTTCATGGAAAGATTATGTTAATCTGGTCCTGTATGAAAATAGTGTTGTTTGTTTTTTTATGGTTTAACGCCATTTTTCAGCACAATATAGGCTGTACATGGTGGCCAGTATTGATTGATTGATTGATTGATTAATTGAATTTTAACGGCACACCAGCACTTTTAGGCTATTTAGCGCCATATAATAGGTTATATGTTTGAAAATAGGAAGGTTTAACATCGACCAGCGACATAGAAAACCAAATAGTTCAAAGTAAAATGGTGAGATGTTGGTATTTGCCGAACAGTAAAAGTATGAAATCTTAAAATTTATAAAAGGTCCTATATCGACCAGCGATATAAAATAACAGATGGTTGAAATTAAAAACGGTAAGATGGTAACGGTGCAAAATAAAGTTTCCCGATCAACGGGAGAGGTAAATGTACTATGTTAATGAAAAAGGATGAAAAGGTATTAAAATGGGACGGTATATATATATTGCATAAAACTACACAAGGTGGCCAGTATTAATGGTGGAGGAAGAACCGGAAAAATCCCCGGAAAGAACCACCGACCCATGAGAAGCTACTGGCAAGCTTTCTCATATAACTACATTAGACGAATCTTAGACTCGAACCCACGCAGACAGAGGTGAGATGGCAGTGATCCATAACAGACAGCGCTTTAGACCACTCGGCCACTTGGGGCCCTAAAATAGTGTTGATCTGACATCCAGTATGGCCAACATAGCATCCATGTTGCAAATCATTTTATCAGTACTCCTTCCAATCAGAAAGTCTAATTGACAGGGGTTGTTCCCCCAGACATCTTCATGCACAGTCCATTTGATTCGTGATTCATATGACATCAGATATCCACAATGCCAGTCATGTTGAAAATCATGGTATCACTAATACTTCTGGAAAGGAAGTCAGATTGACATGGCTTTTTGTCAGAAGACTTTTGCAATGTCTGGTTAATCCTAGATGAAAATAGTGCCAATTTTGCATCAGATTATGTATTGTCTTTAGCTTCTGACCACATAGATTTTTCCTTGCTGTATAAATCAAAACCTACACAGAGGGCCCTCTATGACTAGTGCTGTCAGATGTAGAAATAAATGTTTGTTCATTGGTAAGCTGTCCATGTTAATGACTATACAATGTATGTTATGTTACCCTCATTGGGTTAATTGTATATCAGACCTGTGGATGGATATAGAAATGAAATGATTGGACAGCATGTTTTATGTGGAACCTCAACTTTAGTGGCTAATAAAGGTACCGGTAATTACTGATGCATAAACTTTGCTCATTAATAGTGGTCACATGGCTGTCATTCCAAGATTAATCAAGGCATGTGACTGTCACCCAGTAAAATCTGGCTTTACAGTATGGACAGTGATAGCTTCTAAGCAGATTTTAAGAAGCAATGATTGAAAAAAATCTTTTATCAAATTATTATGGTTCATCTACTTTGATATCATACATAGTAAAATATTTTTATCTCTTAATGCCCAGTCACAGGCTATCATTTCATCTCGGCATAAGTTTAATTGGAATTTATTATTGATTAAAGAGGCTACAGGAGACCACTAAAAGTTGTCATGGGACAAACTGTGTAATCATTATCTTACTGAATGCTTTCAAAAATTGGACTATTTTAACTAAAATATTACCTAAGGACTTTTTTTTAAGAAAATTCTTGTTATTCTAGTTAACATGAGAATCATTATCCAAATTAAAATCCATTCCATTGGGATGATGCATGTTTTATTAAACCTTTTGGATTGAATACTGGCAATTAATTAATGATACCAATGGAGAAATGTTTAGAACCACATATCATTGCCTTTTCTAAAAGAATTCAAGATTTGAATCTGTGTTAATTTGAGTGTGTGTTATTGCAGATGACCTCCCAAGAGAACCATCCCTTGTTTTGATAGTGAAGTGGGGAGGGGAGCTGACTCCAGCTGGCAGGATTCAGGCAGAGGATCTTGGGAAGGCTTTCAGGACTCTTTATCCAGGTGGACAAGGTATCAGAACTTACCAAATGACTGAGATATATAAGAACTGAACTTCAACAATCTTTGTAGTACTGATTGCGTCTAACAGTTTTGTGAAACATCAGTAAATTCATTTGAATGATGAAGACTAATGTTTCATAGAGTACATAACAAAAGTTTTTGTAGTTTATGGCATAGCTGTACCTACCAGGTAAGTTGAGGCTCATCAGAAAGCTCAAAAACAAAAATATGAGAATGTAATTCATACTTAAAGAATGCATGAGAAATATTAGGTACAGCAAATTCGAAGAACTTTTCAGGATGCTATTTTTAATAACATTGTGGAAGACCCCATGCAGTATTTTATTTTAATTGGATATTTATTATTATGAATTGTTTAATAAACTAACAAACTTTTTCAATATTAAGACTGTGTTAACATATTTTGTGTGTGTATGGGAGTGGAATTTTACAAAATAGTATTTAGCTCATAAGGTCAAGTGAATATGTGGTATGGTCCTTTGTCAGTCTTGCATCACATCCAGTATCTACTAGTAACTTAAGTTCTCAAATAATGCTATTCTCTAACCCTCTCAATCATACTTTGATGCGTTTTGTACATACATTTATGGCTAAAATCTAAAACAGATAAGTGAAAGATAATTATCATTAGAAAAGTAAATCTATGCTTATACCTGTCATATCACATTTTGATCCCATTGGTCTGTGGAGCAAAGGTAGTACATTTACATACTATCACCATAAAATCAGGTTGGTCAATATCGCAATAAAAATCAGGTTGCCCAAGATCACCATAAAATCAGGTTGCCCAAGATCACCATAAAATCAGGTTGCCCAAGATCACTATAAAATCAGGTTGCCCAAGATCACTATAAAATCAGGTTGACCAAGGTCACCATAAAATCAGGTTGACTAAGATCACCATAAAATCACAAGATCACCATAAAATTGGGTTGCCCAAGATCATAAAATCAGGTTAACCAAGATCACTATAAAATCAGGTTGCCCAAGATCACTATAAAATCAGGTTGACAAAGATCAACATACAATCAGGTTGACCAAGATCACCATAAAATCAGGTTGACCAAGATCACCATAAAATCAGGTTGTCTAAGATCACCATAAAATCAGGTTGACCAAGATCACCATACAATCGGGTTTTCCAAGATCAACATACAGTTGGGTTGATCAGATCACCCTACAATCAGGTTGTTGAAGAATTTTATATTTTATCATACGCTTCAGAAGATAACTTAATGGAACTAAAGGAAAGAAAGAAAGCAAACGTATTGCTTAATAATAGTTTTTATGCACCAGTCATAAAGTGTCGCATATCATGTCATGATGCCTATCCATGTGTTTCTTATTTCATATATGCATGGTAACTTTAGTTCTCTTCGATCAACTGTTACCAAACTTTTGAAATAACATTTTGAGTAAGGAAGAAGCCTGTTGATTGTAGGGTCAAAAAGTCAAAACTCCGCATCAGAAGTCACAGAGCTCAGTTTGAAGTGGAGAATTTTTTATTTTGGGGTCCAAACATTTAAGGTCACAATGAATGGAAAAACAATTTTCACATTACCTTCACTTCTAGACCATGCACCTTGTATTTAATGTTTGATAAGGGCTTGTACTTATGGCAAAAAAGAGGCATGTTGATTTTAGGATCAGAAGGTCAAAGGTCAAGTTCACTGTGATCAAAGAGACCGGTTTTGAAAAATAATTTTTATTCTTGAACTTATTTCTTTACCAAACCTTGTGGATTTCACTCAGAGTGAGAAAGAAACCTTTAGATTTTGTTTTTAATGTCAAAGGCTAAAGTCATGTTGAGTCTGATAAAACAAATTAATGGTTTCTAGACAGTAAATTTTGTTGGAGAATACAAGTTAATGTTGTTGTTGCACAATAATTTCCAGAGTCAACCATGCCCTGTTAATGCCCACTCAGGGGACCATCCTTAGATTTGGGAATTGTCCATTGTGAAACTAGTACTTGGAGGAATTTTTATTGCTCTTAGACTTCATCATTCAAAATTTTGTGCAAATAAAAGAACAGAATTATGAACCACAATAACCAGTAATTATTTGTGTTCTTTTATAGAAAAATTGCCTTTTGAAATAGTAGCAATACAAGAAAATGCTGCTGTTGTCGAGTTCTTGGTATAAAAAGATAAAGATTTTTTTAACGCAAAATTATAACTAAAATCCCTGGACTCCCATTTGAACAGATATGTTTAACCCTGCCTGATTTAGAGTACATAATTAGTGTATCCAATAATGTTCTCTATCTTTCCGATTTACATTGCTGCTAGAGTGCTCTGATCAGATTGGATGGTTTCTATTATCTGATACTGAACGCAGTTTATGTTGTGGGCAGGTTGGTTAAATTGTTTAGATACTTCGGTTTCCTTCTTAATTTGGATATTCCCAAGGTGTTCTTGTTTATTCTTACTTGGAATTCCTATTCAGTCTCACCTACATATTGTTTGCTGCAGAAGTGCCAGGTGAGTACCCCATTTTGTTTCAATACATAATTTCAACTTTTCTGTCAGTTTGTATTTCAAAGAGGATGCAGAAATATAGAAAAGGAATTCTTATGTTTTGAAGTCTATTTTGGTGCTAATTTGATTGTAAATACCAGAAATGATAATTCTATGTATAGAATTCCAGTTGATAAATAACACTGGAACCAATGAAATAAAATAAAAACACAAGTAGAAAATTTAATTTGTATTGTCTGTTGTGAAGCAAGATATGATTCAATCAACATATCTAGGTTCATTATTAACAAAATTAATCTTTTTATCCAATAATTTATTATATAAAAATATGAATAGAGAACTTCTGCCATGAAAACATTTGCAGAATTTTTACTATGATGTACTTTCAGGCTGCCATTTTATGTTATACAACTGTAATGAAGCAAAATATTCTGTAAACTTTTAATAATGTATCATCATCATTTTAATTATCTGACAAGAACATTAGTTGAGATTGACTATTTTGAACTTGTACAACTTTTCCTTCTTTCCAACTTTACCTGTTGTTTAGATATTAGGAACCATTTTGGTCTCTGAGATGATTAAATGCACCTAATAAGCTTTTATAATGAGTAAGGAGAGAGGTATAATTACAGTTGTGATCTAGTTCCACATGCAATGGATATGAATGGAATGAGAGAAAAAAGTTATAGTGATCAAGATTTACAAACTTTCGATTTGTACATTTCAAAATAAAACTTTGAGGGCCACCAAGGTAAACTCTGGCCACCAGGTTGCCCTAATTAATATAGCACAATCATCACTGCTATTAAATACATGTTGGGTGTATAATATATACAGTTCATAGTACAGTTGTCTAGTAGGAAAAGATATTTTTATTACATGTTTGATGCTTTTTACATGATAACTCTGAATAATTCTGATTTAATGTATGTCTTTAGCTCAGACAGATAATATGATGAACATGCAAGTTAGTCATTCAAATATTAGCTCGGTTTGAGACTTCAAAATTGTTGTTTTGCCAATATTAGTAGATTCCAAGACATGTATTACCGTATCACTTTTCAGTAATGTCACTGCATCATCAGTAGTCATAATGTTTTGTGTTTAAATTGCATAGTTCTACTGTTTAAATATGAGAAACATTGCCTTGTAATACCTTCATTGTGCCAAGCAAAAATCTTTATTTCTTACTGATAAAACTTTATTATTACTGCAGGTGAGTTTGAGATGCCAGGGCTCGGATTCCTGAGACTCCACAGCACATTCAGGCATGATTTGAAAATTTATGCCTCAGATGAAGGGAGAGTCCAGATGACAGCTGCTGCATTTACCAAGGTAAAAGGATGTATGGTCATGACTTAAAAATGTGTGTAATGTGTATATATGTGTGTGTGTGTGTGTGTGTGTGTGTGTGTGTGTGTATATATATATATATATATATATATATATATATATATATATATATATATATATATATATATATATATATATATATATATATATATATATATATACAAACACACACACACACACAATGTGTGTGTGTGTGACTGATTTGTCAAGAAACATGAGCTTTAGTTCTCTGATACTGACATCATATGTCACCAGCTGTACAGATATGTACAGACCACCAATGTACTTTAAATTATTCAGCAAATTTTAAGCAGGCATAAAACAATTATCAAATTGATCATTTAGAAATGTATCACAACCACAAGCCCCCAAGGAACTTTTTCAGAAGCTTCAGGGTGTCTTTTATCATTTCCTTTGGGGTGAAAAGGGTGAAGTGACACATTCTTATGAATGATTATGACGATCATAGATTAAAATGTTACATGTTCATTTTGTAGGGGACTTAAAATGTCATGGTAAAAAAGCTTTCCAATTCCCACATTCTTGATTTCTTAAAGGAAGTTGGATAAAATCAACTTTCAAAAAAGCCTTCATAAAATGCCATCAATTTACAAGATTCTGGAAAAACATTTTCTTATACTACAACCCATCAGATACTTTATATATGCCATTGTGGCATTACAAATTAATACAATAAATGGTAAAACTGTATTTTATTACAAAAATTGTGTGCCATGCCTATTCTCAACATTAATAACTTAGCCCAGACCTATTCTCTGCATTAATTACTTAGCCCAGACCAATTCTCTATATTCATAATTTAGCCCAGACCTATTCTCTGCATTAATAACTTAGCACAGACCTATTCTCTACATTAATAACTTAGCCCAGACCTATTCTCTGCATTAATAACTTAGCCCAGACCAATTCTCTATATTCATAAGTTAGCCCAGACCTATTCTCCGCATTAATAACTTAGCACAGACCTATTCTCTACATTAATAAGTTAGCCCAGACCTATTCTCTGCATTAATAAGTTTGCCAATACCAATAGCAATTTTCTTTCTTATGAAGTTTTCTTATAATAGCACAAAAAAATATTGCTATCGAGATGAACCGGTCTTGAAAGAAAACACCTTGTGACACTCTTGGTCTTCAAGAAGAGGTGCTTTTTCATGATAGGTCATGTCATTATGTAAGCCGTAAATCTGTGCAATGAGAATCTGGCCTCTCAAGACAGGTTTACTGTGTCTTTTATTGAACGGTTTTCAATTCTGTACACAGTATGTGGAAAAAAATTATAGGAAATAGCAAATAAAAACTATAGGATATAGCAAATAAACCCCATTAAATAAATACTTAAATATACTGAACAGGCATGATATAATTCTGAAGCCAATCAAAACTACCAACTCAGAATTGAAACTTGCGAATTTTTTACCATTCAAGATAACTAATGAGACAGGACTTACGAGTATTCAGTAAAGAATTATCCATTGGGTTAAAATTTCAGTTACATGTTCATTAATGTTGATAATCATAAGCAATGATACACCTGGGGCTTTTTTCTTTCTCATTGTCATATTGTAAAAACCAACAGTTCAAACATTGTACTGGTATGCAGATGTCATGCAGGTGAGTGATCACATGTCATGTTTAGTCTTTCCTGTAATAGATAGGCGCAATACAGATTTAATTTCCCAAGTTCAGTTTTTTGAGAGTAAGGATGACTTTGATTGTAATTGTTTATATCTACCCCCCCCCAAAAAAAAAAATTTAAATGTCCTTCATTTCTCAGGGCCTGCTTGCATTAGAAGGGGAGTTAACTCCTATCTTGGTACAGATGGTGAAGAGTGCTAATACCAATGGCTTGCTGGATAAGGAAGGAGAAACATCCAAATACCAACACATGTAAGTAGGAACATGCTGCAAACCATTTAGATCAAGTCTAGCACAAATAAATCTTTATAAGTCTGAACTGTTTTTGACAGTTGCTAGTACAAAAGTCCATTTACAAATAAGTACAGGATCATCTCAGTTATGAAACTTCCATATATTTGACAGTTTTATCATGCAGAAAATGGGTATAATTTCTTAAAAGGCATTTATAAATTGAATCCATTGGTGTGACAATCATTTTCATCCAATACATTTTGTGGTAATGATTAATATCAGGCCGTGATTTGCATGTGTTTGTGTAATGGCATTAAGTCCAAGTTTTTTATTAACCAATTCTTCAGTATTCACAGCCCATTGCACTAGATACCTCAACCCTTCTTTATATCCAACACCTCTTTTGAGATGCATTGAAATCCTGGAGCCATATTTGCACATCAATAAAATACCTTCCATCCTATCCAAGCTTTGTGTTCAACTAGTTGAATGACATTACAATAACACATGCATGGTTAAGCAGGATCACTTTCTTATGTGGTGACAAGATTGCCTATATCAGGAAAATACAACTTGCTATGGATAGAAAATTCCCTTCATGTAATTGATAATAGAATCTGGAGCCATATTTTTACATAAGAATCTTGCACCATGCAATTATGTTGGCCATTAGTCTTTGATACATTCTTGTCTTAAGAATCAAAATTATGTTACGCATTAGTTCTTAATACCATCTTACTATGAGCTTGCCATTGTGTTTCCAGTTAGTCCTGAGCGTTCATTTATTTTGCCAGTTAGTCGTTAATACCATCTATGACTTTGTAATTATGTTACCTATTAGTCCTTAAAGCAATCTTGGGCTTTTCAATTATGTTCCACATTAGTCTTTAATGCCATCTTATTATGGGCTTTGCAATTATGTTGCCAGTGAGTCCTTAATACCAGCTGCAGTTTTGTTGCCTATTAGTCCTTAATAGGGTATTAAGGACTAATAGGCAACAAAACTGCAAAACCGCAGCTGGTATTAAGGACTCACTGGCAACATAATTGCAAAGCCCATAATAAGATGGCATTAAAGACTGATGTGGAACATAATGATAGTAATAATTTTGATTATGGGGGGATTTGCAGTTATGTTGCCCATTAGTCCTTAACAAACAATCTTTTCCTTGACCATGCAGTTGTGATGCCCATTAGACCTTATCTTGTATTAGGTAGTAAAGGTCTACTTTCCTTTTGTTAATTATCATAAAATTGAAAAAGTAATCATTTTTAGTTCTTGTCTTATGGTAAGAAAGAATGTTTTAGAAATAATCAAACTTTGTTTACATAATTCTATGCTTCTTTTGCCTCTTTGTGAAAGCCACACATTATAATGTTTGTCTCCTTTATCTGATGCCCCTGCAGAATTCTGGCTGAAATCGCCATGCAGGATTTTGTTCTTAAGGAATAGGTGTAAAATATGCAGTTCCTACTTTTTGTTGTTGAAGCCATAACAACAGAAGGTGAGACTTAGCAGTCACTTTTCCATCTGCAGCAACATTAATATTTTGTAAGGTATTTGTTAATGTTATTGATTTACATATATTTCCTTAACACCTTGATGGATTATCTTCATATTTCAAGGAAACAGTTTGAAGTTAAGAGGATTCATGCTCATGTCTTTGACCTTAGGGTTAAGGTGACATGGTTTAAAGCAATGCATCGCATGTGGACTCAACATACTGGTTCAGGCTGTCTTGATTTGGAAATGAAAATTGTATCGGTTTTTTTGTTTTGTTTTTAGTGTGAAGGAGAGGCTGCTAGAGATATTCAATGAAGACAGAGACTTTACTGAAGAGGACTATCAACAGGTGAGTCATCTTAATTTGATGTTTTTGATGCTGTTGTTGATCTAAAAGAATCTCTTCTTTCTTTCAATAATTAGTTCTTGTATTAAAATGATGCTGATCCAGCTTCCAAAATGACAACCTTATGTGAATTTCTGATGACATGGTGTTTTCACATATATAAAAAAACAATATATACCTGTTTATGAATGTAAATGATGTTCATCATCCACCAGCAAAACACCATTGTGGCTATCTCAAAAAAAAATTTTATCACTATTTTTCTTGCACAAATTGTGGCTTTGACGTGAGATTTTCACTAACACAATTTTTGCAATATTAAGTTGGTTCTGAATGAAAATAAGCAAATCTCTGATACTTTTGTGATGTTTTCAAGATCAGAATTAACTGACCCAGGAGTCAAGTCATTGATTACATTTGTGCTTGCACTTTTATAAATCAGTAAGCTTATGAAAACTGTTCTTTGTACAGATACAAGTGAATTATTACCAGTTTTTTTTTATTTAGTTGCATTGCAATGAATAAGTTGGTGCTCAGGTGAAAAGGCCATGATACTGGATTCTGTATTCAAACTTGAGAAATAGTTTTGTTGCCAGTGTTGGTATGTTCGAGTTTATCAAGAATATTATTAATTGTTCGAATACTTGGCAGTTAAGTAAAATGACAGTAGAAACATTCTTACCTGAGATTCCTGGAAATTCCTTTCAGACAGTAAAGCATCAGTCCATTTTAGGGACTTTTGTTTCCTTAACTCCTTACAATATTAAATTCATATTGAAGTGTTATATTATTACATGTACCTCTGTACCACTCCTGCTTTGGATTATACCTTACAGACATGATTTTTCTCCGTTTTAAAACGAAATTCTGCTTTTCTCCTGACTTGAATCCGATTTTTCTTAATATAGTTCGTTTTTTTTTTTTCAATAATGTCTGATCCGGGTTTTTTTTCCGGTTTTTTAATCATTCTTTTCAGTCCCATTCCGCAACAACCCTTGTAATGTATTCGCTCCATATATTAGTTAGCCCACAACTCTCATAAAGAGTATTCTGATTGGTCAAAAGTTTAAATTCATCCATTGAATCTTCGTGTAAAGGAAACTGATGGCATGGGAAAGAAGAAGCGGGTTTGCAAAAAAAAGCATCCCTTGTTGAGAGAGACGATGACATAAAAAGTTTAGATAAAGGTTTTAACAGAAGGGAACAAATTGTTGACGGAAATTTAGTTGGTCAGTTTATAAGAAAACTGAACGCTCGAGGACTGGCATTTTGTGCCCTCTGCAATACATACATTACAGAAGTCATGGTTGAAAGAGTCTGGAACTGCACCTACAAATGAAGCTGAATACAAAAAAAATAAAGCCATCTGTCAGAATATGTGCACTGCATGTCGCCAATACAAGCTGGAGCTTGAAAGGGAAAAGGCTCTCATTGAGAAGGAAAAGACACAATTGCACATTGACCCAACAAAATCATTGGTGACAAAAAGGAAGACTAAAGAAATCTTTCTTAAAGCTGCAAAAAGTGCTCAACTGGCATATTAAAAGGTTGTGTTCAGTGGACAAAAAGACAAGTGAATATATGGGATTATTTGTATATAAATGATGTATTTGGGTGTTTATTTTACATATTTGTTATGAAAAGAGAGAAGTGTAATATGTTGGCAGCAAAAAATGCCTAATTATCGACTTAATCACAATGTGAACACTGGCATGCACATAAAATAACTTAAGTACCAATAGTATTGGAGAACAAATTCATGTGACAATAAATATTGTAAAATTATTCAAATGTTTGATAAGTTTGTTAGTTTTTCAAATGATTATTTTGTTACATATTATGGTTGCAATTTGCACCAGGATCAGATTTTCATGTGTGTAAAATGCATTTTTAGTCAGAAGTCTTCAATCCCCGGAACCCCCTCATCAGGGGTGCTGCCCCTCGAGACCCCATTGAGGGAGTACCCGCAAACCCCCCCCCCCCCTTTCACATTTTCAGTTGTTTTTTTTTTAACGGTCAAAATCATGTCTGACCTTAATATGGAGTTAACAATTACATTTTGATTTAAGTTTATTCTTGAGTGATATTTCCATAATCCCTTAACCAAAGACATTTTCAAATTTGGAATATAACAAGAAACACAGACAATCCTCATGGATTTTTCTACTCCTACCCCTTAATTCAGTCCCTGATCATATATATGTAGAGAGTGTTTTATATAACTTGCCTGGCCATAAAGTTGAGTCAGCTTAAGGTATGAACCATTTTCCGTTATATGGCATGCATTTTACATTTCTAGTTGTTAATAATACAATTTTACAGAATACATTCTTGGATTAGGTCTTTCAAATTGTACATTGGATGCAGATCTGTCAATCTGTATGGAATTGCTGAAAATATGAAAATTTCCATGTGATTCTTCACAAGAAAGGCTGAACAGAATTTTGAAGAAAGCCTTGTAGCATAGATGGATTCCAGATTGATACAAATGATGCTGGTGTGCCATTAAACTAAAGTCACTACTACAAAAGCTGGGTTTGCTGCCTTACTGTGTTCTTTGACAGGACACTTGATTATTTGTCTCCCCAAAACTAACCTTTAAAAAACCACTAGATAATGCACATTTAAATGAGCTTAGTCCAACCAAAAGCAGACCTTTAAAAACCACTAGATAAAACACCTTTAAAAGGTGCTTAACCCAAGCAAAAACTAACCTTAAAAAAACAATAGATAAAACATTTAAATGGGATTAGCCCAACCAAAACAGAAATGCTCTTGTGGTTCTGTCATATTTAAGTACAAATTGGGTAAATCAAATTTTATTGAGCAGTTTTGTGAAAATGTCCATTTCCTGCATTCCAATGTATTAATTTTCATTCAATACAGATGATGTGAATCTGATTTAATTAATTTGAATTTTTTTTTCTAGACTGGGTCTGGTCCAGGGGTGGAAAATAATTTTCTCAAGGAAATTTGTTAAGTCATTATGAGCCACACATTTCTATTATATTAGTGAAATTACCTCACAATCTATTGTATAAAGACACATGATGGCAGGTTGGATAGAAATGTTTGACTGCAAGATCATGCCTGCAGGCCATATTTTTCCCACCCCTGGTCTAAGCGGTAGTGAAATCACCAGTACTCTATATATTCATTCTCTGACCACTCCGGTGGCCTAGTGGTTTGAGCATCTGCCTCAGATACAGGAGGTCATGGGTTTGAATTCTGGCAGTGTCATACCAAAGACTTACAAAAATGGTACTTACAGCTGCCTTACTAGACGCTCAGCATTAAGAAGTTAGTGTTAGGACTGGTCAGCCTGGTGTCAGGATAATGTGATTGGGAGGTACATCATGCTGAGCGGCATGATGCCCCAGTGCTAGACATCATTATAAACTGCCACACTGCAGACATCATAACGATATGACTGAAATGTTTTTAAAGCTACATTAAAAATCCAAATCACACATGCACACACACACACACACACACACACACACACACACACACACACATTCTGACATTGTGAGTGCTTAAATGTGAATTATTGCAAAATGTCCAAGGGTTAATATTTAACAAACAACTTTTCATTCTGTCTTATATTTTTATATTTTCTTTTCATAGGGATAAATAAATAATCTTGTCTTCATGAAATTGCCTCACTTCATGAATTTTGATGTTAGAATAAATTACATTTGGCAGCAACATTCCTTATCATTGACACATGGTCAGTCACTAAAAGAAAAAAAAAATTATTTATTTACTGGTGACTTGAATTATGATTAATTCTTTGCACTGCAGAAATGTTCATGCATTGGATTGTTACATTGCTGCATCAAACAGATTGGCTTCTTAAAAGTTTATCTATCACAGAGGGGTCATGAAGTCTCATACCATCATGCAACATTGTCCAAGCATATATACGTCACATTACTACACTAGAGCCAGTATGTTCTTTTGTTCTTACAAAATTATTGACAATGGCTCATGTGTTCTGTACCCATGAAAGTTGTGGTACTAAAAGTTTTATGTTAACCAAAAAAGAATATTAATAGGAATTTTAGTAATTTTGTCAGAAAGCAACCAGGAATTGAGGCCATTCAATATCAGACAAAATATTTTGATGCACCATCAAATATGAAGAGACCAGAAATAGAGAAACCTTGAAACAGTTTTTCAAATATCAATAATACATTACCTGATATTATTGCGTTGCAGTCTCTTTTCTTGGCATGTCTCCATTCATAGATTTCATTATTTTTCCTTGTGGTAGAAACAAAATGTTATTGGCACAGTACTAGCTTTGAAACAATTTTTTTATAGCATTTTCTATATAGGTGGTTAAGAATAGTATAAAAGCTATTGAAAAATGATAAATCTAGTCATTTGTACAGTTCATTTATCAGTTTTAAATAAAGATGCATTCTGAATATCAATTATCTCGTGCAATTAAGCACTGCTAATACAGTTTGTCATGTTATCAAAGTTGTCACTACTTTAATTTGGCCAGACAGTCACTATTGTAATTACAAAGAAAATGATAAATCACTTTTCTCGGAATTTTCCTGGAGACTTTCTGACCAATAAAATTCCATGTTTTCATTAAAAAGCAGTATCAGAACCTTGACAGAAATCAAAAGTGTTTTTTATTTCCATGCCATATCTTTGTGAGAGGTAAATAGTGTTACCCATATTTGTTTGTTCCATTCCCATCTGCATATGTCATATCGCAGCATGTCGCATCTAATCATATATTTCTTCTCAGCAATTTTTGAAAGACTAATGTGATATAGGATTTTGAAATAAAGAACTGTCATGTTTAATTTTCTCTTTTCTCTTTGCAAAATAAATTAGCAGAGTTATGGCCCCTGTTTGACTTGGTTCTTTGCCCATCGATTTCTTCATCTATGCTGCTTAAAAACTTTCAATGGAATTCACAGATTTCGAAGAACTGGATTAGTTTATTGATATTTTTGGCTTTCCAATAAATGTTCAATACGATAAGAAAACATAGGTCAAGTTTTATTTACACTACATTCTGATAGATTGCCATGATTTAAGTAAACTAGTAATTAAAATGAAGAAAATAACAATTCTTTAATAGTATATTATATTGGTGTATTAGCTATGCATAAAACCATTTAGCAAAGATTAAAGCATTTAAGTTTTGCATAATTTTGAGATAGTTCATTTCTTCTGTTAAAAAAGGGTGGGGGATTTAATGACTTTCTACAAAATGAAATGTCCTGAGGGACAATTATATTAGTTAACTTATTAGAGGAAATGATTACTGAGTAAATAAACTTAAAAGTATTCAGAAGAAGAAAAAAACATTTTTTTGCTAAAAGAATTTAGTTTGATTGAAATTTTTCATGATTATGTATGTATTTTGCATTGTGATTTAAGTCATTTTATTTCAAGACAATTGTGTTACACAAATCCCTTGGTCTTTTAATGTATACTAAACATTGATCAGATAGAGACTTGTCTTTATACAGGTGGTTTTCTCATGTGTAACTGTTCAGTGTGATTTCATTACTATATGTAAAATTATTTGTGGTTTTAGCCAGCAGGCATTTAATGAAGTTAATTTGAATGTTCTTTGTTCATTTGATCTTTTAACATATTTTTCTGGCTTGCAGTTGATACCCACAGGTATTGTCTCCATGGTGAATGCAACAAAATTCATAAAGAATCCCAGGAAAATGTGTGAGGAAGTACACAACATGTTGCATGTGATTACCACAAGAATACGAGCCCTTAAGATGGAACTGAAAACAAGAGGTTGGTTTTCAGATATCATACAGCAATATAGGCATCAAGAGTGTATAAAATGTTAACTGATATAAATAAATTGGGAACTAGATGACCGGTGTCTTTTAAAATAACCAAAAGCTGCTATTGTCAGAATGAGTGTAAAGAAAAATTAGGACAGAAGGATAATTTACTTGTTTTTAAAAAAAATATATTTTTAACAGCGAGGTGTCAGTACTCATTATATATTATGAGAACATCCAATGCTTATTAAATCAAGCCTATCCAATATTCCATTCAGACAAGAGTGGTATCCCCTTTAATTGCTGGCTTGTCATCAAATTCCATCAGTTGCCAGTTACTACTGTTTGTGTTGGCAAGCACACTGTTACTAAAGTGCTTGCAGATATATTGTACTTAAAGCCTCTTCAGCATTTTGAGTAATTCTTTTTGGGTTATCTTTTCTCAGGGAAGTATATTCTATTTATCTTCTTTTAAATCTTACTTTCATTTTTGTAAACAAATATTTTGCACATCAGTAGTCTCACATTGTCATATGATAACCTAACAAGGGCAGTCTTAACTGCCCACTCTACTTGATCATCTTGGTACTTTTTAGGCCTACAGACTGTTTGTCCATCATCCATCCACCTGTTAGGACATGCTATTCTTGTTCAACTACTTTACAGATTACTATAAAACATTATATATATACAATCATTCCAAGGTCTTAATAATAATAATAATGACAAATTTAAAGAAGTTTATTTGTCAACTGACCAAACTTACCTGAGGCCTTATACAATGACATTTCTACCAAAAAATTGTATATATGCACAATTATTACAAGATGAGTTGTATTTAGACAAGAATTACTATTAACAACTAGCCAATTGATATATTGCTACAATATGCATAAGGCTTTAAGGATGAGTACATAAAATAGCAGCAAATGTGTAAAACATTATTGGTTAGTATGTGATAACAATGTTGTAAAAAGTAGTAGAACTGAATTAAACAAAATCATTCAACTGATTGTTTCTGTAATTGTTGACTAAGAGGCTTTTGAAAGCTTGATATGTATCTGCTCACTTTATATAAGGTTGGTATGGAATTCCATAGTTTGTCTCCAGTAAAAGTAAAACTTTTCATTTAAAACGTGGAATTTGGTTTAAGTAAATACAGTTTATTGTTTGAGATGGATCTTAGTTCATACATATGTACATTTTTAACAAATATAAAGTTCAATTTAAGATAATCAGGAAGTATTTATAGACTAATACACCTTTTTGAAAATGAATTCTCTGCTGAGATGGAATCAACTTTAGGGTTTTAATAAGATTTGTTGATATTGTATGTAAATCAGCATAAATGATAACTCTAGTTGCTCATTTTTGAATTTTTGGTAATATTTCCTGATTTTCTGTACCACTATTACCCCAGATATAACAATATTCTAGGTGTGGCATGATAGATGCATTGTATATTGTCATTCTCTGTTCTTGAGGGAAATTAATTTTTATTCTGTTCAAGAGGTAAAGCAGTGAGTTAACTTTTTCAGTGACCTCAACTTTTTATTTCCAGCATAATATTGTATGTCATGATGATAAGTTGTTTTTCATTTACAGACTGTTGTAGAGCCATTTCTTTATCATTACTTTGAAATAATTTTCACCAGCTTTTACCTATGATCATGGCATTTAATTTGGCTGCATTTATCTTCATACCTCACACCAGTTATTTATTTATTACCAAATCTTGATTTAATTTCATGCTAATCTCATGGCCTGTTGATCCTATACTGTCATGTCATCTGTGAACATGGTGGTGGTTGATATCTGTTTTCTGGTAAGTCATTTATATATTGCAGAAAGAGTAATGGTCCAAGAACTGATCCTTGTAGAACAAGAAAGTTTATTTAAAATAGACACTTATTGTTGTCTGAATTCAAGATAGGTTTGAAACTTAGTTAAGCTTTCATGGTTAACTTGATAATATGCTGAGCATTTCCAGTTGAATTCTGTGATTTAGATGGTCAAAAGCCTTTGTAAAACTTTAAAGACTGTCACAGTCTTGTATACATTTAGTATTTAATAACCAGTCTAAAGGAGGACCCAGGTGACCAAGTGGTCTAAAGTGCTCTCCTTTACCAATCACTGCCTTTGCACCTCTGCCCACATGGGTTTGAATCTTGAGCTTGGTCAATTTTGGGATGTGAGAAAGCTTGCCGGTAGCTTCCATCGGCTGGTGGTTCTTACAGGAGTTTCCCAGGTTCTTCCTCCACAAGTTATAACGGCTGCCATGTATAACCTATCTTGTGCTTGAAATAGCATTAAACCCAGAACAAAAATGACTATCATTGAGATGGTTTTTTTTCCTCTCAGTACTTTCTTTTCAGTAAATTTTACATTTTTAGGGAATATCTTGTGCTCTGATGTTATGAAGTTAACTGAATGATTCTTCACTTTTTTTCTGTTTGATTTAATGTTTTTTCATACTTTTAATATGACTGTTCCTCATTGCTACAGTTTCATGCTTGAAAGCCTGCATCATGTTTGTTTGTCATTCTAAATTTAAGATGGTTTATACTTTTTAATTCATGTAATTACTATATTGCCTGTGAGTGTGATTTGTTATTACACCTGTGATTTGTTATTACAGACTTGAAACTGTATCATGGTGAATCATGGGAACTACTGATCCGCCGTTGGGCCAAGCTGGAAAAGGACTTCAAAATGAAGAATGGTTATTTTGACATAAGTAAAATCCCTGATATTTATGACTGTATTAAGTATGATCTGCAGCACAACCAAAAGACACTTCAGTTTGAGAATGCGGAGGAACTTTTCACAGTGTCAAAGGCTTTGGCTGACATTGTCATTCCCCAGGTATTATATATATATATATATATATATATATATATATATATATATATATATATATATATATATATATATATATATATATATATATATATATATATAGTCTACAGTCTTCTATAAGCAGAGTTGAGTTTATTTGATTCTAGAAATTAACATTTATATAGGGTGAATTCCTTCTTAAATAGAATTACTGCTCACCCATCCCCTCTGCATGTTATCATTGGACCAATACCCTTAATTTTATTTATTGTTGATTTGGTGTTGAATTTTTTCAGTACATGCAGTTGGGATGTTATAAATGTGAATTTGTAATCATTGATTGATTAGAGAAAAAATGTTTGCAGACTTTGCGGTATAGAATCTTCCAGTTCACATTGACTGTCATCATCAATTCCTTGGAAATAGTGGGAAACATGTGATTTATAGTATAAAAAGAAATCAAGCTAGCAAGAAGGAATAAAGACAAACAGAAGGAGCAGAGAGAGAGAATCACAGCTTCTATTTTTAACATCGTCACTGGTGTCATGCAAACTTTTTACAGAACTTTTTTGCACAAGATTAACAAGTCAGATTTAACTCTAATGCGTGGGAAATTGGAGGAAAGAAATGGTATTATTCTTTGGCTACCATGTAGCCTGTTGAATGAACTAAATTCTATGTTGATATTTTCCAGTGTATCACTTTTCCAAATACAAATTGGTCAGAGTTAATTAAAGGATAAAATAAACAAGCACAGATCAAAAGCTACAATCTCTTGCTTATCTTTAAAGCCGCATAATATCGGCATGAAACTTTTGATTCACTTTTCTCATGTGCCCGATCTAATTTGGCAGTTTGGCAGAATATGGTATGAACCTTGGACTAATCATTAAAAGACATATATTAATATTGCTCTGTGTTAACAAAAGAAAATGTATCCTAAATGTTTGTCTCTGTTTACATACCTGATTACAGTCCTGTCAGATCTTCTTAATGCCATTTTTGGTGAGCAATTCAGAAGCAGAGTGTGTGAGCTGCCAGCAAAACAGTTTGAATTTGTACAGCATAAATGGTGATGCAGTTTTCAAACTGATACAAGGTTTTGAGTTCATCTGGAACTTGACTGATACAAATGAGGTTTTGAGTCATTCTAGGGCATGTGTAGTGTTTTGTGTAGTATGATGTGAAAAGTTTTACTGCATCAACAGGGATACAGTTTTTGCTGACACAAATGAGGTTTTGAGTCAAGTGGGATGCGTGTATTGTTGTGTATAGTATGAAAAATATTTAACAAATAAGACATGCTCAAAGATATTTAATTCAAGTTTTATATTTTAAAAAAGTAGGTCTTTGCAGTCCACTGTAGCCAATATTACAAAATAGAGACATCCCATTTTGAGTCATGTCTTTGGTCTGTTAGAGTGTATTACCATTGATGTCCGTGTTCACACCTTTTACATTTACAAATGCACATGCAAACACACATGCATGCAGAAACATAGCACTTAAACAATAAATATTGATAAACATTTTTATTTGTAGTAAGATTCACAGTGATGTTGTTACAATGGTAGAATGCCATGTTTCATGTGCAAAAATTATTTTAGGAACATAAGAGATTTTCCCTATAGTTTGAAAAAATAAAAGACAAACTGAACATTTATAATTATTTTTTTAGCTACTATATGCAGATGAATGCAAAGATATTCTAAAACAATAAGTTCTGTCTTGAATATCAGATTACAAAAAATATAAGTCATCATTTCGAAATGAATTCTTGTTTTCTAAGGGTCTAGTGATCACACCAAGGTATGTGTAAAACGTTTATTTTTTAATTCTATAATTACCGATTTTATTACATATTTCCATCTTGAAAATTACAGTTTTGATCCCAAGTAATAGATTTTTGGGCTGGTGATTTAAGTTTTCACAAATGAGGGTTGGTAATGGCTTCCATCGAAAACATTTGGATATATGAAATGTATTCAGTTAAGTTGTTTTTGCTCATATGTAAGTTCATATTGCAGCTTTGCATCTTCATTGAGTTTCTGTACTCTGGTTGGTTGAGGTTGTTTGGAAGACGACTCAGAAACTGTTAAACCCAAAACACTTTGAACTGAGTGTTAATTTCTTGGAAGTTTCTCTTAAATATATTAGGTTGAAGAGAGAGCTTGAAATAAACAATTATACTGGTTGCTCAGTCCTCAGTGTAAAGATGTACAGTCAACTCTACTTTTATGCCAAGCCTTGAGACCATACCCAAACTATGCATATATATGGAGTATGCATTTAAGCGGAATTCATGTATATTAATGAAGGAAAAATGGGACCATACTTTCGCTTTGAACTTAAGTGATCTTTGCAATTAAGTGATATGCATTTAAGTCATGCATGCCAATCATTATGCTTTTGGCGTAATCATTACGCTTTTTCCACTAAATTACACGTTATGCGTAAAAGTACATGGAATATGCTTTTTTTGGTATATCCACCTTCCCAAACAATATATTATTTGTTTTCTCGTTTTTATTAACATTCTATTTCATCCCACAGACCGTATATTAAAAAAGACGGCTTTTACGTAACTACAGTATAAGATTACGCTTGTCTGTGGACTTGCATGCACTTTCCTAGCTGTATCATGTTCTATTTATAGCAAACCTGGTTCTACTTTCAAACTTTTCGACATCAAATTCTATTTATAGCATCTGTATAGCTTAGTGAGGAGAGAACAGACTGGTGTTCTAATCTTAACCTTTATGCGCAGATTCTTTGTTCTAAGTCGTATTTACTGCAGAACCAGTCTATAGGTATTTGGCGCTAAAAAGTATATTTTATTTTAGTCAATGCATATATGAGAGCAAAAATATCTCCTTTCAAAAATTTCACAAATGGATTAGAAATAGGCACACAAAAAAAACGAAACAAAAAATAACAGAATCGTCTAAATATGAAGACATGAGTGCAGCATCACGTGACAGTTCAGGCCATGTGGACAGAATTTTAATATTTGGCACTAAAAGTCTTAAGATGGATTCTAGTCAATGTGTGTGTAAAGCCAAATGTGCTGTATATGAAAACTTTAAACAGTAAAGGATTTTAAAAGATGAGAGGAGCAAATATATCTTTATTGAAATTTTAGCATGTTATATGTGGATTCCATTTTTTTTTTACCACTTGGATTACACTTTTTTTATACATACATACATACATACATACATACATACATACATACATACATACATACATACATACATACATACACAATATATAGATTTATACACAGCATATAGATGTATTGACAATATATCAATGTATCTTACAATGCAGATAACCAATTAAAAATTGTTTAAAGCAAATCAATATATTTGGTTAGAAATCAAATAAGTATGTATATGTGTATATTTTTTGTATTTTTAACGTACCTTTAGCATTTTGAGTCATATTGCTATGATGTCTGTGCTAGCAGTTTATAATGATGCCTAACAGTGGCACATCATGCTGCAGACATGTCCCATCCAGTAACATTATCCTGACACCAGGCTGACCAGACCTAACAAGAATCTCGTAATGATGATTGCCAAGTCAGCTGCTATAACCATTATAGATGCTCTATAATCACACAGGCCATCTGAGCTGTGGACATGGTTCAAGATTATGTAGCTGGAAAATATCTCTCAAAATCTCTAATCAAATATATTTTTATACTGTTGTAAAACTCTTTGCAGGGACACTCTGGTGTGTTAGTTTTGGAGGTGTACTACAACTATTTAATGAGGTTATTTTGTAATCTGACTGGCTGAACTTCTTCACATGGAATCTCTTGAATTGTTGAACCAAATCACTTGAGCCTCTTTGGAGGGTGGGGTGGCTCATTATGACTAGATTTTTCAGCACAACACAGTCTGTTTAATGACATTGATTCAGTGCTATTGATTGATTATTTTCAACAACCTACAATTGTAAGATGTAGAGCTAATATTTGTTTCAATGCAGGAACATGTAGATTTCTACAGTAAGCTCAAAGAATATTCAAACAAGAGACAGCTCAATAATTTCAAATCCTACAAGTTAGTTCAGTTGTGTGTTTTGTTTTGGTGTACCCATTTTTTTATGTGTATTTTTGTTATAAAAAAAGAACATTTGTTAATGCTCATCCACAATTCATCTCTCAGAGTGGTATCTCTATAATTTGGATGCACTTATGAAGATATCTGGTAAAAGTTTGAAAAATTTCTCATCATACATTGCTCTTACCTCTGTACTGCATGATTTTTTTGGATATGCCTGTAAGCTATGAATGTAATGTATAATTTATCTTTTAGGAATATGGGATGGCATTGGAAGAGAAATTGCACATCTCGCAGAGTATTTGCACACCCTTGATGCGTAAGATCCACAGTGACCTTCATCAGTGTATACAACCATGCGAAGATGATGAATACACTCGTCTAAATTCTGAGTAAGCAGATTGTTTTTGTTTCATCAGCATCAATAGATAGTGAAACTAGTATCACGTTTCTTACAGTAATGGCAGCAGGAAAATTGTCAATGTTAAAATTTGTGGTTAAGGGTTTGGAAGGTCCTCTCTGATATCTCCATTTTATAAAGTCCCTATCAATAGAGGCTGTCCTCTGTGAGAGATCACCTCATCTTTCCTTTAAAGTAGTATGTTTCTACCATTCTTCTCCACCCATGAGATAACACCCTCTCTGTTGTGGCCACCTTTTATTGCTAAAAAACTTTATAGTGCACCCTCCCATATATTACCACCCCATCTGCACTCGGAAAGTGGCCTTATAAAACAGGTGGCCTTTCCAGAAGGGGCCTAAACAGTTTGTGAGAAATATGTTATGTACATAGTAAGAAAGATAAAGCATTTAATATCTTCATTAAAGTAACATTAATTATTAATAGGTTCTTCTTGCCTTAAGAATAAATAGACTTATTTGAATTGAATATACATTAATAATTCTTATTCTTGATGCAAGTGTGATATGTGAGTGAGTATTGTTGTCATGCACATTGCAAAACCATTCAAAAACATCATTTAAATTTTGGTATATACATTATTCTCATTCCATTTGCTCCATTTTACCACTTCCATGAATAATCTCCTTATCAGTTATGTTTATTCAAAAGTCTTTTCAGCATAAAATTGTTTTATTTGAATTTTTTTCTACATAAAATTATTCTGCAAGTCTCCCCCCACCTTCCGAGTAGATTAACTGACTTCTAAAGAAATAAGTCTCTGTTTATGTGATGACATGTTAATGTTTGGTAATGATTTATTCATTTGTTGATAACTGTATGCGATTTAATTATGCAGACAAAGCTTGTTGAGTGGATGAAATGCCTTCTTAAAGTAAGTGATATATTGTGACATTTTTCAGAATTTTTCTGGTACCCTGTTTTGTTCAAGGTTAATTTCTTTGCTTGTTAATCCTCAGAATCTATATTTAGTCCTTGCAAACCATGTTATGATCTTGACTATTCAGTTTGGTTGTAATCCTTAAAGAGAAGAACAAAACAGATGTGTGAGACCCAAAACTCTAACACAACATTGATGAGCACATTTCCTGTAAATGTTCAGTAATGGAAACCTGACATCAGGAGACTGGTATCGTTGGTAGAGGTAATCTGATTACTTACCTTACGATATGAATTGAAATGTGGATCAAAGTTTGCATTTTATACATCTCATACATTACCCAACCATATTGCATTATAATAACTTTCTTTGCAACCTCTAAATCCAGCCCTCATCAGAAACTTCCTGCAATACAAAGTTTTTTTCATCACAGAAAAAAATCTTTCACAGTCTGCATTGTTGTGTGGCAAGGTAAGTAGTAGCTGAATAACTAATTTCAGATTTGGGAAGCGGATGCCACCAGTACTAATTGTCTGGCTCATAATATGCAGCCAATAGCTAAAAAAAAAAATTCCTTTTCTGTTGATCATCTGTTAATACAGGCACACACTCATCTTTTAGACCTTGACCTGATATTTATTTTTTGGGCATTTAGTTCTTATTGGCCCAATGATGGCACTGTGTAGCATGTTCTGGCATTGATTAACTTCGTGATACCTGATGTTTATCACATTCCATATGGTAACAGACTTCTTTTTACTTCTAGAAGAATGAATCTTGACCCTCATCCAGGGATGTGTTTTGCATCGTAATTTGTCATATAACTAATAAAGGTTTGTTAGTTGGATCTACATTTTTAAAAGTTGTGCATTTTGAATTGTATTGTAACCAGTTTGGGCTGAATTTTATTTTCTTCAAATTATTGAATTCAAGCGATTACTAAAGTGCTCTGATGTAATTTTTGGACAGACATTCGCTGTAATTTATACTGAATTCAAAACTGGAGTACCGTATTTACCGTATGTTTTCGGACTGCAAAAAATAATTACTTTTTTTGTTGTCCGAATACATATTAAATTCTTTGATTAGGTGTCCGAAAACATACAAGTGAAGATAGAATTATGCCACCCATCCCCCCCTTCCCCGTCCGTAACGAAGTTACCGTTAGCTCACATGACAACGTGCTGCCATGAAGTAAAACAAGTATTTTGTCTAACACCACGGAAAGGATAATTAATGAAAAATGGGCATTACTTGCCTATTTTGTCTATTTGATACATGTCCATCCACCAGAAAACAAAGCCATACATGTATTAGAGCCACGATTGTGTGCGTATTTTCCCAAAAAAACGCCATATTAACATAGTAATCTTGCAATCCAGTTTAACCTTCTGCTAATGATCATTAAAATCTACATTACAAACGCACGCAAGCTTTATTTCTGTGTAATTAAGATATTAATACAAACTAAATAAAAAGATTTTGGAGTTATAATTCTTAAGATATTTTGGGCAGAAACATTTTAGTATCGAGAGTCGAAACACCGGTATATGTATGATGGCTATTCTTAGAGCACCAAGGGTGAGAGGCTCCAAATGGGGTGAGTGTTGTATGTACGCCTACGAAGGGTAAAAATAAAAAGCAATTTGCAATATACATGTACGAGTCGGCGTGATTAATATGTTGATATTTTTTTAAAAATAAAGGTGATGCATTTGTTGTGGTTCTGTCTTCTCTTTTTTTCCACCTAGCCGAGGGTAGATTAAAATGAGCAAAGCTTGCCGGCTGGAAACGATCTACTGCTCGAAGATTGTAGTGATGCATGTCAGAGATTTCAAAGTGTCTGGGTGTTAATTGTTAATAATATAACTGGTGGGATTTCTTTGACAGATGTGTTCGGAAATAAAAGGAAGCCATCTGGATTTTATTAAAAGAGCACACGATGTACCTAACATTTAGCACCCACAATCAAATATATCGTCTACCAAGAGGTTTATTACCTGTAGAACAATAACTATGTTTAAACCTTTGTATATAATGCCTCAGGGATAAGGGGTTTGTTTTGTTGGACAATGCCAGTGAATTTTACTAATCCATACCGACTCTGATTATTGTTTGTTTAATGATATAAGGCAGGGGTCATGGTTTTTAATCAAAACCTTAACTGTCACACCTGTATGACGTGGTTTCGTGTGTAACAATGTCTATACTGACAACCAATCATATTTTTGTTAGCTGAATCAAACTATTAAAATAAAAAGTATAAATAAAATACCCACCACATACAAAAGTTAGTATACTGGATAGCTATCGTTGTGAAACATAATATTGTTAGTACTGTAATAAATTTGATGGATAAGTTTATCATACGTTATGCAACAAGTGAGGAGGCACTGCCTAGTTCTTGGAGGGACTTGCCCTTGCCAAAATCGTCTCCAAAGAGACCAATAGGCCGTCCACAGAAGCGACCTCGAATTAATGATTCTGAGGAAGCATCACAAAAACAACCGCCTACGAAGAAAGCTGCTCTAGATGACGAGTCTGATCAAAATCAAATAGCACGCGTGTATCATCGTATGTTGTCATATATGTGACGCGATCAAAATGTCGATACCGGTCTGCAAATATCACAATATGATTTCAAAAATCTATATCCGATCTGTTACTTTTCATTGGAACATCTTGATTTAACAAGACAATCCGTTGTTGATATACACTTTAGAGCTCGTGTAACCCGTCCGACTAATGCAGCAGGTGTTGTCACTGTCCCGAATTACATGTGATTAATAATTTTAAATTATATTAGTTCATGGACGTTCATGATCGCATTAAATAATTGGCGACCAAATGAAGCGAACTTTGTATCAGTTAAATTAACGGCAAACACGCTGTAAATTTTACATTAAAACGACGAAGCAGATCCTCCAAGATTGTGTCCGAAAACATAAATTGTAGAAACAATTATAGCAGAGCAACGTCCGAAAACTTACAAGGCATTTAAATATGATTTTTTCCCCGAAAAAACGGTGTCCGAAAACATAGTGTCCGAAAACATACGGTAAATACGGTAATATTTGTGTGATTCAACAAGAGATTTTGGACACTACAGCACTTTGTAGGTTATTCCAGATGTCATCACCTTCCATCTTGAATTTTTTCAATTCGAACTTAGATTCACTTAGAAGTTTTCATTGACAGGACTTGTGTTAAATAATTCTTGGATTATTATTGACTTAATTTGCAATACTTCATGTTCTTTTTTCTTATTTTCATTTGGTATTTTCAGGAAATAATTTATTTGTTAAATTTTACACAGCTTGTTGTCTTCATTCTTTTCTGTTACTTATTTTAAGAGCATAGACTCGTGTTACATAATCATTTGGTTGTACTGATCATACTGCACCAGATGGACTGTAAGGCATATACCATCTTTGGTATGCCACTCTACTTGCCAACTAAACCAGTCCAGCCATACAAATTAGCAATGTCTGTTTACATTGTTCATAGAGTTATCTCTGACTTGCGAGCTATCTGACCAATTGACTGAACCAACCATTCATATGAAATTCATAGCAAACTGGCATTACTTACCAAGCCATCTGACTACCATTCTGTAATGCAATCTCTACTGATGGCATAAAATGGGAAAAATGATAATGCATGCTGATGACATTTCATCACCATTTCCCTTTGATGAATGTTATGAAATGTAAATGCTGGAACATGCCAATCAGAATTGAGTTCATGACAGTTGTAGGGTTTTGTTTGGTTTGCTCTTGCTTTGTCTTTGATTCTTTGTTAACAAGGACAGAACCTATCCTATTTTGTCTGGTCTTTGGCATTTAAAAGGGCAGTGTGGATAGTACAAAAACTGCTCAGACTAGGCATTACTCCAGTACAAATCTGGTTATGATATTGATCAGTCAGTATGTCCGACACTTCCGTATACTGAATAATATGGCAGAGTTCAGGATATTCACTGTAGAGATGGCGATGCTCATGAGTGATGCACCACAAAAACTTTTAGTAAGTTTGCTTGTTGGTGCATAACATGAAGAAACTTAATTTTCTCCATTTTGGATGAGCATCATAGAGAAGGAAGAACTATGACCCTTCTCAACATTTATGACTGTCTAAATATGGAACCCTTAACACATATCATCTTCAGGTGTCTTTCTCTCAGAGGCATTTTATATCATCATTTATGCACCAAATAAGGAAAGAAACAAGACATTGAAATTGGACAGTAAGATGAAGTTATATCCATGTTTAGTACATCCTCCGCAAAGTGGTGGTTCTGGATGACACACTACAAAAACATTCATTATACATGTTTTCTGGTTCATGTCATGAACAACTTTACTTCCCTAATTCATGACTGTTCTGTTGGCCTAAGTGGTTAGCGTGTCATTTTCAGGTGATTGAGGTCACAGGTTTGAACCCTAGCTGAGTCATACCAAATACCTATAAAAATAGCACTAGCAGCTGCCTTGCTTGGTGCTCAGCAATAAGAAGTTAGTGTTTGGACTTATAGGTATGAGGATAATGTGACCAGGTGGGACATGGTGCTGCATGTCTATTGCATGATAAACTAATACACTGCAGACATCTTAGAAATGTGACTTAAATTCTTAAAGCTATGAAAAAAATTTAAAAAACTTCTTTCATTTATAATTTAGGGAGATAGTCAATATAGAGAAATCAACAGTTGTCCATCTAAATACATATTAACTTGATGTCTTTCTCCTAAATGCAAATAAAAGTATAGCTTATGTGTCTGAGGAAGCATAAAACAATACATTGTTTAGGCAAAGAAGACTGCTCCAGTGGCCTAGTGGTTAGAGCATCCGCCTCAGAAGCAAGAGGTGGTGGGTTCGAACCCCAGCCAAGTCTTACCAAGGAATTACAAAAGTGGTACTAATAGCTGCCTCACTAGGCACTCAGCATTAAAAGGTTAGTGTTAGGACTGGTCAGCCTGGTGTCAGAATGATGTAAGTAGGTGGGACATCATGCAACATGTCTGCGCCATGTTGTCCCAGTGCTAGACATCAATATAAACTGCCTCACTGCAGACATCGTATACAAACACACACCTATTTTCTGTGCTAGCATTAAAATGTTAGTGTTAGGACTGGTCGGCCTGGTATCAGGATAATGTGACTGGGTGGAACATCATGCTACATATCTACAGCTTGATGACCCTGTGCTAGACATCACTTCAAACTGCCACTCTGCAGACATTGTAGCAATATGACTGAAAATTTATTAAAGCTACATTTAAAAAATTCTAAATGCTTTAGGCAAAGATGTTTCTTGCAGCTCCTTGGCCTTATCATTATGGGGGTGGATCTGTTACAATATCAGTTTACTATTGAAACTGAAATGGTTACTGGCATATAGTCTTCATACAACCTCTTGGAAATTAAAGCCAGTCTCAATGCCTTCCACACATGTGTAGTACATATTCATGAAACACAGTCCTGATAGTGTTAGACATTTTGTTTGTGGTGATAGACCTCTGCAAGTGGAGGAATAATCACGAGACCTTTGCCTCGTGTCAGGGGAATACCTTCATGGGTACTCCCGATAGCAAGTAATCAAGTCCAACACATTTCTGGCTGGCTCAGTGTACAGGAAGACATGTTAAAAAAGGGAGACAGCTGCTTCTTACAGAATTGTCTCACAAGGACACTTCCATAAAGTTGGTGCCCTTTGAGACCATGTGATACTTGACATTTTTTTTTTTTTTCCATGACTGGATTTATTAATATTAATATTTATACCCAGTTGAGTGATAGCGACCTTCACTCTGTTCAAGCAGTTGAGATTGCTAATTGAATATTCATGTCCAGACAAACTCCTTCTTTACTCCTAGGTCCTTTCAGGATGTCCTGATTGAAAATTAGTTTGATCTTCAATCCTGGAGATCATAACTTCCTCCATTTTGAGGACATCTTTTGTTGTCAATTACTGGTGTCTATCAATGAAGTTGCACCATTTCCAATTCCCCATCCCCAATGGTAAACTTTTTTTCTCTGTCTCTTTCAAGCAGAGAAGTTAAACCCTTATCAGAATCAAGGGATATGGTTCCATGATCTGAGACTCACTCAGACTTCGTGGAAGAGTTATTCCAGCGGTATCAAGGTAATCTCCAACTTGCAGTCCATTTCTGATATATCCAGGCAACACTCACTGACATTATTCACACTGGAATCCCTGCTGGAGTTTAGTGTTGCCAAATGTGTCTCAGTTCAAGCCAGTGTCCACACACACAGACACACACACACACACACACACACGTGCATGCTACTTAAAATTTATGATAACTCAAACTTCAACATGCAGAGTGAGTGAACTGCAAATTATATCAATAGATCCAGACTATATGCAGCTTCAATTTGATGGTTAGTCACACAGCATGATTCCTTCCTAAGAATAGCATGCTGTCACTAATCAGCCAACAATAACTTTTTGTTCCCTATCTTTGATCAATCTTTCAAGAGAAGCAAAGATGCAAGACCTTGTACATACCCTCATATTTTACCTGAGATGCAATGACAGTATCCACATCAACTGTGAAAAGACTTTCCTACTACTAAAGGCAGGATTGCATGACATAACCCACAAATGTCTGCTTGGCTGTAGTGCAGTTATTAATTCAGTGTATTCTGAACTCACTGATTCAGGTACACTAATGAAGATGTCAATGATCCTGGCCTTATCTGTTTTGTTTTATTTAGGACATAGCAGAGTCAGCTGACACTCATCCAGTCTGCCTTCTCTAGTTTCCATTTGCATGACATGGCCTTACTAAGGATAGAATTAAATCTTGTTGGGTTGATGGCAGCTGTACAGTACCCACTTTACATTCATGAAAGCATAATCTTTGACCCAGACATGAATTTGATGATGAGATAATAATCATGTGTGGAATCATGCAAAGATCTCCAGCGCACATGTACCAACAAATTGTTTCTTGTTGTTCTAAATGAATATTTTGAGAATTTTTCCATTAGTAGGGCAATCATGCTCCTACTGAGTGACATAGAGATAGGCTGCTCAGAATTTGTCCTCTTACCTATTGTCAATATGTAATGTAACCAAGTAATGAATTTGATAAGAAGCAAATTTTGTACTAAATTAAATTTCTCTAATAATACTTTCCAGGTCACATTGCATATAATTCTAACCACTCCTGTGGTCTCGTGATTAGAGCATGTGCCTCGGATGAGGGAGGTCATGGGTGTGATCCCTGGACGAGTCATACCAAAGTCTTATAAAACGGTACTAACAGCTGCCTTGCTTAGTACTCAGCATTAAGAGTTTAATGTTAGGACTGGTCATCAGGATAATGTGAATGGGTGGGATATCATGCTACATGTCTGCAGCATAGTTCACCAGTGCTAGACATCACTATAAACTGCATCACTGCAGATATCGTAGCTATATGACTGATGAAAAAAAATGAATTGTTAAAGCTATGTTAAAAATCCATATCACACACATAGATAAGCCAATGTGATGCCCAAGTAAAAAAACAACTGGGTTTGAACCAGGTATAATGGTATACATCTAGTGGCTAGAAAGATATTTAACATGTTCAAGTTGCAACCCTTTGTCTATATACTATATAGACAGAAGGGTGTTTTCTGTCTTTCTTGGAGGATTGGATTCAGAGAATCCGAAGAAACTTATCCTTATGTAATGTGATCAGGTAAGTACTGTTGACAAAACCTAAATTACAATTTTCTATCTCAGTATCACTTAAAAAAGCATATTTGCATCATTGGCTGCAAATTCCTAATTTGTATAGCAGGCATTGATACCATTAATATTCATAAATTGGTAAGTTACTAGCAAAAAAGATATGGCTTCATCTTATAATCTGCATCAGCTTGTATATGGATGAAGCATGGAAAATGTATGAAATTATTGAATTTGACTTATCCTTCAAATTGTAAAGTATTTTTGGCATATAAATCAAAGCTTTGATATTCATTTGCAGGTACTCTAAAGGTGTGTCTTCCCCAGAGAGGTTTGTGCGGACACGACTCTACTTCACCAGCGAGAGTCACATCCATTCACTTCTGAATATGTTACGCTATGGAGGTCTCTGTGATGTGAGTTCATCCACAGCTTTATATTTGCACTTCATTAGGTGGAGGATATTTTGTAATGTTGTTGGTCCATCTGTCTGTCACTTACCAATTTTGTTTCCTTACAATGATTTTAGTACTTCACTCTCTACAGTTACCAAACTTTGTTTGACTTCCACTTGAGGTAATAGAAGCCTATCGCATTATCACTGTCATAAACAAAGAAAATGGTTTCTGCACAATAAATTCTCCACTATCTACAGTGACCAAACTTTGTGGATTGATTGTACAAGAACCATATCAGTTTTAGGCTTGAAAGGTCAAAGGTCACTGTCACTAGGACAGAAAGAAGAAAGTTGCTTCTACACAATAATGAGTTTGTGTAAGGAAGAGCTATATAGATTTTTAGTTAAAGTTCAAGGTCACTTGCTGAAATATTTTAAAAACATCTGCACAATAACATTAGTTCTATGTTACATAATTCAGGCAGACTTTGCTAATGATTTGTACATTGGATGAGGAAGAACTGATTTTGGGGGGATTGTGGTCAAGTTTACTCTGATGAAAACTCATTTCTGTACATAAACAGTCGTTCTACATCACAGATCTGGTCAAGTCTTTGTGAATGGCATGCCCATAGAGTAAGGAAAAAGCAGATTGTTTTTGGCATCCAAAGAGCAATGTTAGAGTAAGGAATAAGCAGATTGTTTTTGGCATCTGAAAGGCAAAGGTCATTGTTACTCTGAGTGTAAGAAGAAATTTGTTTTCTGTGCAGAAATAAAGGATTATTAAACTCAGGTCAGGCATATGTGTCATTCACATTATTCTTTTTCACAACAGTAAGCCCTCTGTGTTTTTGCTGCAGTAGTAGAAAATTCCATGAGTTAAGATTGGTCAAATTTACTTGTATGTTGCAAGTTTTGCTTCTGGAGGACATTTAGATGTAAGGACTTAAAAAGCATATAAAAATTATAGGGGTTCTGTGAAGCACTCAATTTAATTTTTCTTTATTTGAGCAGCATGTCTTTATGGATAATCAAAAAGTGAATTTGATTTGAATTTTCATGGTTATGTTGAAGATTAATGTTTTAGTGTCTGAATATACACTAGAGAGTAAAGTTTTCATACCTTAAATTATTTATCGATATATGTAACATTATATTTCCTTATGTGACATTATATTTCCCAGGAGATGAAGGATGAACAGTGGATGAGAGCAATAAATTACCTAAACAGTGTTCCAGAACTGAACTATATGACTCAGATTGTTATCATGATGTTTGAAGACCCAAGTAAGGTACAGTACTCATGCTTATTTTATATGCACTTGTTTATTGATGTTCTTGCTGTTTTTATTATTATTATTAGTAGTAGTAGTAGTAGTAGTAGCATTATTATTATTATTGTTGTTATTATTATTATATTATCATTATTATTATTGGTGTTGGTTTATTATTATTATTATTATTATTATTATTATTATTATTATTATTATTATTATTGATATTATTATTATCATTATTATTATTATTATTATTATTGATATTATTATTATTATTATTGATATTATTGTCATTATTATTGTTGTTGTTATATTATTATTATTATTATTATTGTTATTATTATTATTATTATTGATATTATCATCATCATCATCATCATCATCATCATCATCATCATCATCATCATTATTATTATTATTATTATTATTATTATTATTATTATTATTATTATTATTGCCAGGATCCCTCTTCACCTGAGCGTTTCCATATAGAACTTCACTTCAGCCCAGGTGCCTACACAGCAAGTGATAAAGATGTAATTCAATTCCAAGGATCAGGTTATCGAACAAAGGTATCATTTACAATGATTTCACATCACTTGTGTAGCAAATTTTTAGATTTTAATGTTATTTTGTCATTGTTTATCATGGTGTAAACTGTCAACTGCCAAATCACACAGTAAATATCACCCAGTGGACATTATCTTGGCTGTATGATTTGGCAACTGACAGTTTACACTATGATAAAAGATGACAGAATAGTATTATACTCCAACATATGCAATTTAAAAACATTTGTTTCCTTCCATGTTATGTTTCTTTCAAAGATTTTGTAAGTTTTTGGGAAAGTTTCATCAAATCAATCAGTATGTTATAAAAATGTAACTCTTCATAAGCACAAGAGATTCTGTGATAGATTACTGATTGTTTACTTTCACAGCCGGATTAAATATAACTCTTTATAGCACTTTCATGGAGGATCTTAAGGGAAAAAATGGACATTTTCATTGAAAAATTTCAGGTCAAAGCTGTTCTGATGAAGAAAAAAAACTTCTAAGCATGAGTACATAAGCTATAAGATAGTTACTGTAGTACAATTAATTCTTTAAATCTATCTTTAGTATGTTGTTATGATCATTGAATAAAACAGGTCATCATTGAATTCATGGTATTTTGTGATATAAGATGTCAGTATTAAGTACTGAGGTTTACTCCTATTGGAATAGTTTGAACATATACCAAATGTAGTTCTGAGCTTGAGGTAATTGTATAGGATGACTCGTATCTGATATTGGTAAGAATTTGGCTCTTTTTTTTTAGATATGGTTATGCTTCATCTAATATGATATACATTATGCACCTAACCAGAAGATTGGCATCGGTTATTCCATTAAAATTTGTGGCATGCAGAGAGTTGGCAGTTTATCATTCCGAAAGCACAGAATCTTTGTAAAAGTCTGTTATAAAATTGCTTAATTGCTTTTGCCTTTCAATTTTTGTACTTTACCATGTTTGGTAACATTAAGGATTTTCATCTGGATTTTCTTCATATTGCAAAAGAGAGTCTAAGATTTGGAGTTGATAACATGTTGGGTAGTATATGTGGGATCTGACAAAACAGTTTTGATGACTGGTTGCATACATTAATTTATCTGTGTTTTCCTTTTTAGCAAAATGATCACCTTGATGTTTCTTTCTTTTCTTGTGATCTTCTGTATCGGGAGTATTTATTATTCAGTACCTGTCTCATCTGTTTTGAACTAGTTTCAATGGACCATACTTTGATATGTTCAATAATGAATGTTTTGTACTTGTTCCCAGCCAAAGTTGTTTTGGGTATTGAACATAAATTGACCTAACTTACTATTTTTGTGGGTAATTTAGGATCTTTAACACTATTTGTTGGTCCTAAATAAAAATGTTCCACTTGAACATTCAATATAGCTATCACAGGGCCATGTTGAAAATCTTGTTATCTCTACTCCTGCGTGAATAGTAATATCAACATAGGGTTTTCATTAAAAGACTTCTTTTGATGTCTAGATGTTTTACATGAAAATGGCACTGATCTAATACCACGTATGGCAACCCTGCAAACATCTTGAAAATGTTATTTCTGTGTCCAGAATGGAATTTTTTTCATGAGGTTTCTACAAGGTTTGGTCTGAAATACGATCATTTTCCAGTTTTCTAGTGGTCAAAGACACTCGCCTTTACATATCACTCACACATATCACTTCTGCCTGCATGTCTTGGCTTGACCAATGTGAATATCTGAGAAAGCTTGCCAGTAGATTCATGTGTGTCAGTGCTCCTTGCCAAGGTCTTTTCAGGTTCTTCCACCTGTGTATAACCTTTCATGTGCTGAAAAATGGTGCTACACCCCTTGCATTCCAAAGCAATCATCACACAGTAAGTTGAGCAGTGAATCACATCATTGATTCAACAAAAGAAGACACAATTTATTATGGATAGTATTTAGATTCATATGAAAACATTTTGGTGGTTTGAAATGTATGCACCACTTAACAACTTTGACACGTACATGTTGAGTCTCCTTGGAATTTGTAGTTTCCAAGGAGATCAAAAGTCAAAGTAAATTACTGGTAACTTTTATTACCTTTCTCTCCAGCAGAAAAACAAATAAAAGTGTATCGAAACTTAATAACAGTAATAGCTACTGATTATCAAAGTGAACAGGCTCAATTAAGTGAAGCCATAAAGGTTATCAAATCATTTTCTACACTGACATGTGTACATCAATACTGTTCTTCTCAGCTATTATACTGTTACAGTAATTTTAATTATAACAATTATCACCATCAGTTATCAGAATGACTAAACAAAAATCTCATGATGACAATGCAGTATGGCCACTCATGGTACTTACCTATTTTGTATTGATTAAAATTTGTGTCTTTCTTGGCTTTGTGGAATAAATGTGGTGTCTTATGAGGGGTATATGATAAAATATTAACCTTAGTGGTACATGTACTATAGCCAACACTTCTTTCAGTAACAAAAACCTTTTCATCAGAGTACTTAACACTCCATAGGAATTAAATACTGGCTCTGAACACACATTAAAATAAAATGTCACTTGTGACGGGTAAATTTTACATTTTTGCACTAATATGCTGGCCGCTGGTTGTATTAAAGAGGTGGCCTTTCTTGAGGGGTTCTTTCAAACACAAACTCATTGGTGCCAAAGGGTTCTGGCCGTAAGGAGGAGGTGGATATTGGTCAGTGAGGCCATTCAAGATCGGGACTACTATATTTGTTATTGCTACTCCTCTTGAAAAATCATATTAACTTTGGGTTTTAACCAGAGAATTTTTTTTATGATGTATTGTTTGTCCATGCCAAAATTGTACATCTAAGACATCCATTATAGCCACCACAATAACAGTGATCACCATAAAATTCTTATCACTACTAATCCAAAATGAACAGTCATATAAACATGAGGTTTAACTGCAAGACTTCTTATGATGTCCATGTGTTCATAACTAAAAATGCTTCTGATGTAGCTACCAATGACAGTGACCCTTTTGAAAGTCCTGTTACTGCTATGCCTTTTGGATTGATGGTCATATTGACATCAGATTTTTATTTTGCATTTCTGTCCTCCAATACCACCATAGTTACCAAATTCAAAATCTGGTGATCAATATTCCTGTTAGATGGATAGTCTCATATCAACATAAGTTTTCACCAAAAGACTTCTGTTGATATATCATTGGTCCTGAATGAAACTGGTACCGATCCGACATCCAAAATGGCCACTATGTTGTCTATCTTAAAAGTATTATCACTACTCATGAATGGATGGTCACCAGAAAAAAGAATGTTATATCAGTTGTTGATGTTCATTTTTTATTTAATACCATTTCTCAGTACAAAATAAGTCTTTACATGACATCCAGTATAACTGGTGGAGGAAGCACCTGGACAAACTCTAATAAGAACCGACCCAAGAGAAGCCATTGGCAGCTTTCTCATATGCCCACATTAGCTGAGCCCAAGTCTCAAACCCATGGTAGCAGAAGTGAGATTTAAGTGATCAGTAAAAGCAAGTGCTTTAGACCACTTGGTCACCCTGGGCCCCCTGTATAATATCTAGTTGGTTCTGAATGAAAATTCTGCTGATCTTACATCAAATATGGTTGCTAGAGTGACAGATTTGAAAATCTTAAATTCACTAAGCAGTAAAGAAAATGAAGGACTGGACTTATTATGAATTCATGAAAATTCTTTTTCATAAGTATATTGCATGCTGATAGTGAAATTGATTAATATGTAACACAAAAAAGCAGCTTCATCATCATTTACTGATTAATACCATTGACGGTGGAAAAAACAAAAGTCAACTCCTACTACCTGTGAAAAACTATGAATCAGCATCAGATGATTTAGGTAGGCAATGACCATTGTACCAAGAAGTACAATAAATAAGGACTGAGTGAAGAGGTATTTATCCTAGTAAAATACAAAGGTGTAATTTGAGGGATTGGGCTTGCAATCAGGTCACATTGTCTCATTGACACAATAATTTTCAATGAATGGCAGGAAACATATCAGCACTGCTACATAATGTATGAGTGGGTTTGTTTGAAATAACTATGTTTTGCGACCTTGATTGTAAATAGTCTTTGAGAGCACTAAGACTTCTGCATTGGGAAGATAAACTTTATTTTTTTGTGTTTGCTTTTTCATTTCAGTAATCTGGAACTTTTGAAATATGACCTGGAAATGTAACTAATCCTCATTCATTGAAATACTGTGAATTGACCCAAACCACATAATGTCTCCCAAGTTTGTAATTTTGGCACAAGGCAAACATTTTCCCTCAAACTCCAATAATACATGTGTCTCATTCTGCCTTACCGCTTCAAGGAGTTCAAATTAATGATGTGTTGTTTTTTTTTTAAAAATCTATAGGGCAAGTCAAATGTTGCATCAAATACTAGTCAGATCCCATCTGAACTGACTACCAGCAAGCCATCACCCAAACATCGTGAGGTCGTGGTTGCTCCAGCCATAGCAGAGGAATTGGAGGAGGCAGACATATTTGAGAGTGGTCGTTCTATCAAAAAGGATGTACAGTTGAATCAGGTTGACCTGAAGGAGTTAAAAACCTTCACCAGTTCAGAGGAATCAGCAGTGGTTAGTGAAACTTCAGTATTCAGATTAACATTATTGAAGGAAGTTTTTGAAAAATGTGTTTTAGAGGATGCAGTGATATTTTATGCCAGATTTGTTGATTTGAAGAAGTGGTATTTTACAGTTTCAAAGTAAAATAGTTTCAGTTTACATAACTGTCTAAGTGACAGCACAGTGGCCAGTAGACTGTCTTGGCCATCTTAAGTTTCATATTTTATTGTTGCAAATTCAGTTTTAGAACTAAAATGAAAACAAGCATGAAAATTTACAGCTGAAACATTATTAAATTTTATTATGTCTAAAGACTTTTCAGCTTGTAACAAAGAAGAAAAATTGCATTATAAAAAAGGATATTGAATATTGTCAATTCAGTGTCAGACCATTGAATCTGAAGGTAACCACTGAGAGTAGTAATTAGAGTGCATTGTAGTAAAGATAAATTCGGCATGATTGAATTGGATGGTGTTGGACGGCATATACATAGTTGAATATTGACATGAACTTTTTACACTCACTTATTCATCTCAAGGTCTGTTTTATCCTTCATGAAACAGACATCCATTATGGCTACAACATTTGCCATATTGAAAATCATTGTTATATCTGCTCCTCCTGAATAGATGGTCAGCTCAACATGTGGCTTTTAATAAAAGACTTTTGATTTCTAGTTATTCCTGAGTGAAACTAGCGCTGATCGGTCATCCAAAAGTGCCACCATGGGTTTTTGGTAAAAGACTTTTGATGATACCAATCTGACCTCTAATATGTCTGCCATGGTGGCTATTTTGAGTATCTAGTTATTGCTACTCCAAATGGATGGTTATATTGAAATGGGGTTTTCATAAAAAGAATTATTATAATGTCTAGCTGCTTGTGTATAGACATGGTGCTATTATGGCCACCATTGTAGCCTTCTTGAAAATCTTGTTAACACTGCTCCTTCTACACCATGGGTGGAAAAAATCTGACCCTCAGGCCAGATGTATCCCATGACCTGATTTGTCCATTAATTTACATCATAGAGTGTGGCTTTAATTATCTCTTAAATGGTATATGCCTTGGAGGAAGTTGCCCATGCCTGTTCTAGATGGATGGTCATATCAATATGGGGTTTTCAGCAAAGACTTGTTATGGTACATAGTTGCTCCTAAATGATTATGGTAATGATCTGATATCCTGTGTGTCTACCATAGGTGTTCAGGACAACTTCTAATGATGTCTCATTGATGCTAAATGAAATGGTAATTTGACTTCCAACATGTCTGCAATTGTGGCCATTTTGAAAATCTAGTTATTTCTACTCTTTGATGGTTGGTTATAGACATGAGGTTTTGGCCAAAATTGGTAGAGGCAGCATGCTATTGATTATGGGAGATTAAAAGGTCACAGATCTAGTAGCTGTTAAGTTACTGTTGGGTGAGTAATAACCAACTTGTTAGAATGCTACTTTTTCATGTTCTCTCAGTTTGATTACAGAGTATTTCAGCAAATAAAATGTATGAATGGTAGATACATTTTAAGAAATTCTTCAATCTGACTCAGGGATATCTTTATTTTTAGAAAAACCTTAAACATGTATGATGGACCTCTTTTATCTCCTAACAGCAAAAGGCCACTGCAAATATCCCCCAGCCACGTTCTCCAGATCCAGATGTTCCAGAATGGGACTGGGGTGACAGCACAACAGAACAGGTATGCTTTCAATTAGTCTTTTCCTCATCTGCACTAACAAAGTGTGACAAAAGTATTACTTTTCAGGTGGCAATGTTAGTTTTGTCAGCGGTGTTTAAGATTTGTGTTTGCAGGTTGGATATGGAAGAAAGGCATAGATCAGCACATGGATGCTTTGGAGATGCCAGATTTTGTGCATTGCTTGCATTCAGGTTCCTGGTACATATGTAGAAATTTTGTCACTAAATAGAGTAGTGTATATGTGATATATAATGGATTAGGACAGAAATAATCTGGCCATAATACTGTGATATATAATGGATTACAAAGAAAATAATCGGTCATATGTTATGTATAATGGGTTGCAACAGAAATCAGGATATTATACTATGAGCAAATTGCAGAATTTAATAGTGAAATAATAGTGTAATTTACAGTTATTTATTGTTGCAAATATTAAATTTCTACATTAGCTTATTTTAAAACCTTTTCAGGTGAGTAAGGGAATATAAGTGTCACAGGTCTATGACTGAGATGTGAAGTATGTATCAAATAATATTTTGAATGTAGCTCATGGCATAATGTACAAATGAATGAGCTTCATCAATATATTATCCATTAAACACTTACTTGAGGTTCTATACATACCACTCTACTGCAAGGATCTTTTATGAATCAGGAATGTTCGTAAGCATTTTAATGTGTCTAGTGGTTTCACAATATCTGTGCTCAGATGATAAATATTATAAATAAATATTTATAAATAAATATCATATTATAAATATTATTATAAAATATGTTATTGACCTTGGGCCTGCCAAAGTAAAGAATGTTCTGATCTGTTTCACAATCCATATGCTACTGTGAAATGAATCCATTATTTTTGGGAGATGAATTCCCAAATATTTCTCCACCTTTTGATGTGAAAGTGATCTTATCCAAATCCAAAAACAAAAACATAAACACTTTGCATGTTTACCATGAAGGACCTACATTGTACAATATTTACAGCTTTGATTCAACAGAAGATATATGTGGACATGCATGATAGTTTTATTTCATGTTTATTAGCCATAAATTGCAGCTCAGGTCACTTATCTCTATCTGTAGACTGCAGACAAGCCTTCTGTGGTCACTCCTGTATCTGGTGGCACTAGGGAGTTGTCCCAGAATGAGGTCATTAGCCAGACAGATGTGGTTTCAGATATAAAAATCCCAACTGCCAAGTCACAGCCAATAACCATACAAATGAACAGCCCATCACGAGAAAGGCCCAATCCTGGTTTGTATTTTTAGTTCTGTTTATTCTCACTTTAAAGACAAATCCAAATTGAAACTTCACAGACAATCTGTTGTCATATAATTTGCTGCCAGATCTTGGTATGTGCAGTGTTAGGAGTAGTCAGTCAAACAAAAAATGTACTCTGATTGGCCAGCACATTATATGATGCCAGATCAGAGTCTATGCTATTTGCAGTTGGACTCAACTTACAAGCAAGTTTACATGTCAGTTAAACAGGCATTATCTTGCAAATGTAGATTTCATATTGTCTGTGCTCTTGCCCAGGGTCCTACAAGTGATGTGAGAACTTGTGAGTTTCACTTGATTGACCGGTCATTCAGAATTTGTTAAAGAACAATGAAACTTTATAATGTTTTAAACTGTGGGTATTAAACATTTAATAAGTTTTGAATTACTGAAGGTATCTCTAACCCAGATGGCTATTTCTTACATTCCTTTAGGTATATGACTGTGTTTTCCGGTGTACAGGATAGCTCGTTCCTACCTCACATGTGATGTTTGTGCAGAATCATGGACTATTTTCACTGCCCACTATAAAAATAGTGTATACAAAGTAGCAAACATTTCCCAATTTACACTCTTTAAAACTCTTTTTGTTGTCATTATTTCTAAAGAGTAGATTAATTCTAGATCAAAGTTGAATATAGGACTTTTTCATTATGTTTTCTTTCTCATTGCTAATTTTATACTTAAGAATGGATTTGTTTTTCAACATATTGACATTTGTTATCATTGTGCAAGTTATCTGCAGTACACAGTTTGGATGCAGCGTATTGCCTTTACCATAGCGGTTTCAACAATGTTTTTGAAAAGTGAATGCTTCACTTCTCACTATATACTTTGTTAGGCTCTATCTTAAAAAAAGAAATTTTCATTGGATGTTTTGCTGTTTGAAATTTTCATTGATATTTAAGATAAGCCATTTTGAGTTCAGCCCTCATTTTTCTTTCAGAAATATGAGAAAAAGAATCCTTCATTATGTAGGATAAGAAAATGTATTGATGAATCCCGGCAGACAATATAACCACCATTGCAACTATCTTGAAAATCTTGACTCTTTTTGTGCTAAATAGAAAATCATTTTGATACAGGGTTTACACCAGAAGACTTATTAAAAATCAAGTTGGTCCTGAATAAATATTTTGTTTTCACTCTTCCACTTGAATGAATGGTCACATCAGCTTGGAGTTTTCACTTCTTATGTCTAAATGAAAACAGTGGTGAACTGACAGTAATTATAGTCATTATAGCCATCATGAAAATCTTGCTTTTCCTCCTGACAGAAAGTTAATATTATAATTAGGTTTTTTTTTAATGCTAGACTTCTATTGGTTTTGTACCACTATGGTGGCCTAATGGTTAGAGCGTCCGGCTCAGATGTGGGAGGTCATGGGTTTGATCACTGACCGAGTAATATCAAAGACTTACAAAAATGGCACTTAGCACTCAGCATTAAGGGGTTAGTGTAGATTGGTCTGCCTGGTGTCAGGATATTGTGACTGGGTGGGACATAATGCTACTTGTCTGCAACATGATGCCCCGGTGCTAGACATCACTATTAACTGCCACACTGCAAATATCATAGTTAATTGACTGTAATATTATTAAAGCTACGTTAAAAATCCAAATCTCAAACACACTCTTTTGGATTCAATTTGGTGCAAATAAAAATAGTTGGATCTAATATCCAATATGGATGCCACAACACAATATGGATGCCACAACACCATATGGATGCCATAACACCCTTCTTGAAAATATTATCACCACTCTTTCTTGATGGAGAGTCAGATCGGCGTGTTGTTTTTGCCAGATGTCTTATGATATCTAGTTGGTACTAAATGAAAATCTGACTTTCAATATGACTACCATGACAGCCATCATGAAAATCATTTTGCCTCTCTTTGTAAATGGAAAGTCATAATATCATGGGTAATTCACCAGAAGACATCACCATAATTACTCATTTCAGAGGGGCCCCAGAATGGTCTAAAGCACTCTCTGTTACGGATCACTGCCATCTCACCTCTTTCTGTGTAGGTTTGAGTCTCAGATTCAGCCTATATGGGTACATGAGAAAGCTTGCCAGTAGCTTCTTGTGGGTTGGTGGTTCTTTCCGGGATTTTCTCGGGTTCTTCCTCCACCATTAATACTGGCTGCTATGTATAGCTAATCTTGTGCTGAAAATGGCATTAAACCCTACAACAACAACAACGAGAAGACTAATTATGGTATCTCATTGGTATTGAATGAAAATGGTGCTGATTTCACTTCAGATATGGAGTCCATGGCAATAATCTTTCTGTCACTATATCTAAAGTCGGATCAGCATAGTGCTTTTGGCAGACGATTTCGTATGGTGTCTAGTTGGTCCTGACTGAAAAAGATATTGATCGGACATCCAGTATGACCACCATGGCTACTTATCTATAGACAGTGGAGAATTGTTTGGAATTATACACCTTGCTTTTAAGAAGGCTTTAACTTAGTTAACCATAATGTACTTCCATGGAAACTGGAAAAGTACCAATGTTCTCATTTGTCACTTTCGTGCTTTAAATCATTCCAGTTATCCATAACATTATATTAGAGCTGATGTCTATCAACAAGGGAGTTTCAAAGCGATCTATTTTATTGATATTGTTTGTCGCATTTTTATTAAATTCCTAACAGCCATATTGCTTGGTACCTGGCAAAGAGGGAGCAGAAATAAAAATCTAGAGCAGTATATTGTAGATAATCAAATTGAAAATGTCATATAAAATGTTTCGGAGTTCTTGCTGATAAGATTTTAGACTGGTACATTAAGCTCCAGAATTTCTATTTTGCAGAGAATAATACTATACTCCATTTTCATCAGCTATTTTGCAATGCATTCACCCTTCCTCTATTGGACTACTGTTACACAGCTTGATAGTAAAGTTGAAACATGCCACAAACTTAAAAAAGGGAGCCAGTATTATCCTGAATTTACTTTTTGATACACCAGCCAAAATTTTTATCTCAGAATTGAAATATCTGCAATATGAAATGATAATTTGTATACATTAAGATCATGTTTAAATTATTTCAATGCACAAGTTATTGGGAAAATGAAATAATACTTTATATATACAATTAAATCCTGCTCCTTTTTAAATATATTTTTGTATGTATTGTAGATGAGTTTACTTGTAAATACCTCTTTTCAAGAGAGAGAGAAAACTTCAATCAAGATACTAATTTGACTGATAATACTATTTAATTTAATTTATGATTTTATCCTTTTTACATGGTAGAGAACAGAAATGAAGATTAATTGTATTTAACTAATTAAGTTACCCTATGTAAATAAAGACATTGTTATTTTGTTATCATTATTTGTGTATTAATTTATTGGTTTTTAATACTGTCATGATTAGGACCAGAGAAATGTAATGATTTTATTCAGGAAGTGTTACTGACAGCAATATATTTTTGGCCATCACATTGGTTGTTTGTGGCACATTTTGCCCAAACTATACTGCATATAACTATGCTAAACCATTTCAGTACCCACCTGTGGAAGTTATGAAGAGAAGAGGAGTCGTAGTTTGGAGGATGCCGAACAGAAGGAAACTGGTAACAAACCACTTCTATATTACTTACTTACTGATACCACTTCGTCAACCACAGTCATTATCTTATTAAATCTACACAAGGAAATGTTTGGTTACAGAATTCAAGAACACTTTATTTTTTTCACTGGCCTGGATTGTTCATTGATGTAACCAAATAAACTACACTTGTCAGAGCAAGTTCTTTTACAAGTATACTGTTATAGAAGGGCATACAGTGATGACTTTAAATAGGCTTCTGTAACATCTTTGTTATGGCATCATTAGTAACGCCAGGTGTTATTATATATGTACAATATGAAATGCCTATAATAACCTAATGCTGTAGTCAAAAGATTGAATGTAAGTTTTTGTTTTTCCAGTTTTCATGGTTAGTACAACCTTTACAAATCCTTGAATTAATGGGTTGGCATGGAAATTCATGGAATTTGTAAAAACTGGTTTTATCTTTGAAATGTTTGTGACCTTGTTGAAGAAAAGATTAAAAAATTTCCCCAAACCCCCAATTGCATCTGAGGATGTATAAACAGTTGAAGTTATATGCATCATAACACTTGTTAGATTTAGAATATTACTTATTTTCAAAACTAATGAATACATAAATAAATTAGGATAAAATTGGTTGGATCAAAAGACACATGAATAGTTCCCTTTGCTGTAGTGATGTGCTTGCTAATCATTCAGTTTTTAATTTTTCTTCTATGTTTGTACCTATTTTTTGCAGTAATAGTAGAAAGTTAAGCTTCCAAAAGAAAAGTTCTTGAAAATAATTTGCTGGAGCTGTAAAAACCGTGGCTTTTGAAAACAGTTTTTATTTAACCTTAAGAATGACTTCCAGTTGTTAATGGAAAAATATTCTTTGCTCAGTTCGATTCATGATTTTCTTAACTCCTGTGAAAATGAAGGTTATGTATATCCACAATTTTGTCACAGTTTCACGACAAGAATTAATGATTGTGGTGAAACGATATACCATGTATTGATATGCATCACAGTACACAACCTATGATGCAGTACAATGTCTATACACATATCAATTTGAAAGTCATTTAAAAAATAATTGTTAGTGGTATGTTGGATCCTTTTCTGATGTGTCAATGTATCATATTTATAGTATGCTCAATGCAGACAAACAATGACTTGTCAACTGTTCTGATGCAATTCTCATCCTTGACAGAATAACCAAAAAATATCCAAACAAATGACCGGCCAGTCATAGATGATTGTAATTCAGACTGTTAAGCCATTCCAGGCTGCTCCATTTGATTAGATGCAGGACTCATTTTGATCGCCTTTTGTTTTGCATTGGATGGAAACATTACAAGTGTCATATTGACCAAGAATAATCATTGAGCATTAGTAATATCATCCGTTTCATACCCTTAGTGCTTCATGAATCTTATTTGCACAGAGAAATTTTTTCTTTTGCTTCATTGTAATAATTTTGGGAACAAAAACTCTGTATTTGCAAAAAATTTTATTCCAATTTAACAGCTTCAGTTACATTTGGAAGGCATTACATGCCATCTTAAAACAAACAATGAAATGGTGCAATTTCCTACTGGGAGGAAAATTGTATCTTATTCAGATCCAGTTGCAGGATGGGAATCCCTCACACTATACTTAATGCTGTTGTAAAACAACTGCTGCAATGGTCCATATGATAAAATTCAATTTAAGGAGTAAAACTTGCAAATAACTAATAATAATGTTCATGAACATTTAAGATTAAAGGAACTTGTATAAGGTAAATAACAATTTGTGTTATTTGAAATGGCAAAATTATACATAATCAATGCAGTAATGAATTATTTGATCCCTAATGTTTGATATCTAATTCCTCATGTTCTTTCGGAATACATTTGTATGATTTATTATGATGTGAAACCATGGATAGAAAGCCTTGTAGAGATTTCCAAAGGCGCTATATACATATTATTTATCCAAAATCTGCCTTTATCCCAAATAAGATTTTGCACCCTGAATCAAAACAGAATTTTCCTACTATAAAAGACTGGAAGAATCTTTTGCACTGAAGGGTGATGTTATGTCTGACAACTCTGTTGTGATAATCATCTCCTCAAGCAGGATGACGTCGTGAGAATTTTGTACAGTATAGTATGGGAGTTTCTTAACTGGTGCTCCTGATTCCATTGATATTTTAAAATCCAAGCAGGTCTAACATTCTGGCTGACTTGCTATTGAGAATAGGCTAACTTATGCACACAGAATGGTGATTTCATCCATCTGTTCTTGTCTTCCAAGTGCAACATTTTGATTTGAGAGATCATGGAGACATTTGACTGTTATGTATAGTCTTTCTCAAGTTTCTACATATGTCAGAGAGGAGAGTGGAATTTTGCTGATCCTGTTAGTCATGATGATGACCAGACTGTGCCTTTGTTTATAGCTTTCACTGGATTCTTTAGGGAAACTTTTTATCAGTAACGGTAATAAATAATAATAATAATGAGGACTTTGTATAGCGCCTAATCTTTAGAAGCTCTAAGCGCTTTACAACATATATAATGATAAAACTACAAAAAAATAAAACACCATGAACTTAGAAAACAAAAAATGCTGAAAATATTCAAGGTAGGAAACATTGTTAGGTCTTTGAGTTTGTTCTTGCAGTCGAGAAAGTAGAGTTTTAAGAGCACTCTTGAAAGGGATCAAAGTGTCTTTGTGTCTAATTTCAATGGGCAATTCATTCCACATTGCTGGGCCCTGGTATGCAAAAGAACATTGTCCATATGACTTTGTTTTCATAGTGGGAATAATGAGTATACGATTGTCATAAGAGGAGCACAAGTATCTTATTGGTGTATACACATGGGAGAGGCCAGATAGGTATGTTGGACTGGAGTCCATCAGTGAAACGTAGCAAAAAGAGAACAAATTTAGTGTTTGATTCTGGATCGAATAGATAGCCAATGTAGGGTACATAGCAGCGAGGAGGTGCTCTGCTTGTGGTACTCAGAGGATGATCCAAGCAGCTGTGTTTTGAACTTTTTGAAGTTTCTGTAGTAGATATTGAGATGAACCAGACAGAATTGAGTTACAGTGTCCAGTCTTGAAAGTACTAATGAGCACTTGGGGGCCCTGAGTGGCTGCCGAGTGGTCTGAAGCGCTTTCCATTACAGATCACTGCCATCTCACCTCTGCATGGGTTTGAGTCTAAGATTTGGCTAATGTAGTTATGTGAGAAAGCTTGCCAATATCTTCTTGTAGGTCGGTGGTTCTTTCCATGTGTCTTCCCAATTCTTCCTCCACCAATAATACTGGACGCCTTGTATAGCCTATCATGTGCTGAAAAATAGCGTTAAACCCTACAACAACAACAACTGAGCACACAAGTGTTTTAGTGGCATCAACTGAAAGATATTTGCAAATGGAACTGATGCATCTCAGCTTAAGATATGCAGTCTTGCATATGTTCATGACATGTTGGTGCAGTGTGAGAGTACTGTCCAGAGGAACACCTAGGTTTCGTACTGACTGTGTGAATTTAATGTTGGTGTTCCTGATATTTATTGTTTGAGGTAAAGGATGTGAATGAGAAAGTCTTTGTGTTGTGATCAGAATAGCCTCAGTTTTATCATCATTCATCTGCAGCTTGTTACATATCATCCATGATTTCACATCAGAAATGCACCTCTCTACTCCATGGATGGTAACATCAGCTTCAGTTGGGTGGCTAGATTTGTATGTTTGAGTGTCATCATCGTACATTTGGTGAGACACTGGGTGATGATCAATGACACTTGAGAGTGGCTGAATGTATAGAATGAAAAGAACAGACCCCTTTGGAACACCACATCATAGATCAACTGGGCTGGAGTGTATTCCATTTTCAGATACAATTTGTGTCCTGTTGATTAAGTAGGACTTGAATGACAGTAAGACTGTATTGTGAATGCCAAATACATGCTGGAGATGGTGAAGTAATATATCATGGTCTATTGTGTCAAGTGCTGTAGACAAATCAAGGAGGGTGAAGACTGTAATCTTTCTGCTATCCAAAGCAGGTAGAATGTTATTAACCACTTTCAGAAGAGTAGTTTCAGTATTGTGGCAAGGGCGATATGCAAACTGTACATTGCTAAAAAGACTGTTTGAATTGAATTCAGATTTTTATACCATGATTTGAAACTGGGAGGTAGTTCTTTAAATCGTTATGGTCGAATTTAGTTTCTTCAGTAGAGGCTTCACAATGGCAGTTTTGAAAAATGATTGGAATTCCTTGGATGAGAGAGTGCTATTAATAACATCAGTTAGTGAAGGCAATATTAGATCTTAACACTCAAGCAGCAATGATGTTGAAATTGGATCAAGTTCACATGACTTTAGTGCACTCTTCATTACGATTGTATGTACGAAATCCATAGAGGCAGGTTCAAATGCTGCTAATGGTTGTCACTGAAATTCTGTATCGCAACTGTATGGTGACGACAAGTCCATTAAATTGTGTTGTCAAGTGAATCTCTAATGGTTTGTACCTTGTCATGGAAGAAATTTGCAAATAGGTCTGGAAGGTCAACTGGAGAGAAGGTAGTTGGAAGTGGTGTACATTTGTTCCTTGACATTAGTTTGCTAGTAATCTTGAAGAGCTCTTTGAAGCTGGAACTTTGTGATCTTCGTGCTGTAGTGGGATAATTTGGCTAAAATGACAGATTGGGACATTTGTTTGATTCTCCATTAACAAAGAAGCCATAAGAGATAACCAAAAGCAGCAGTCTCTCATTTCAAGAAGAATCATTGTTGATAGTATTGGGACCATAGGAGGCATTGAAAATGTAAATATTGGTAAAGAAATATTAATGTATGCTTCAAATGCTAGACACACATACAGACTATACTTGGATGAGGAGAAGAAAAAGAGGGAATAGTATGAGAGGAGCAGAAAAAGAAAAGCAGATTTTGAGCTGGGTGACATGTTAAATAAAAGAATGTCTTATGGATGACGTCCAGCAGTTGCTCAAATTTTGATGAAAATGCTGATAAAGCCGAAAAGGACAATAGCCTAAGCCAGCTAACTGCTTCCAATTCTCTCAGGAAGACTGCAAAAGTGAAACAAGAGACTGAAAGACCTTGAAAAGAAGACAGAGAAGAAAAAGTTTGCTTCTCATTAAGATACAAGAAATCAACTGGAAAGTGATGTTTTGTTAATATTGTAAATAGGAACACATACAAAGACTACCGGTACATAGGATTGTTTCTTTTTTTTTCTTCTTTTGAATACATAATACATTGAACATTGAATTATGACATGAATTACTACATAAAGTCAGGGTTTGCAAGCCCAGGTAAATTTAAATGGACATGTTAAAAATATTTGTTAACTTATTTGTTATTTTTCATTGATAGATGTCATTCTTTGTATTCATTAACTTGAAAATGCAAGATAGTGTGGTCCTTGAGTTTTGTGAAATGGCCTTGGAAAAGTCATGGAATTTGTTTTTGTTCAATTTGCAGGAACCCCGACTTATGTTTTATTGTATTGTTTTATGATACAACTATGCAGTAGATATAAACAGTGTTTGAAAGCTAAATATTGTTTTTCTTATTTTAGTATGTTGGAAGTGCTGACCATGATCGTACCCTTCAAACTATTATCAGGCATTATGTACATAAATATTGTTTAATAATACAAATAATTACACAGTAAGACAGGTAGAATCAGTTATGTGAAACTTTTCAGACGATTGCAAATTCCTGGTCATCAATACAACTAAAGGGTGGGTACTTTCTTTCTTAAGAGCAATAAATTTACATGAAGCATTTAACCCCAACTGAAAATTGTAAGTACCATGGTACTAAATAGATGATTTCTCATAAAGATTTTCACAAATAGATATTGCGCACTGTATCTTCCAACTGTCAGAACAGAAGCAAAATGTATCGATTTGATTTATATGGTAAGATCTGACTCAGATATTTTATTTACATATTTAACTGTGCTTTTTTATGCAAGTTGAAAAAAACTACATTCATATCTTGAAAATATTTTTAAAATGTCATTTATTAATATTTCTTTACCTTATTTTAATTATGTTTATTCCTACATCATTTGGTTTTTTCTTCACATTATTGTTAGAAATATCAGTACAATGAAGAGCAGTGAAAAACATTTACCCCCTTTTTAATATAGATCCCAGTTATGAACCAACCTAGTTCTTTCACATTATGTCATTATTAGTCATAGCTACCATCAGAAACAAAAATCACTCTATATTACACATCTGAAAGGGATATATTTCAGACTAAAATTGCAATGGCAGCATTAAGCTAGTATTATGTCATATGGTTGGTACATGTAAAGTTTTATGAGTACCAGTATAGCTATTGGTATTTTAACATTTCATGATCAAGATGAACTATCCATAAATATCGATTATTTATTGCATTTTAGAATTGTTTAGTGGGTTAAGTGAACCTAGTCCTTCAAAAGAATCGGCTTTTATTTTAAGCCAAGACCTTATGTAAAAATGAGTGGGAAAAACGAGTCTCCAGTTAGAATAACAGTAAATGATTATGGTTTTATTGCAGTTTAAATTATTTCAGCAATTTTTTTTTTTTATCTATTAATGTTCAGTAATACATGGACTGTATTTATATCCTGTTTCAATATATGCTCAGCAACAATGATCATGAGCAATGCCTTAAAATGAATAGTAATTATACATACTTAATTTATTCAGCAATTTTGCCAAAGCTCTCTTTGTTAAGATTTCACGAGTCACAGTACTTTAATGTTACTGGAGGGGCCCCGAGTGGTCTAAAGTGCTCTCCATTACAGATCACTGCTGTCTCACCTCTGTGTGGGTTCGAGTCTCAAATTCAGCCAATGTGGGTATGAGAGAAAGCATGCCAGTAGTTTCTCATGGGTCGGTGGTTCTTTCGGGTGTTTTCCCGGGTTCTTCATCCACCATTACTACTGGCTGCCATTATTGGCCTATCTTGTGCTGAAAAATGGCGTTAAATCCTACAACAACGACATAATGTTACTGTCTTAATTTTCTTCCACATCAATTATATTGTCCTACATTTTGAATTTTTCTTGGGGTTTTTTGGTGTTTAATACTAGATTAATTGCCTGTCCTAGGATGGGACCAAAATAAATTTAAAAAAATTAAAACATAACTAAAATTGATATGCAAGAGTTGAGAAGAAGTTTAAACATAAAATATTTAAACAGTATTTTAACAAATTGGGAATGCTGCCATGTGTTTAAAACTTATGATATCTTGATTGGCAGCTGGATTGCCCATCCTAGCAGGGGAGTGGTAAAAGAACATGTCAACAACAAAACCTTATTTTAAAAACTTTAAAAAATAAAAATTAAAAAATTGGGATGAGCAAGTTTAAAAGAATGTAAAAATACATTTGGGGGGGGGGGGGCAAGTGGCTGAGTGGTCTAAAGTGCTGTCCGTTATGGATCACTGCCATCTCACCTCTGTCTGCATGGGTTCGAGTCTCAGATTCGACCAATGCGAGTATGCAAGAAAGCTTGCCAGTAGCTTATCATGGGTCGGTGGTTCTTTCCAGGGGTTTTCTGGGTTCTTCCTCAACCATTATTACTGGCCACCACGTATAGCCTATCTTGAGCTGAAAAATGTCATTAAACCATTTTTAAAAAAAAACAAAAAAACCTTTGGGATGCTGCAGAGAGTTTCTAACTTATGACATCATGTTTGTTAGCTGTGATACACTGAAAAAAATAATGAAAGACAGACAGATGTGGGTATTTATATATATATGATGACAAAAACTTTACAACAGCATTCCAGATTTAAAAAAGTACAAGTCTTCAATGCTTTCTTACTGTGATCATTTATCCGCCCACTGCTTGCTTCCCTTTCAGTTCGAACAAAACCTTACATTTCTGTATATCCTTATCCATGCAAAAAATATAACACCATCTCTAGCTGATATTATGGGTTCTACTCTAAGCAAGAAGAAACAAATATTCAGACTTCATAATTGTTTTAACTGAAAAACTAATACATGGGTATTGCCCGCATTATGTATGCCCAATGTACAGTGCTATAAGTGGGAAATGACCTTGGAGTTTCTTTACACATTAAAGTCGACTGGTTTATTGTCTCAAGCAAATGTTGGAGTATTCTTAACAAACAGGTCATTTTTAAAAAGACAAGAAAGAAAAATGGCAATTATCTGTATATGAATTAAAATATATGCTAATTACTGGCTTTACATTATTGCACAACAAACAGAGCAGCCATTGTTTGCCTCAGTGATACAATAATAATAATAATAATAATGAGGAATTTGTATAGCGCCTAATTTTAGAAGCTCTGAGCGCTTTACACCATCTATAATGCTATCACTACACTATAAAAAAAACTTCTACAATAATTAAAGAACTTGATTGTATTCGATATTAAGAGTATTGGTGATTCCACAACTGTAATGACTTTAAAGCTTTAATTAAAGACCAGATGTGGAAATATATTGGAGATAACTTTGCAAGATAATATGATCACAGAGGAGGGAGAAGGCAGGTAAATGGAACCGATGTATAATAATAGTTAACAACACATGCTTTTTTGTAGATAAATCTCAATGGATTTAATTCTACAACAAGCAAAAACTAGGTCATTTTATCTTAATTTTCACTTAGTTATGTTTATATTTTCAAGTATCGCTCATTCAGTATAAATAACTCAAACAAAAACTAGGTCACTGTGATTCAGTTGTCATGATTTTGTCACTTAAATAAATTTCAGCTTTTTAATTGCTTCAATCTCAATATTTTAGACCCTATTTCACCATGACAATTTGTATATGACTGTATCTCAAAGAAAGTAGCATAACTTTACTAAAACTAGGTCAGTGTGGTCTAAATTTTATGATTAAATGTTTTTTGCAATTCATTCATCATACTGACAATATTGTAGACATATTCATTCACAATCAAAAATTAGCATGTGGAGGAATCTTGACGGGAACAATTCATCCATATATTCACACTTAGTGACTTTTTTATTTTTAGCTATCAGTTCATTATATCATCAATATGTTAGACAGTATTTCAACTACATTTATGAAAACTGCAATGCAGATGTGTATCCAGGTAAGCAATTATACCATTTTATAAACAGAAAATTATGACAGTTCTCATGCTTAAGTAACTTCTGTGTTTTCAGCTAACTTAATGTATTGGTTTCGCCCTCTGTAGCGACCCTGGGTATCTGAGTGGTCGTAAACATTCAGATTTACTGATCACTGTCGACTCACCTCTTCACATGGGCTCGAGTCTCAGGCTTGGCCAATGTGGGTATGTGAGAAAGCTTAAAAGTAGCTTCCTGTGGGTTGGTGGTTCTTGGAAATTGTCCTGAGTTCATCCTTGAAATGGCATTAAAGCCAAAACAACCACTACAGCACCCTTGGTATCATGGATACTTTTTCCCCCATACTCATGAAATTTGGCATGTAGAGGTATCTCATGGAGGTAACTCAAACATACCAAAACTAGGGCACTGTAGCCAAGTTTAGTGACTTGTATTGTCAACACTGTTGTTCACACTTTCAGTATCTTGAACCTTATTTTACCTGCACTTATAAACATTTGTATATTTTGATGAGAGCAACTCAACCATTAACCATACCAAAAGTAGATCAATGTGACTAACTCTTCAAGCTTGAGTATCAGGTATTATTCTAGATTGCTCCTGTTGGTAAGAGAATTCTTGTTTTTAATGTAAACACCTTGCTAGTGTATTTTATTCTTTATAATGATCTAACGTGTATCAATACTCCATATACTAATCAGAGATGTTTTAGAAGGGAGAAAAACTTGTATTGTAACTCTCTTAAACACACTACATATTAAGTACTGATAATATTTTCTAGTTATTGCTGTAGTGGTTGTGGATTATTACATTTAAAGATAAATCCTCTATAATTTGTGCAGACGCCATCTGTAAGATTTCTCAAATTATATATATATATATATATATATATATATATATATATATATATATATATATATATATATATATATATATATATACATATATATATACACTGTATTTGCTCACTGACAAATCAAATGAAACTGCCAACAGACCTATATCGGCTGTTATGACACGCTGACATATCATGGTCTATGTTGTTTTTTCCTAACAAACTGCATAGACACAGAGTTGCCAGAACATTATAGAACAGCAGATATCCATCTATACTGTTTGCAGTTGTGCTAGACTTAAAAGTGAGTTTGTAGGGTGGATTGCTACAGTTTTGTTTTATGCTAGGATATGAATTAATGGATTTTCTGACTGAAATAATGTTGTTATTTCACTTACGTGAGGGAAATAAATTGAAATTTTTCACTGCCCTGTCAATAGACCTTGATACATTTTATACATAAAATTTGAAATTATTCGTAGACTTGTGCCTAGCTAAGTGGTAAATATAGCCAGCTCCTGTTAAAGACAATTCAAGTTAAGATCCACCAAGGTGAAGATTATTTTTTATTCCTAATGTGCTGTTTTATTTTAAAGTGTAAAGGAGATTTATTTAACTGTTTATATATTTTCTGTGTGAATAATAAACAGTAAACTGTTAACATTGCTTGGGATCCAGGAAGAAATCTACTTCAATCTGTTATACAATATATCATGCTAGACAGTATGTTTGAGGATATTTTAAAGAGAAAATTTGCTTGCTCAGAAGTGAATAATGGATATAATTCATCTCCTTGTTGAAGAACAAGTATTTCCAATTGTGGCAAACTCGTGTAAAGGTTTTCATCCACTCGATGAAATATATCCTTTATTCATTCATTTCAGGCAGATATTCGTTTTTGTTCAATTTGCAACAGGCAGTTTTAGATAATGAAATTTGTTTGTTTTAGAACAATTTAGATATACTTTACTACAAAATAATAATTGATCTTTGTTACAAAAAAAAGTTAAAAAATGTTGCAAATCGTGTAAGTACATAGTAATGATAGTTGCAGGGTCTTCAAATTATTTCCATGTTGTACACTAATAAATGCAGTTTTAAGTTGGGTCTAATAATGATGATTTTTTTGCACATTTTCTTCTCAACAGGGCACCCTCGGAGACATTCAGAACCTGTAACTCCATTTTATAGATACTCAGTATCTGCAGTTTTTAATATAGTTGCTACAACTGAAGGCATAGACTGGAAATGTTCGTAATATTTTCTGTTATTGTGGGATACTGACAGCAATCAAAGCATGGTTAAATTGTGGACATTGGCACTAAATTTTTAATAATTTTTTTCTTCATTTGCGTATGTAATTCAGTGAACACACAGACTGAATACTCATTATTTCAAAACAATGGCTTTTCCTGTGGAAAAAAAAAATGCCACAAAAATTTGTATGCTTGCCTCATATTGTGTCCAATATATGTGGAACCGTTGGACAGATTATACCTTATTGAGGGTAGATATATAGTTCATACATCTTTTTAATTTAAGAGTGATATTTTTTTGGTCCATGTAAATTTCAGCAATTTTTAGGAGATGGGGTTTGTTCAGTGAACAGTGAGTGTGATCAGATTAGTTGTCAAATAGTTCATTTATGCTGTGCTTAGGAAGGTAATGAAAGTGTTTTCACCAAATTATAAAAAGTTATGTCTGTATAGTTATTTATCTTTGTCATTGATAGTTGTTGAATTAATGTTTACAGCAGTAATAGAATCTCTTCATTCCATGTATGTCCTGTTTTACATACAGAATGTTGATCATAAATTGATCAAAGATCCTACATACTTACAGATAGGTTACAGTAAGTGTATTATTGGGGTTTTACTCACCTGTCTGTAAGGCCAAGCAGCTTGTCCTATGACCCTTTTTCCACTCTACATTGTCAGCAGTTATTTTCAGCTGATTATTACAAACTACCTGACGATTACTTACCAAACTTTGCACAGAGCATCCAGGCATAAAGGCCTTTCATATTTGTAATTATTCCAAGCTGCTGTCAAATATGGCAACATCACTGAAAATAGTTAAAACTTTCATTCCCTTCAAAGTCACTAAACAGAATAGGATAATGTGTACAGAAGCGTTATGGTATGAAGACCTTTCAGACTTATACAAATGATACAGTGGAAATATTAGTATCCCATCTCTAATCTTTAGATTTCAATAAAATATTATATTTTTCAAAACTATGACAGGATTAAGAAGGTATGTAGAAGGAATTTATTACATGGCATTGCACACTGTATGGAGATAATTAGGATCTATTTTTGTTTTAAAAATCCTCTCTTTCTGCCCGATATGCATAATTTATTGTATCTCCCATATCTCATTTTTAGTTTTAAAAAATCATGTAACGGTTCACTGGATATATATATGTTTCTGTTTAATGTTTACACAACAGTTAATGCAGTTTTGTTGCCAGGATATTGTAAGTTCTTTTTTGTTTGGTAAGGCAATGCTTTAAATCACAAACCTGTGTAAACCTTTTGCATCAGCAATTTATTCTGACACATATTTTTTAGGACACTAAAAATGAGCATATAAACTGAATGAACTACATATGACACCAGAATCTTGAAACAATGTATGGAATAAATTCAAAGACTTGAAGAATATAAGTGAATTTTTTTTCTATTACTTTTGCAAATCTGGTGTCAGTTTTGTTCAGGTTGAATTAAGATAACTTAGTTTCAGATCTGCAGAATCATCTAGTAGCTGTAATTAAAATTTAATTAAGTTAAATAACATGTAGTAAGTTTTAAATTATCATCAACATCATTAGTTATAGATATATAAAACATTGAGAGTTTGCCACCAGAAGCCAATAGACTATCATTAAGCAGTTACATCATTCTGTAGTTGCTGAATGCTTTAGTAAGAGTTGTAATATCAGTGATTCGAGTTGGTTCATTACAAGTGGGAATCGTGATTATTTTGTACCCATTTAATTGTAGATATTTAATCTGGCATTCAATATGATGTTAAGTCTGTATTGCATACCATAACTTGAACAATTCATTTTATTTTGCTGACAACCATGCAGCAATATTTTGAGACACCAAACTGAGCAATTTATATCCCATTTTTTCCTGGCACACTACTGGTATTTATCTACAAATAATGGAAAGCATAAAAGAACGCGATATTTAATCAATACAAAACAACATACATGTTTGCTTCTGATTTATGGAAAGAATTTCTGTTGATGTGGCATATGAATCTGTCTAAGACTGATTACTGTATCGTATCTTTACTCCCTTACATACTCATTTCCTTTTGCTCAGAACAAACATGTATACTGTTTTGTCTATTAAGAAAACCATGGTCTACTTATATGATGCCACAAATGGTCTGACTTGGACCAATGTCCTAAGTTATAGAAGCAATCTGACATCTGATTGGTCAGTTCTTAGACATAAGCCAGTGACATATGAAATTTTGAGTTTAGTCTGAGTTTAAGCATGTTGTTCTACTAACCTTTTGCATGAGTTAGGCTGAATACATGCAAAATAGGTAAAACTGTTTAGAACACTTAAAAAACGATAAAGTTCTCATTCCAAGACAAGTTGACCTTATGCAAGATGATAGATTTCTCCGCCTACCAAATCACCTGATAATGACACCCTGCTAAACTCCGACAAACATGCAGTATTTGGCAAAGAAATGTTTCAGTTTAAGTGATATGTTTATTTAAAATTATTTTTATTACTCTTGAAAATGTAAAATTTCAGAGCTTTATACATTATACTGCAGTAGACAATATTTATTTTTGTAGTTCAAGTTCCTATAATCTAAGTGTCATTTCAATAAAAAATAAAAATAAATTTTAAAGCATCTTGAGAACTTATTCATGTACAAGGAAATTCACTCCAAAAGATGCTAATTTGTTTAGTATATAATCTTATCCTTTTCAATTTTATCTGGCTTGGAAGTAAATGAATTAAGCTTAAGAACAAAATTGTAAAATAATGACTGTTTAGATGTATACTGTTCTACATAATAATTGTAAAGTTCTACTATGTTCATCCATGTTTTCTTGGGTTATTCCTTCACCATAAATACAGGCTGCCATGTATAGCCTATCTTGTGCTGAAGAATTGCGTTAAACCCCATAACAGCAACAACTACTACTATGTTCGTCAGGTGGAATTTTGATCAATGATATCTTTTGATTTAAATATGTAAATGCATGCTTAATATATCAGAAGATAATTATTTGAAACCATTGTTTTTGTATTTCTTTATTATTACATAATTTTATCACAACCCCTCCTTCAGCCAAATGAGAAAGGAAAAAGTAACTCTTGTGTCTGAAAGATCGAGACGTTAAATCATTGCTTTTGGGACAAGCCAACATTAAAGCGTAAATTTTCAACTTTAAAATAACGCAGTCTGTGCTTCAGTGCTTCCTATACAAGAAAAATAATATACATCAAAGCCTGAAAGTAGGGGGTTCAGCACCCATATTCTAAAAACATTTATTTTAAAATATTTTTCAGATTCAATTCTTTTTTATTTCCTTCAAGCCATCAATGGAACATGCTTTTTTATATACTTTTATGCAAACAAACATGTTGTTATTGCCATAAATTGTTTCCATATTCTGATCGCAACCACAAAAAAGTCTTTATCAAAGTTTTGTCTGTATCAGGAAAATAATAAATCTAATTCCTCCTTTTATGTGATCTAGATATCAACAGTCCCACTGCCCTTTTTTCACCCTATCAATCGATAAATCATCCAATGATTGCAAAATTGTAAATAGTTATCATAATCAGTTAATTATTGCCACAAGCAGCTTGTTGGAGGAAAATGGCAGATGTAAGCAATGCCTGGAGGTGTGTCTAATTTACACTTGATGATTGGCTAATTGATCAGCATGATTGACAAGTGGCAATAGGTCAATTCAGTTTTTTCAGCCTAAATTGTCACACTTTTGGACTGACAGTTGATAGCAGTTTTCCTTTCTCAGCTGATATTAAAAATTACCTTTTCATATTTTTTTTCAGGAGTAAGATGGATTGACTGGAAAGGTTAAGTCTAAATGTTTCATTCAAATTTAACATGTATGCTTAACACATGTAGTTTTTCTCCATGATTCTTAACAGCTTTTACCCATCCACATCTGACTACCGGTAAATAAAACATAATATTTCAAAAATCTGCATGAAAAATATTCAGTGCCTAATATTTTGACTTTTTAAACCAATCACCTGTATTTCAAGGCAAACACCGCTCTATCAATTTCCACTCAAGTGAACAGCTCCACTATTCCTTACAGCAATATTTTGCTTTTTTCAGTCAGATATAGATGGAATTACAAGCCCCAAAAGGTCCTGGAGAAATGTAGTGACTAAAATGTACCCACTTATATTGCTTGACATTTTCATACACAATTACAATATTTATACAGTACAGATGTGGTGATGGAATTCATATTTTCATGTATCTATATTACATTTGATATTTTCACTACTATATTTTCTAAGATGAGTTGACCCATTTCATGCTTCAGTTTTTACAATAGTTTTTGCTAAAATTTCCATATTTTTGGAGCTTTGCTAAGAATGCCATAATTTTATCCATGTGCCATATTTAACCATCCTGCTTATTATTAGCCTTGTCTACAGAACAAGATGGAATAATACAAAAATTATACCCTCAGCATACAATAATGGGGTTATCCATATTGCCACTTTACTAGCTTGAAATATGAATGTGAAATATTTTACTTTTTCTGCTTAAAATGCATGCAAAGGTGTGTCATACACTTATCCAGTTGTGTTTTTCATCTCTGCATTGATCTTGGTCTGAATAGGTGTTACCAAATTTATGCAAACACACAGTATGTATCAATATGAAGGAGTAATTACAGATTTTATAGACTTAATTAACATTTATAATCATCAGTTATGAATCAATTAAATGTTAATACTAAGATGATAGTATGATAACTAATCCTTTCATCACAAATGTGACAGAGCACTATTTTTGGAATCTTTTTAATTGTTCAAAATCATTAATGAAAATTAGAACATTTATTACAGTAGTACATATTTTGATAGCAGTAATACATAATTATTTGCAATCTCTTTTTTGGTTTACTTCCCAATCCAATGTGAATATTTCCCCCTCCAGTTATTAATTTTGATGTCTAGAACAAAAATAAACTCTGCTCCCATCTGATGCTATAATCACATCCATAATTCAAAAAAATACATACATCTTTCTTTTCCATAAATTTCATGTGGTATATCATTTAGGTAATCAAGACTTTTGCTAACATAAGTATATATTGCCATAATTTTATAGTTGTGTCCATTTCTGTATTAAGGTTGACCTTTTCTTCAAGGTCCTTGTATATATTTCCAGTGGTCAGTTTCCCCATTCTTCATTTTGTTGTATTTTGTGCAAATGCTAGTTAAGTGAATAAAAGACCTGTTAAATTGACTAGTTGGGCATCACTGACCTTCAGTAAAGCCATCACAACAGCCCTATTGAAAATCTCTTTGTGATATATCCTGAATATATGCTATATTTATATATCCTAAATGGATAATCATATCAATATGGGGTTTTCAACAAATTGCTTCTTATGATCTCTACTTGCTTCTTAAATGACATTGGTGTCCATCTGGCTCCAGTTGGTCTTCAATGGCAGCCATCTTGAAACTCTTGTTATTGCTGCTTCTCCTACATGGAAAGGCAGAACAACAAATACCAAAGAGCAACCTGCTCCCCTATATGGAAAGGTACCCTGTCAACACCCCACCCACCCCCATTTAATTGTTTCCATTCAATATCTATGTACCACTATTACAATCTGGATTCACTAAGGAAAGAGTTATACTCCCACCAAGATGAATTTGAAATGTCTCCTTTTCCCTTCATGTCTCCCTAGACAAACTTTGCATGGTGCCATTGGTTGGTGCACCAGCATGAGGTTTTTCAATAAAAGATCTTTTATAATACATACCATCTTGGCTCAGAATGCAAATGAATCCAAACATCCAGTATGGCAAGCTTAAAAACCTTGTGGATGCTTCTAATCCTGAATGGATGGCTATATTGACGTATGCTCATTCTCAAAGAGTTTCTTATCCAGTTTGTTCTGAATCAAAATGCTGCCATTATTATCACAAAATCTTGTTATTTCTACTTCTCTAGTATTGATGGTTATATGGGATTTTAGCCCAAAGACAATAACGCTCTCTAATGTAAATAATGCTGACTACATCCTGTATGGTTGCAACAGTGGCATGTTGAAAGTTATGTCAAGAAATCGGATGGTTTTAATACTCGACAGTTAAAAGAAAGAAATGGTCTAACCTTGGATTCTTGGAAATTATTTTCTGCATAAGAATCTCAAACCCTCGGAAGGACTGTTGTAATTTTTGTTCATTATGTTCTAAATGTACATGCATGTACATGTGTCCTTTCTGAACAATGTGATCTCATAAAGTGGGACATGGATAATAGCAACCACATCTATTGATGCAGATGAAGGGAGGTTCATTTTCTTCTGTAGTGGACTGACTCAACTCCATGGAGGGATCAGTGGCACTTGTTTGTGTGAGGAAGTATCCAGTGTGCCTGTCACCATTTACTATGTTTATTCTCCTCTATATGGAAAGGTACCCTGTCAACTCCCTCTGCCAATTTAATTGTTTCTGTTAAATTTCTATGAACCACTGTTACAATCTGGATTCACTAGGGAAAGAGTTATACTCCAACCAAGATGAATTTGGAATGTCTCCTTTTCCCATCATGCCTCCCTAGACAAACTTCTCATGGTGCTATTGATTGGTGCAGCAGGTAGGTAAGATGCCTCTCATCTCCTGCATCAAGATGGGATTGCCAAAAGAGAGAAGGGTATTATAGTCTTTTCTTGCCATATCAGTAGACAGGATGGTGACTGTCAAATATGGAAAACTCTAATTAGTTCAAGGAGGCTCAGATCGTGATAGCACAGTCTCTACTGTCTTCATCTAAATCTTATTCTGGTTAGGTGATTGAAGATTATTTGTTAATACTTGATAATTACATTTTTACATTAAGGCTGTGGAAATTATTGCAAGTCATAATTGTTTGCTTGATTCGACCTTGTTTTCCTGGGGACCTTGAATGAAGTAGTGGATCTAGTTCCTGCTTGAAAACTTCATCCTCTCCAGTTTCTGCTGCTAGAAAACTTCAAATAAGATGGAGTCTCATTATCAGTTCATATTCTGTGAGAATCCGAATTATGTCACCACCTGAGCTGGTAGCTGGATCAGGACATGTTTCTGGCTGGAATTCCAATAAACATCTGTGAAACTCACTCTTTCCTCTATCAGTGCCTCAAATTCAAACTGGAGTGCTCACTTAGAGTCAGAGGTGTAGTCCTTCAGGAATTGTGGTTGCATCAGAAATATTTAAGAGGTTTGAAACGGGGGCAATTTTTATATCTTTGCATGGGTGCTTCATCATCAATTGACAAAGCAATGTTATGGTAGTCACAGAAATCAGGACACACCTCGGATGTCAGGGTGACAGCAATGCCCAGTCTCATTCCATGGAAGTCTGAAACCTCCTTCAATTGACAGCTTCAGAGGGAATCACTTTTAGAGTCCACCACAATCCAGTCAACAGAAATATCCTATTGAATTACAATTCTTGGTAAAATTTTGCCGTCAGTCCAAAATGGCTACTGCACCAGTTAGTAGCAGAGTCTTTTTTTGCATATTGCAGAGTCAGGTGGTAGACTTGTTTCAACCAGGCAAAACAACAAAGCATTCACTTAATGCCTCTCCACTTGCAGACCAGGATGCATGGACTCTGGGATTGACTGTGTGCCTATGTCTTAACTACCATTTAAAATAGTTTCTCACAGAATCAGGACTTTGATGTTATGGCACATTTTGGTTGTTTTCAGGTAGTACCAGTTGCCGTGATTCAGCAATGTCCACAACTTATGGGTGGATGCTGCCAGAGAATCACTACTGTGGAGGGATTTGCTGTCATAGCACAGGATCCCTCCTGCACAATAATACATGGATGCCATACCTTTCATACCTGGCTGATATCAGATGATCTATCTAGTACCAAGATTAGTTAATGAGGAGGCTTGCAGACTGCATCACTAGAAAGCAATTTACCTCCAAGATTTATTATGCCATGTTTATTGATTTTTCTCTAATTGGTGCAGTAGGCTGATATGATCCGCCCCACTTTTGCTGCAGTTGAAATATATTTCTTTTTTTTTATTCATCCCAGGTAGCTGAGTGGTCTTAAGACACATACCGTACATATATTTGACACATCTACCTCTGACTTCAAGTGTCAGCTTGACCAACATGGGTATGTGAGAGAGATTGCCAGTAGATTCTGGTGGGTCATTGTTTTTTCCAGGTTCTTACTCCAGTGAATATACTGGTCACCATGTTTAGTTATCATGTGCTGAAAAATGGTGTTAAACCCTAACAAAACTAATCCATACCTTCTCTTTCTTCTAAAAGAAAAAAAACCCACTCAGTTTTCAACATAAAGAGTTATTAAACAGTCCTATTAAATGCCCTAAAGTATCTAGGGGTTTCATGATTGGGTCAGATCAACATCAAAACTGCTCAGTTTGTTTGAGCCTGTCACTCATTAATGCTTAGGTGGAAAATTTAATGTTTGACTGATCTCTAAACTACCTTGTGAACCTCTGGTTAATGTTTTTTCCACAATCTTATATTCATGACAGGTCTACTTCTTTGTTTTTAATCAGCTTTAAGAATGAGTGAATGGCATACCTTAATGGTGGAAGATGTTTGTCTACATTTCAGTGGCAACTATAATTAAATGTCTATTCTTTGTCAATCAGGCTTTCTGTTCATGAATCTTATATCTTTGGTGTCCTTTGAACCAATTGAAGTTAATTGCATCTGTGCTGGAGATGAGCATGATCTTTTTTCTACCTCAAAAGGGAAAAGAATGGCAGGACAGTTGCTCTCTGCCACATGTAGGTACTTTTGATCTTTGGCAGACACAATAACTAGGTGGTTTAGTCTATCAAAAGAGGTTATCCATCTCTCATTGAGAGCGATCTTTCCAATAGGAATACCAAAGCTTATGAGGTTAGGGCTATTGATGTCTCTTGTGCCATTCTTAATCTGATAAGGATGATATCATGAACGCTTCCTTTTCATGGTGTTGCCCCACTTGTTGTGCTTCCTTTCTTCATTATTGCACCACAGTGAGGCTATTTATGCATTAGACTCAACTGTGTAGGCCTAGTAAGTTGTCAATAAGTCATCCTACAAACTGGAATCAGATGGTATGTTCTTTGTGACAGCTAGTAAAGAGGCACTCAGCCACATTTCATGTTGGAAAAATTCTCAGTATAATAATAGCTGGTAATATTTAACTGCTTTTTTGGTGAGTAAATTCTAACTTTTAATAATGTTATACTTCTTTTCTTGGTCCACACTCTGACATCCTTGTAGTTGATCTATTTAAAAGGACATTATTCTGAATGTCATATATGATCAAGGCATCAGATTTGAACTGGGTTTATTTTTATTCTATACCTCCAGTCACTAAATGTAGGAAGAATCATTCGGCTTGGACTGGGTACTGGCACCAAGAAGCAAGCACAAAAAAGTTTATAGTACAGTAATAACTATTTTGCTCTACATGTCTTTAATTTTAAAAATAGCAAATTTCTTTATATCAATCAGTAAAACATATGCTGATGGTATCTTTTCTTAAATGCTGTTATATTTCCACATATTTTGCAAGCAGTGGAAGAGTACTCCATAGAACTGTACATCAGTACTTATTTCAGTTGCTCTGTTCATGGTTTGAGAAGATGAAAGTTATGTTATGTTGAATAAGACATGTATTAGTCATGTTGGTAATCAGGTGCAGCTCCATGCTGGCATTGACATACATGTGAATCTTTTTCTTAAGAAGTTTTTTTTTTATCCCTCCAACACTAAAATCTCCTGCATATGCAAAATTATTAATGAAAAATTAATTTTTCCCCCATTTTTTTCTTCACATTTTGGTTCCAGTGTAGCATATGTACTGTATTTATGTGTGTTTCACTTGACTATAAACTGGCTTAAGCAGGGCAAAACAATTTAGTTGCCAATTTTAATCGGCATATAGCAAGTAACATCTCCTTGGTTCTGTTGATAAGGTCATTTGGTTTCAATGTTTGAAGTTTGTGTGTTCTCAACATAAAACTTGTCAGTTTGATTTCAGAGTGTCAAGTTGTCTAAGCATGTACTTTCACGGGCAGTATTATCTTAAATATTGGGAAAAATGAAAAAATAAAAAGTCCATAATAATTTTGCATACATATGATATTTCTTCGAGTGATAGGAGGGATGGAAGACTCTCCTCATCTTGAGAGGAAAACCTCCCATCTAGTAGGTTCACGTGTACCGGTAAATATTTTCTCTATAAACTATCACCTGACAATTCTATTTATGTTTGTTGCATCTGAGGTTAGAAAATATAAATAAGTATTGCTCTTCCCATTGGCATTAATATGGCATAAATGTGGTAATTTTGTTTGAAAGAAAAATATAGGAAATACTTGGCATGGCACTTTTTAAAGGCATTACATAATTCTAAAAAATGTTTGCTTATTAATGGATCACTGACTATATTCCTTGTGTGCAATTATACTTCACTATGCTTCTGTTTGTGTATGTTGGCACAAGAATATCTTGGCAACCAGTCCATTAATACAGCCATAGAAGTCTCAAGGGCTTTTGCTTGCTTTGGACACATTTGAATTCAGCTTTCATTATCAGTATTATTGCAATGTGCCTTACAATTATTTTTATTAGGAATCGCTTTACTTCATCTCCTCATATCCATCTTTCTATATACAATGACTGTTTGTGCATGGAATGGGAGCAGAGTAGCTCATGTGATAGACTCATAATCCATGAGTCTCGTGTTCAGTACCCCATCCAGGCCAGCAGGAGTCAAAAGCCTTCATGTGTCATTGGAAAATGTTCTTTGCTTACTTTTGCTGAACATATGAAGTTAGTAATGTGCTATAAAAATGCTATTAAAGCCAATAAAAAAACCATATTGGGTGAAATATATATTTGGTTGGTGAGCTAATTACCTTTTAGGGGGTTTACAATCATGAACTTCTGCTCTAGACCATATATTTTCACATATCTTCACCAAACTTGTTAGATAACATGCTCTTTGGGCTGGAAAGACACATAAAATGAAAGAGCCAGAGATGGAAAACAACTGATGAAATGCTCTGCATGATCAAAAATCCCATGTGAGGTATATTTTGCAATTATCAAAGAATTGGATAAAACAAGTGTAAGACCCTTGAAAAACCCTCTGCCTGACCTATTTTGGAAAGCTCATCATTCATCATCAATTAAGTATTGTGACCGCATTTGCTCATAAAATATGTCAAACTGCTAAAATAATGTCACTTCATAAATCAAGCACTAAGACAAATGTAGATAACTTGTCTGTGATTTGATACTGCTGAATTTATCACAATTTATTAAAAACAGTCCATGACCTATTTAACTAAACATTTTGTATTACACCTGAACAAATCATATTTTTGAAAGAATCGTTCATATGAGACTGCCAAAGTCTCTCAAAATGATAAATGACTTAAATCACTTCACAAAGATTAAAAATTAGCATCTATATTTCAAGATTTCAGGAAAGCTTTTTGAAATGTTTGCTCATGAAATCCATATGAGCTGTAAAAAAATAACCAATTTGATGAGAGAGAAAAAACTAGTTTTCTACATACTTAAATGAGAGGATACTTCATGTTCAATACATACTTAAATGAGAGGATTCGTCATGTACATTAAATACTTAAATGAAGGGATTTGTCATGTTCATTGCATATTTAAATGAGAGAATACATGCTTATTACATTCTTATATGAGAAGATACGTGTTTATGACATACTTTAATGAGTACAATACATCATTTTTATAATTTTATTACACACTTAAATGAGAGTATTCATTTGTTTTACATGAATAAAAGTTCTGTATAAACCTAATATAACAAAGTATGGAGTCTGATAAAACTATTTTAGGTCAATTACTAATTGCATTATTTATTCATGGTGTACTTCAGTCACTGGCAGATTCAATTTTTAAAAAAAAGAACAAATCTTGATATTGATGAACTGTGTCTAAAATAGATTGATTTTGCAAATGATCTGCCATGATAGAATATGTTGTGTTTGTAGCTAATACTGTCATGGAGAGAAAATATCAACCAGTAAATAAACAAATTCAGGTTTATAGCTTTCTGTAGGAAATGTTCTCTCTGATAATTTCCCAAGAAAGCATTGTGTCAGTCAAAACAACTCCACTTTGATTGCTGTAATACACGTGATGAAAGCATTATAAAGCCAACATGGTTCACAAATAAGCATTGAGGTCATTATCAGACAATCAGAAAATAGGACAACCTTGGCTAACAGGTTAAAATATTACCAACCAAATTCATTTGAAAAAAGTGAACATACATAAAAGATATCCATGCACAGACTCCCTGCTTAACACCAGAAGTACCTGTGAAATCTCCATCAAGCCTATCATATTTGGGTACTGTCCATTCCATTGAAATTAGTTTCATCAGTAATTGAGCTTCTGTCAATTCTCTAGAATTATTGTACACAGTTTGCCTCATAATACACCACTTATTATTTTATTGGTACTGATGACTGTGGCACTGTTTTATCTTGGTTGACTGCAATGAATAATCAAAGTGTTGATGCAGTTGTTACCAAACAGCATGTCACTAATATTTACAAGAGCAGTGTTAGGCTTAAACACAGTGAATGACCACTTTGTGTAAGAAACTCGTTACAGAAGTGCCCAAAATGGTGTGTTTTTGCAAGGTACACAGCTATCAAGTGTAGTAAAACAAATCCATCAAATATTACTTTATGGTAGTGTTACAAACAATGTTTAAGTGTTACACCTTGCATCATTATTGTGCTTAAGATTTAACATGGTGAGTTGTAAGCATCTAGGCATATATAAATTAACCAATAAGAAAAACTTCTGAATAACAAATATCTTTACTGAGAATGTAGTTTTCAAAATGTTTTGAGTTGCCCTTCCTTCATCTAACCAGCAACCATGAGCAGTAAAACCTGCAGGTAATTGACATCTCTGTTGGTTGCATAACAAAGAAAAAATGTATAAATGATATTTCTGGAACTGAAGTTCATGTCCAGCAAATATAAGTATTTAAGAAGCCTGATTTATATAAAACAATGAAGATTAAGTACAGCATTTCATCTTTAGAAACTGTAGGTACTTTAAATATTTGTGAACACAAACATATATATGAAGAATGGGCAGGGTGGTATGGAGAATCAGCTGTTGCCCATGCAGCAAATATACTCTCTCCACACATCTAGTGGATGCAAGGAAACAATGATTATACAGCTTGGCACCAGTGGCATCGCAGGAGCTGCCGGAATAACACTGAAGTCAATATCAGACCACCTTAGAGAGTTCATCCACAGATTTTCTGTTGGGGTTTCTCCTTGAGTCTTTCCTGTGAATGTTTAGAGCCACAAGGCAGCAAAGGTTTGGAATCAGTTTTACTTCTCCAAGATGAACTACCATCCAAGGTTCATGAGTCCCATCTACCTGAAGCAACTGGTTTTAAGGTGTTAGTAGCCTGCCTTCATCCTTTCTCCTGTTATGTTGAATAAGACGTGTATCATTCTTGTTGGTACTCTGGTGCTAAGCCACTGATGAAGGCCAGGAGATTTTAGTTGACAGACAGAGGCAATCAGAGACACAAGCCATATGGAGCATTTCAGGAGGAGTAGGGCACTTTCTTCCCCTCCCACTCTGGCGATGTCAACCTTGGAGAGGACACTAACATCAGCATAACACCTCAGCACAACATGGCTAGTAGCAGTTTACTGGTTATATGTCAGAGTGTCTCACTGGACAGCTACTACATGCCTGAAGCTAGGCAGCCCCAGCCATGGCCTGACTCACTGGGTGCGTGGAGCTTAGAGAACCATCTCAACAAGTGGGTTACAAACTCTGCACCAGACAAGACTAAAAGAAATAAGACTCCAGCTCTTTGTTTTGCAAGCTGGAACATCAGGACCACATGTCCTGGTTTGACCGCTGAACTGCAGCAGATCTACAATGTACAGAAGACTGCCATCATTGACAGTAAACATTATCCTGACTGAACTTCGACATTGCCCGCCTTTAGTAGACCGGACTAACTGACAGCAGCACCATCCAGAAAGCCAACTACACTTGTTTTTGGCAAGGGTAGCCCTCTGATCAACCTAGCAACACAGTCTTGGCTTTGCTGTAAAGAACGTGCCAGTTGCCTTAATTATATATCTCTTACTAGGTACTGAGAGAATCCTTGCCCTCTGGCTGTCAAGATCCTTTGGTCTAGTCAACATCTTCAGCATATATGCCCCAACCCTCTATTCCATCCACAAGAAGAAAGACAAGTTCTATGAGGCTCTGGATCAGGCAATATCCAGTATCCCAAACACTGAAAGCCTCTACCTACTAGGAGACTTCAGTGCTAGAGTAGTAGCTGACCACGAGGCCAAATGGGAGATCAAGCCCATGACTGAGGCAAAGAGGAAAGCCCTCCTGGCATACAAATCCTGCATCTATGCCTAATATACTACAAGCCCTCAGGACTGCCAGGAACAATGCTCAACAGACCGCCCTCCACTGCACCAACACCTACTTGCTGAACCTCTACACCAGTATACAGACAGCTGTTGACAACATGGATGCAAGAGGCATGTATGAGGGTATCAAGATGTTCCCCCCTCCTAGACTAGCCCCCCCCCCCCCTCAAGTCCAAGATGGGCGAAGTCATCACAGACCAAAGGAAACAGCTGCAGTAATGGGTTGAGTACTATATCGAGCTGTATGCAACCCAAAACATCGTCACTGACACCGCTCTAGATGCCATCACAGACCAAGGGAAACAGCTGCTGCAATAGGTTGAGCACTATATTGAGCTGTATGCAACTCAAAACAGTGTCACCGACACCAATCTAGATGCCATCCCAGACATGCCAGTCATGAAGGAACTAGACACCATCCACCAACACTGCCCACCCTGGAAGAGCTTAGAAGGCTGTGGGAAGGCTCCTGGAAGCAACGGCATTCTGTATGAAGCCCTCAAGAGCGGGAAATCAGCACTGCTCCAGCCCCTGCACATACTCCTCTGCTGGGAACAAGCACACATCTCCCAGATATACATGATGCCAACATCATCACTTTGTACAAGAACAAAGAAGACCGTAGAGACTGCAACAACTACCAAGGCATCTCCCTCAGCATTGTAGGAAAAGCTTTCACCCGTGTTGCCTTAACATGCTTGCAGACCCTAGCCTCTTGCATTGACCCAGAGTCCCAGTATGGCTTTCAAGCCAGTAGGTAAACTGTAAATATATTCTCACTATGCCAGTTTCAGGAGAAGTGTCACGAGCAACAGATGCCCTCTACATCGCCTTCATAGACCTGGCAAAGGTATTTGACCTGGTCAGTCGGAGCGGACTCTTCAGGCTCCTGCAGAAGATCAGCTGCCACGCATAACTGCTCTCTGTCATCACTTCATTCTACAAGACCAAACGTAGCACAGTGTGCTTCAATGGCACAATGTTGGAGGCCTTCCCAGTTATCAGCAAAGCTGTGTTTTTGTGCCGATACTCTTTGCCATCTTCTTCGCCATGCTTATGCCTTCAAGGACTGAAACAAGGGAGTGTACATCCATACCAAGAATGAAAGCAAGCTGTTCAACATAGCCCATCTCCGTGCTAAGACTAATGTCACAGAGGTCTTCATCCATGAATTGCTCTTTATCGACGGTGCAGCCTTGACATTATACATGGAAAATGGAATGCAGCAGCCAGTATGCTGCCTCTCCCATGCCTGTAAGGAGTTTGAACTGACCATCAATTTGAAGAAGACAAATATCATGGCTCAGCAGTTTCTACCTGAGATGCCTGCAGTGCTTTCTGCATATCCAGTGGCAGGACAAAGTACCCAACACAAAGGTTCTGGAACACACCAACATGAACAGCATGTTCTCCATTCTCAGTGAGAGGTGCTTTCGCTGGCTCGACCATGTAAAGAGAATGGATCCAGGCCACATTCCCAAGGATCTGCTATATGGACAGCTAGCAGAATAGCAAAAGGTGCATGACCGACTGGATGTCCACATCTGCTTTTTTTCACTGTCTGCAAGAAGGACTTGAAGATGGCAAACATCAATGTCAATGACTGGGAGAGCTGTGCTAACAACCATTTCACCTGTCACCTAGTTGTCAGATGAGGTGTTCATATTGCCAAGGAAGACAAGAACATAAAGTACGCTGAAAAGAGAGCCAGCAAGAAGGTGAAACAACAACTTATTCTGGAGCTAGAAACAAACACTGAAATTATAAGCAAAACCATGCTTAATATAATTAAGGCTAGAAAACATTGTCAAGTCTTAAGTCTTTTATAGGAGTAAAAAATGTTGAGTTTTAAGAGCACTCTTAATTGAGTTCAAGAGGCTATTTGTTCCAGGTATGTGGGCCCTGGTATACAATAGGATTTCGTTAATGAAAGTTGGAATAATGTGTTATGTTTATCTGGTTTGATATTTATGTTTGTTTTACTTTGTTTGTTTGTCAGTTTTAAATTCTTTTTTTCATTACATGCTATTGTAATGTAAATTTTTGCACTAGAGATGTTTTTTTCAGAAAATCAGTTGACTTGAATTGTTCTTGGTTAAAAATTAATGTTGACCTAGATCCTGACATTGATTCATGGTTAGTGGCAACCACATTAACAGGTTTTATTTTTATAAATGATTGGTTGTTTTCAAGGTCAGGATGAGACTAGTGAATTAAGAAGTAAACAACTTTTTTTTAAAAAGTAAAATGATTCGTTCTCACTAGGGAAATGTTAAGAGTATGTAATATAAACGATCACATGACTCCTCCCCCGATTCTTTCGATTTCACAATTGGTTGATTTTTTCTAAACTGCGTATTAGCTAATACAGTATAATCTTTTGTTTTAGTGAAATAGAGTTAATTCTGGGCTTTTGCATCTGACGTTAAGTCATTTTCTTTATCAAAATTTTAATCAGATTTCCATCACCAGAGTGTTAAATATTGTGTTTCTGCAATGAACTATAGATAAGCATAAAACAAACGTCAGCATACGTCATTGTCTTCCATCTTGGATTTTCCAACAGGACTAGAACTTGAATCTATTGGAGCATTTCATTACTAGGACTTTTGTAATTTAATTTGTGGATTATTTATGGATTTGGTACTTTTTTTCCAGGGAAATAAATTATTTATTAAAGTTTACAAAGCTTGCTGTTTTTACTTTTACTGTGTTACTGTTTGTAAAGACATAATAAATGAAAAGGCAAGGGTCAAAAGAGGAGCACAAGTATTACAAGGGGATTACACCAGAGTTGAAGTAAGAAAGGTATTTTGGTCTCAGGCCAGTCAGTGAAATGTAGTATAGAGAACGGAATTTGAAGTCTTTTTGTTTGCTTATATTTCCTAAACCCCACAATGGATTTTCCGCATACTCATTATGATGAAAAGACCATGTGCATTGGCATGCTTCATCAACCTCTTGACCTTGCAGTCAAGGTCACATAAGTTATAGCAATGCATTGATCATGGGCTTGACATGCAGGCCCTCACCTATTGTAATTTCTATAACCAACAGTGTTTAAGAACACTTTTACCAAATGATATTATTTATCCCATGCATAATTACTTACATTGGGGATATATATATAGAGAAGAGAGCAAAGAGAGAAGAGAATGAATGTCATTTATTATGTATTTTGTGTTTATTTACAATTTCTTCTTTCCAATCAGCCCTGGTAGAAAGGCAGTACCTGACCATCCAGCTACCCATAAAAGACCGACATCGACACTCCTTCTCCAGTCTGATGTTCCTTAATCCTAATGCTTTCAAAGGTATAGTCATGCAGATGCTGTCTGAAAAAAATTGCATCCTAATTGCTTGTAGTAGCAGTGCTTCTTATTTGTGGTGGTTGCATGTTTAAAAGTCCAATTATAATAGGTCTTAATGATAACTATTTGCATGTGTTAAGAGATAACAAGATGTAGGTGTTTTTTTCCTGACACCATCATCATCAACAGATTAAGTATTTAAAAAATTTCAAAATCTTATAACTGTTATAATGTTGTTTGTAGCTTTACTCCCATGTTGATGATGCACCTTGGCCTTGTTGTAATGTGCTAGTTCGTGTCAGTAAGTGCTGCTCGTGTTGTACACCAAACTGATGTATAATGTTAACAGTGTGGATAAATATCTGTATTTGTGAGGGTTGGGGAGTGGAGGGTTTACAGAATTTCAGAAAAGAACTAAAGAATAATATATTTTATTTACATAAAATATTTGTACTTGTTAAACTGTGTAGTGATCTTGTTTTCAAGTTTATGACATAGTTATAGTGATGAATATATAAATTTTCTTCAGAAAATGAAAGTCTCAGCCTTTTAGTGGACATCATATCTGCATTTATGTCTGTCCATCCTTTTTCTGCTAAACTATTTTTAGCTCTGATGGTCATAGCTTATGGGATGGCTTTTTGCTCAGGATCCATTTATTCATCAGTTAGGTGCATTTGTTAATGCTATTTATCCAAAACTACTTGGGTGATTGCTAGCATACCTTACACACACATTCATCCGAAGTTCTCGCTGGGGTAAAATTAGGATGGTACTGATTAGACATCCAGTATGGCTACCACAGTGGCCATTTTGGAAATCTTGCTCGTGCTACTTTCCTGGAATAGGTGGTCTTATCAAAGTGGAGTTTCCCAAAGTGATTTTTTTATGTCTGATTGCTCCTAAATGAAACTGGTGGTGATACAAAATCCCAGATGACCACTGTGGCAGCCATCTTGAAAATCTTGACAATCTTTTTGATACTCCTCAAAAACAGATGGTCATGACACATGAGGCTTCCACTAAAAGACTTCTGATTTTGTCTAGTCAGTTCTCAATGAAATGCGGCCATGTGATATCCAATATAGGCATCATGGCAGCCATCTTGAAAATCATTCACCTTCCTATTCTGCAATGGCTCCTACAAGAGTTCAGATGGGATATGAAGTATATATCAATGATTTTCTTGACAGATACATTTTTGGGAAATATGTTTTGGATTTTAGAATGATTGACAACATGATAAAGCAAGGATCTGTAGGACAATTCATACTTGAACTTTGCCTCACCAATTCATTCTATTGATAAGCTAGCTAGTTAGTGAACCAGGCTCTACTTTTAAAGAAAATGGTACCAGATGTTAACTGAAGCTCTTTACAGTGTGAGTTGTGGATGTTACATGATGAAAAATGTTAGAGAAGATGGATCTTTTTTCAACTTCAAAATGGTAGGTCAGAAAAAAGAACAAATCAACACTGCTTTACAAACTTTAAAAGTAGGATATAAGAAAATGTATTTGAGCACCTGACTATGATCTTTTACATTATTCCAGAGCGCAATCATTCAGCATATATTATTATTGTAGACTGAGTAAAGTGAGTGCTGAATGTAAATAATTTTTCAGTGTATTTTGTGTTTGTATTCTGATTCTAATCCATATGGAATTTTCACTTTGCGATGAGAATTTTGACCAGCTGCAGAAACAGGTTAGTTGTAACAATGTATCTTATTCCTACTTGCAGTAAATTGTAATTCTGGAATGTAATATATTGATTTATACCCAAATTAAGCTTTTTTTGCCGCATATAATAGCAATAATTATGCTTATGCCTCTCTGGAGTGTTGGCTTGTATGTCCAGACTCATTCATTTTAAGACCACCTTTCACAAATAGGATCATTGTCCTACTTGTGATGTTTTACTGTATTCATTTGGAGTTAACAAGATGCAAGTTGCTAGAGTCTGAAAGTATCATTTTTTCCATCTGTACATATATCTTCATCGATTCATCCATCCAGTCAGCCATAGTTCAATTTAGATTATATCATGTTGAATGTGGTAAATATGGCCAGATAACTATGAGTTTTGTGATTTCTGATGAGCATAGCTAAACAACCATTTGTCATTTTTTTAAGTGCATTTCTGTTTTAAATACTCAAGGAAAGGTATGTATTGCTTTTGCAGGTTTTCTTTATTTTTATTACATTTCCAGTTTCTTTTAACTAGCTTAGCTAAATATGTTATATATTTTGCAACCTTGGATATTTACTCCAATCTCAGTGTGTAAAATTCTGATAATGATTCTTTTTACAGAGATTCTGCCATTTACCATCATATATCTGAACATTTCTGCTCACTTACAGGATTTTCAGCCTTTTGTTAATAGGCTTAATATTGTTACTGGTTTCTTTTAAACTGATGAATGAATAAAATGATAAAGATAAATATTTCCCCCAAAGTGGCTTTAACATTCCTGTCCAGAGATGTGGTTGTCAGTTATAATTATAGTAAGAATGATTTTTATGTCTGTCCTAAGTAAAAAAAATATAATGTATTATCACTTATGCCCTTGTACATCTTTACATCTGTAGTAGAGCTTTTGAACACTGAAAATATTTTAATGAACTTGTATCCAGTTAGACATTACGTATAGACTCTGTATTGCATACCATATCCATACTCTTCTGTCAAGATCAGAGCAAGGGAAAGGTAAATGTTTGACTTGCATCCTTGTTTGGACTTTTGAATCAATTTTGATATTTATTGAAACTTTTACCATTTATATAAACAGTAAGTCACATGCCATGGCCTAGTCGCCTTATTCAAGGTTAAGGTGTAGCCCAGAATGGCTGAGAGGTCTAAAGCACTCTTCATTATGGATCACTGCAATCTCAACCTCTGTGTGGGTTCAAGTTGAGGATTCAGCCAGTGTGGGTATGTGAGAAGGCTTGCAAGTAACTACTCATGGGTCGGTTGTTCTTTCCGGGGGGTGGTATCTGGTTCTTCCTCCATCATTAATACTGGCCGCCATGTATAGCTTTTCTTGTGCTGAAAAATGGCATTAAACCCTACAACAATAACAAGAAGGTTAAGGTCTCAGCAAAGGGAATAATAAAACTGTTCACTATCCATGTTCAGATTTAGCTTTTAAACCAATAAATATAAAATAATATTTGGGCCTTTTTACATATCTTGACTTGAGTCTCATATATTCAGTCATTCCTCTGCCACAAGGTCATGGGCTTATAACATTAAGATAACAGACTATTTCAGATTTGGAATACAGGCTTATATCATTAGGATAACGGACTAAATGAGTAACATTTATTCATATATTGATGATATGACCTTGCATCTGATTAGCTGAGCTATGTGCCACTCTAGAAACCATATTTCCGATGAAATTTTTATCAGACTGGGAATATTGGCTTTTAGCATTAAGGTCTTGATAGAATTTGATTTTGAGCGAGAGCCATACATTTTATCAGATGAACTGACCTTGTTACCATTTCTGGTCTGATTTGATCACACCAGGCAAATTGGCTTCAAATAACAAAATCTCAGACAAGTACAAATTGGAGTGATTTTAAGTCTGATTGGCTGAGCTTGGCAGCATTCCTGCAATTCTTCTAATGGTTAGATTTTGATCAAACTTCATAAATAGGGTTATCGGATTTTGATCAGACTTCATAGATAGGGTTATCAGATTTTGATCAGACTTCATAGATAGGGTTTATCAGATTTTTATCAGACTTCATAGATAGGGTTATCAGATTTTAATCAGACTTCATAATTGGGTTATCAGATTTTGATCAAACTTCACTAATAGGGTTATGAATCAAGATGTCTAATAAGTTTTATTATGATTAAGATCTACACATAATAATAAGGTGATATCGCATCTGGTGTGTCTGATGTCTGACCACTTAAGAATCCTTATTTTAATATTTTTGATGGGAGTTTTGATCCTTCTTGGTAATATGAGCATCATAATACAAACTACAGTATTTTACAAACTTTAGTGTTCTTTGTGTCTCATTCACTTCAAAATAAAACACCAGAAGGATTTTACTTTTTCTCCTCTAGCTTGCATACTTCAAATTACATACGGTAATGCAAATACATTTTAACACACAACAAAAACTAAGTTTCATTTAATAGTATTATTGACATAAATTTAGTATTATTCATTAATTCTATTTATCATTATATATATTTTTTGGCCTGCAACATATCAGCCATATTCTGCAGTCCATGACGATGAGTGTTTTGGCCTAATGCAGAGGATAGACAACTTTGAATGTCATCAGTTCTTGCTGATAAACCAGATGTCAAGGGTCGCCTGTCACAATGTTACATTCCAGGACCTTTTAAATATATATTTATGCCTTGTCACCTGCCAATCATAAAGCAGTTTAAAAAATTATTTGTACAATCCTGTCTCCAGCAACAGTATTTACAATGCCTACAGTTCCCGAAAATAAAAATACATAGAAATGCCCAGGAAAACAAAGTCACTGAAGGTGTTTTGAGTGAATCTTATGAAAAACAGACTAGAAAAGTTCTTTCAAGCACCAGATCAGTTTATTGCAAGCAAGTAGAATTTTTGAAGAAAAATTGGAAAGAAAATATTTAGATTTATTATTAGTGGGGTATCCCTCACACAGAATCCAATCTGAAAGAAAGTGGCTGGAGAGTATATGCATTAAACAGAAAATATGTAGTAAAAAATTAAAAATGAAAGTTTAAAATTATAATCTTCAGGAAAAACTAGAAAACAAGCCAAAACAGTTTTTAAAATGCCATGGCAAAGAATCATCATTATTAAACCAGTTACTGATGGTGTCTATGTCATCAGAGTGAAACAGAAGGGATGGAATACAGTGAATAGTTTTGTATATGTAGGGAATATAAACCTAAAGAATTTTAAAATACTGCATTTCTTTTGATTTTCACCAATTGAGCACAATCTGTTTTTCATATCTGCAAACACTGGACTCGTTATTGTTGTAAGCACAAGGTGATAAGGATGAATGACATATTTATATGTCCATGTCATTAGAAAGAGTAAGAACCACATAATACACACATGTGTAAATGTTTTTATTTAGGATATTTCATGGTTCATGATGCTTTCAGTTGACTTGAAATTGAGGCTTTAAATTCCTTACTGTACTGTAAACAGCTTGGTTTCCAAAAATGGTTCTATCATAGCACTTTTTTTTGGGCTTGGAGTTAGGTCAGGTTGATTTGTGTTGATACATTAATGGCACTTTAGTTTATGTGAAAGTAGGTATATGCTGGTATCTTTGTTCTTGGCACAATACCCCAATGTTACCATAATGCTTAAAATCGCCAAAATTGGACCGAGCACTCTGTATGTAGCATTTTCAGTAGTGAACAATTGATGCTGATGTGCCATCAGCTGTCTTTAAAACCTAGAGAAAGCTTGAAATAGTTTCGCTTATGCAATCTACAGCATTAGAATAAATTTTCTTCAGAAAGCAACTATCCTACTGATCCAGATTTCCAAGTTAACTAATCTTGCATTTGCCTATTAAGCAGATATCATCTAGGTGAACAATTTCATGCCCACTTAGACCTCTTTGTTTCTGCTATTGTAAAATTTATAACTTGAATGAACTTTATAGCTTGAATGCATGAACTTGCTGCTGTGAATGTTATTTAATTTCCCATGGAGAGGATTAACACTAATACGTGTGAAACCTAATTGTTTTATTTTTAAAGATCCTGGAACAAGTAGATCTTCATTTTCCAAAACTGTTTAACATGTTATTAATTGTGGTGACTGTAACTGGCGTTTTTTTTTTAATAGATATGAATCCTTTATGAAAACCTGTTAATTAGTCATCTATTACGGGTATGTTTGAGACCTAAAAATTTCAATCTGGCAATTATCAAATTATATTTGTCTTAGTTTAGTTGGCCATGTTATATGGCATGTGTCAATCAACAGTTGCTATTTTAACTTCACAAAGATGATTTGACTACTTTCGGCCACACTTTGCAAAGTATCCTGGAACAAAAAGTGTTCCCATTTTTGCAAATGATGCTGATCTGAGTTTAGTAAATCAGAAAGACAGTTAAAATACTTCTTTGCAAAAGCCAGTCTCCAGAATTTTACTAACTGTGACAAAAGTATCCTCCCATGTAGTTCATTACAATTTATACAAATAGTTCTGATCGACTATCAAATATGGAACCATTCTAAAAAGATAGAAACCTTTACATGTTTTCTCAAAATCTGCTGTACAGAAAATATGTATGTATAAACTTTATAATTTCCATAACTGATACCAACTGATTATCAAACATAGTTACTGTTACTAAAAATAGACAAACCTTTAAACAAATTTGAATTTATGTAAATTATGCAGAGCCACCATAAACAAAAACTGCCAGTTACTAAAAATAGACAAACCTTTAAACAAATTTGAATTTATGTAAATTATGCAAAGCCACCATAAATAAAAACTGCCAGTTACTAAAAATAGACAAACCTTTAAACAAATTTGAATTTATGTAAATTATGCAAAGCCACCATAAACAAAAACTGCCAGTTATTAAAAGTTAACAAACCCATTTAATGACATCTTCTCAGAACTGTTCAACAGAATTTTAAAAAATTTACTTTCATGAATGGTTTTCAGATTGTACAAGTAATACCAATCTGTCATCGGATATGGGGACTCTTACTAAAACTATATAAACCTTGAAACAACTTTTATCTCAAAAACTGCTAAACAGACTATGACCTGTTTGACAGAAATCATCCTTGGTTGAAAGTGTTTCAGTATTTTACATTATTTGCAATTAAATATGGCCATCATTATTTATTTAATTGTTTAATTGAAAAAAGTATTTAAACAACTGCTTTTCAAGACTTGGTCAACTTTGATAGAATCATGGCATACAGACTTTGCAGTATTGGACAAAGGATCCTAATGTGCCATCAAATATAGATGAAGATACTGAAAATAATGCCAACTTTAAACATTTATTTTATAATATGAAATAAATTTGTGCAGATAAGCATCCTGTTGACCCATATTTCTTGATAAACTGCTAGATGTCAGTCAAGTGAGGTATCTTGTGCCTACTTGGGTTTCTTATCCTTGTTGCCATTTGCAAATAAATGAACTGTATAGCTGTTTGAATAATTTTTTTTTTTATATGACCTGTGATTTGAATGGGTTTGCATAAATGTAAATAGGACTTTTATACCAGTCTGCTGTTGTTTTTTTCTGGCATTTTTTAAAAAAGCATCTAAAATGCTGTCTAATTTTTGAGTTTAAACACATTATGGCTTGAATATCCTGGATCACTCTGGGTTATTTTAGACTGACAAAAATTTTATATAGTGTAATGATATTAAACACTGGTGAACTTCATTTATGCATCTAGTGAACTGATTTGCTTTGGTACCTTGAATGTGTGTACATTGAAGCTTTTACTGTACATGTGTGAATTGTGCATTAAATTTTTATTTTACTGTACATGTGTGAATTGTGCATTATATTTTTGCTACCATCATTAACGTAAATATTTGGTCCCTTCATTTTTGGGATATATATATAAATATATATATATATATATATATATATATATATATATATATATTTATATATTTATATATTCAAATTTTTTATTAATTTCTGATAATGCAATAAACTTAATGACATCAATCAAGCGTAACTTGTTTTCTTGATGGAACAGATACCTTGGTCACATACGCCATAAAAATATCATGTCATGTCAACATCAGCTTAATACTTTCATGCAGTCGAGATATTAATTAACAATATATTGAGGGAAAAAAGACAATTTTCATTGGCATATACAAGATACACTCATGTACAAATCAAGTTCACCGGCAGACATCATAGACACTGATCTGCCATCGCATAATACATTGGCAGATCAGGGTATATGTTTGTCCTACTGATTACTTCTAGCAAACTGCATAGACTCATTTCTGCTGGTGCATTATTTATACGACTGCCGATCTGGGTCTGAACATTTTGCATTTGGATCTTACTTACAAGCAAGTATATATCACACATTATCTAGACAGAGGAAAGGAATTATTTTATGTCTAGATATTTACATTGATGATATTAATGGTTTTCCTTTAGTGCAAGTACTAGTCCCGCATGATTATGTCTGCTTTTAATTATTCAGTTTATATATTATTCTGTTGTTTTTTTCTTCTGTGGTATAGATCTGAGCTCAGTCCAAAGAAACCTTCTGTTGGGCTCATGTAGTTCCCCAGATCTCCTCAACAATTTGAGAAGAGATGGTATGTTTTCTTTTCCACTGCTTTCCCTTTGTTTCATGTTTGAGCTGTTCCCTTTCCCCGATGCATGTACAGCTGATCTTTGGAACAACCTTTGAAGGGAAAGCATTGTAGAGACCTCATGCAGTTATCTAATTTAAGTAGCTTGGTAAGACACAAGTATCACAGTTTTGGCACTAACAGTAGTGAAAGCTTTGGTGTTAAAATTTGTTGTTAAAATTTAAAGGGATGATATATCATTACACTATATACCACAGTTTAGATACAACATTTCAGGGAACCTTTTTAAAAAATTAATGAAGTTGTCATTACAGTGTAGATTTATATTTTGCTCCCCACTAGATTAATCTTTTAAACATTAGATATGGAGGTTTATGTTCAAACATATTTATAAATCTTCCATTACTGAAAATCCCTTAATGGTTGTTTTAAATTGTTAAATTCTCTCTCTCTCTCTCTCTCTCTCTCTCTCTCTCTCTCTCTCTCTCTCTCTCTCTCTCTCTCTCTCTCTCTCACACACACACTTATTCCCCTATAATTGCCTAAATATTGTTTGTAAATACCTTTTTTTTATAGTGCTTAATAGGATTTGAGGTGATTTGATAGCTTTTAATATACTTCAGATGATCATGATAATAAGTTGTGAGCATCCAACATAAGTCACGATAATCTGAAAGTAAATTTCTCAAGTAAAACACCTTTTTTCACAAAAGTTGGTTACATAGACTTACATTTCAAGCTTGCATGGCTCTGGTTAAGCTTTTAGTATTTATCAGTATGTCTACAGCATTGTTTATGCACTCAGATTACTCTACAACTTTATGTAGGCAAGGAGTGAAATAAATTATCTTGTTTTTAAATGACTAAGTTTCCTACATCTATCAATAAAATTATTTAAATTACATATAGCACCTCAGTCAATATAAGGTATAAGGGCAATATATGTCATATACATTATTTTACATTTTTTTAAATTGTGGGATATTTTTATTCATCAGACCTTATTATTCTTCACAAAAAAGAGAAAAAATGAATTATTCAGTTTAACATGATATATTTGAGCACATAAAAGTGAATATCAAAATTTTATTAATGGGAATAAATAGTAAGACCATATAAGAACATCTTGTTTGCCATTTTTCTTTAATGCCAGAAGAGTGTTGACTTCTTGTTATTGTGATCAGCTATACAGTAACAGTTTGTTTTTTTAAGTTGGTGTATGATCAGCTAACTATACAGTGACTGTTGTAGTTGGCATACCATATGGATTTCTTGTTAATATATTTTAATGACTTAAGACAGATTTTCAGCTATGCCAGTCATAGTTCAGAATGTTTATGAGATAGTCTTTTAACCAATGTTCATCATCCACATATCCATTTCTTTTGTTATTGCTACTCTGCCTAAACTACTTGAGTACTGCAATTAAATCACACACACACACACACACACACACAACTTGATACAGTATGTCAATAAAAAGGGACATCTTGAAAATCATCTTATGGCTACTCCACCTGAATGGATGGTCATATTAACATGAAGTTTCTATTAAAAAAAAACATTTCTTATCCAGTTTGTTCTCAGTGAAAATGTAAAATCTGACATCCAATATAGCCATCACTGCAGCCATCTTGAAAAATTTTTGCTATCACATGATAGGGTGTGGCTTTAACAAATCACTTATCCAGCCCATGCACAGTGCCACTTGACTTTCCTACATGGATAAGGATATTTCAGTAAAAGACTTATTATGATGTCTAATTGGTCCTGAATAAAAATGGTACCAATTTGACATCCAATTAGACCACAACAGCAGACATATTGGTAATCTTGTTATTGCAACTTCTCCTGAACAGAGTCATATTAATAAAGGATTTCCATGAAAAGACTTATAATGATGTTTGTTATGGTGGTCTTTTGATGTCTAATATGGTTATGACAGTGGTATGTTAATATAATCTTGTTACCCCTGAATAAATGGTAAATATCAACATGTGGTGTTCACTTAAAGACTTATTTTGATGCCTAGTTGGTTCTATATGCTGATCTGGTACCCAATATGACTACCACAGTGGCCATTTTGAAAATCTTGTTTTCAGCACTCCACCTACAAGGATGGTCATATCAGTGTGGGGTTTTTACTTAAAGACCTATTAAGTCTAGTTGATCCTAAATACAAATGATGCTAATCGGAAGTCATATATGGCAACAACAGAAGCCATATTGAAAATCTTGTTATCACAACTCCTCCTGAACTGAACATCAGCTTGTCTTGCCTGAAACATGGTGCCAATCCATTATGGCTACCACAAAGAGACCACATTAAACAATTTTCTTATTGTTACTCCATTTGATGGATGGTCATATAAGTAGTTTTTTTTTTTTTCTCAAAATCTTAACCAGAGCCATTCAAGCATGAAATATAAGTCTATGTGACCAACTTTTGTGAAAACGGTGTTTTACTTGAGAAATTTACTTTTAGATTATCATGACTTACTTTGGGTGTTCATTTAGATATAGATTTAGCACAATAACATGTATTGTCAGATATAAAATGATGTCCACAAACAGCACATAACCAGAAGCTCTGACAGCACATTATACAGATCTGGGTTGAATCTATTCACAATTGTATACACATTATTTCATCAACAAATAATAAGTCCCCATGACAATCAATATGATGACATGAGGAACTCTTCTTTTTTTCTTTCTTCATCCCAAGTCTTTGCTTAAACTTTGATATTTGCATGAAAAGTTAATTGTTTTAATGCTGTTTTTTATCAAACCAAATATGCTTCTCATTAGCACCATGTTACTTGCAGATTTACCCAAGAATGTTAAACAGCAAAGATGATTGAAATTTGTAATTTAGTCATAGTTAAGATGCCAACAATGATCTTTTCTCTTTGTCTTTAAAAAAGAGAAGAGACCTTGGTCTGGTTGTGTATTGTCTTTCAGACAAATAGAGGGTCTGCACCAGTCCCTGCCTGGAAACATTACAGCACAATTATTATTTATTCCTGACTCGCATCAATACTGAATGTACTAGATTAGAAGTCCAGCCCAAAGTCAATGAACATAGACTCTTATCTATCACTGCACTATGAGACTGGTCTGGTGGCCCAGTGGTTTGAGAATCTTGCACAAAAATGTTTTATTAGCACAAAAATGATTAACAGATTGAGGACATCATAACATTGAACTTTCTCTCAGTTATTGACATTTAGTATACATTGGCTGACACAAGCATTTTCATAATACTACAAGTCAGGTTAATGTTCTATCCAATTTTTTTATCAATTGATGTTTACCTGATATTTATTGCAAGTTTGTCAATCGTTATTGAAATGCATTGGTAAATCTTAATGTCTTTCAATAAGGAAGCACTTTTTTATGCAGTCTGCTTTCTTGTCCATACTGTTGTCATGTACTGGCTTTCCTGTCTCATAGGCTTTAATGTCTGCTGCTAGGGTGGGCTATTATCAAGTTAGGAAGATGTATCCAAGAGTATTACTGTTATATTTTAAAAACTGCAGACTTAACTATATACAGCTTGGCTGAGGAATCTACCATATAGATGCTATATGAATTACTGGCATGGTTTGAAATAGTGTAATGTCTTCTGCAGGCATTAATTCTACAGCTAGAAGATTTGTAATGATTACAATAAGGGCATCTCATCCTGTCAATTTATGAATTATGTTCCATGAAACTTGTTAGCAACATGATGCCAAAAGCATGCAGCATAGGAGTTTTACCAGACTATTTGTATGCATATGTAGAATACATGATTATATTTTCAGGCCATTTAAGCAAATTGTACATTATTTTCACTTATTTTGTAACATTTTGGACTAACTTTTTTATCGCAGTCTTTGTTGGCATGATTAAGCCAAACCACTTAAAGTAGACAGATTTGTTGTGGCAGGCACATTTGTATACTTATGCACATGATCTGATGGCAGTTCTTTTAAAAATTTTGTAAGTTTCCACTTTTTGGTCTGCATACATGGTTTTGGCACATTTTTTTACAAACACAAAATCTTTTTTATTCTGAAAATTTAACATCACCCTGTTTCATGGCGGTTGATGGGTCGGGAAGACATTTATGGTCTTTATCAAAATGTTCCTGCTCCTTGCACTTCTGTGACTGTTCTGTCTTCAGGCATAGGGACACCTCCAACCTGTCTAAATACTATCACAGCATTTCTAACTCTTCTACCGTTCAACCTACTTTTTGGCTCCTGGATTTTCATGGATTTTGTAGTGAATATATGGTGCATAACTGGATAATTTATATTGTAATGGATTAAAATCTTTTGGAAGGACTTGAAAACAGAATTTGTCCATATATACTAGGCATCAGTGTACCAGTATTTGCATTTGAGTTTATTTCTAGAAAGAACTGTGCAGTATCATAAATATGATCAGTGTTTATACTTTGTAGAGTTATTTCATTCAAGTGATGTTAAAAGTGTACCAATATCAATGCAATGGACCATCAGATAATAACTGAAATATAGTCCTATGTTACTGTTTTATAGAACCTAGTCTCTTTCTCTCTCTCTCTCTCTCTCTCTCTCTCTCTCTCTCTGTCTCTGTCTCTCTCTCTCTCTCTCTCTCTCTCGTCAGATTGACTTGTAGGCATGAATGGTTCTTAACTCAATAAGCATGTCTGACATTTGTTTCAGTGTGCCTATTATTATGCCATACAGTTATTATTGTCACTTATCCTCAAATCAACACAGGAATTTCAATTAAAGACTTTCTATCATGTCTAGTTTGTCATACATGAAAGTGGTGCCAATCTGATATTGAATATGGCCACCAAGGTGGCCTTTTTGACAGGCTTGTTATAGCTATTACTCCTAAATAGACAATCATGAGGTTATAATCAATAGACTTCTGATGATGTCCAGATGCTCCTAAATGAAAATGATCTCACAAAGATCCGATTGGATTTTACAGTTGCCATCTTTAAAATCTTCTTTTTAATGTCAGCAGTTCAAAACCTGTTACTGTTGAGTAGCTAACCTTTCCAGGAAGGAAATTACCCTAGGGATATGAGGAGAATTCATCCTTCCATAGGGTAACATTTGGAAAGATTCTAGAAGCTTACACTATGTTCTGGTTCATTCCCAGTAATAATCATCTTTTTTCCAAATGCTACCATCTCTAATGGCTTTACGAAAAATTTCTTTTACTTAATGTATGTTAGTGTGAATTGGAAATTTTGAGGTATTGCTGTTTAAAATGAGACTCGTCAGGACTGGTTCAGTCTTTATGAAGACTTATAATTACCATAGGACCCTTCCCAAGGGATTGAATCAGTCTTTTCGGAAACTTTTCATGACCATTGGGCCCTTTCCAAGAGTGTGAGTCATTCCTATTGGAGACTTTGAATGACAAGAGGCTCTTACCAAGGGAGTGATTCAGTCTTTACGTACGGAGACTTATACTGACCATAGGGCTCTTCCCAAGGAATTGTGTCAGTCTATTTGGAGTCTTAAAATGACCATAGGGCCTGTCCAAAGTGATTTGATGAAGATGTGCATGCTAACAAATAATGGTGATCCAATTTTATTTGAATACAGTATATTGTTTACTTTTTAAACATGAACTTTTTTATTGCTAACTTTTGTTAGCACAATGAAGCAAAAATAGCTTGAGATATGCCAAATGAAATTCAGTACAGTGGGGCCTTGACTTACGAGTTTAATTCGTTCCGTGACGGAGCTCGTAACTCAAATTACTCGTATGTCAAATCCATTTTCCCCAAAGAAATGAATTGAAATGGAATTAATCCGTTCCGGACCTCCAAAAAACACCGCAATATCGATAATTCTGAAGCATATCCTGATGTTATAGAGGTCTTTCCAGAACTCTCTAAGGTTGCGGTTTGTGCTCTCCGTCACCTCAAATCCGCGTCGGAACAGGTGCTTGGTAAAGAGTTTCTTGAAATTAGAAATCAACTGCTGGTCCATGGGCTGCAGGATAGGGGTGATGTTGGGTGGAAGGTAGAGAACCTGCAGCAAATCAGCGTAAATAGCTCGTGCCTCCTCGCAGATTATAGCCTTCGTCACGGTATCTCCGGCGAGCTGCTTCTCTGTCAACACACCATCAGCAGCTTCTCCATATTTTAACGCTATTTATTAATTATTTTAACGCCCTTGGCTAGCGTGATTGCCTGTATTGACTCCTTCAGCTTCAGTATGGTGCAGATCGTGGAAGTGCTACGCTCATACTGCTTCGTCAAGTCGACTACACGCACACCTTGGTCATGTTTTTCCATAATTTCTTTCTTTAATTCAATGAATATCATCTGCTTCTTTGCAAAATAACCGCAAGCACAAATGCGAGCACAACACTAATGCTTCCACTGCGAGCTGACCGCTTAAAGTGAACAAGTGAGACACGGGATTATTGGCGGATGTTCATGCGTTCACTGTGACGCTCGCTGCGCCAACTAGCGGTGGGGTATCTGAAGCTGGCTCGTAACCCGAATTTTAGCTCGCAACTCAAAGCAAAAAATCGGCCGAAAGACGACTCGTATCTCAAAAAACTCGTAAGTTGGGACACTCGTAAGTCAAGGCCCCACTGTATTTGTATGTAGATGATCTCATTAATGTTTGATGACATCACAGCAGTTTCTTCTTCTATACACACTTAATACAAATTTTTACACTTAATAATTTTTTTTTACTTTCACCAAAAAAAGAAACTTCTTGGTTAATCTTGAAAACAATTTTTTTGATAATCATTAAGTGGTTGTTGTTTGTTTTGAAAAACCACTTGATGCTTGTGTATATGCACATATAGATTACATAATTAGATTCTCATGCAATCATGACAGTATTTTGCATTTTTCTAAACTTTAGAAATTTTGAGGATTTTTACTTTCTGGTCTGCAATTTAGGCAGGTAAGCTTAATAAATATATATATCTATATTTATTATGTTCAAGCAATATAAAACTACAGCTGTATGTAATTAAACACACTGAATATTTAATTCAAAGCTAGAAAGAATATATATTAAAGTTTATGTCCTTGGGTTTGCAGTATATGTAAAATAAAATTTACCTTTTTGTAAGGCAGTACATTGAGACTGGTCCCAAAACATTCCATGCATCCATTCCCACCCAAGTTCTCCTAAAAGGTATTATGACCATTTGAGAATTATTTTTGAAACCCCCAAACCAACACAATAGATGCCAGTCATAAGGTTTTCATGTAAACATGTACATAATTATATACATGAATACTATATATCCAGTTTAAAAAAATTGATCAGAGTGTGCAAAAGGAAGTCTTACTAAGTTTGGGACTCCTGCAAAAGGTTATGCATCTTTGAGTTTTAGATTACTTGAACATTGTCAGTTCTGGTCTTGCATAGGATAGGCTTGTCTCAGGATTGATGCATAGGTAAATTTATCTTAACAGTAGTTTATAGACACTATTCATAATTGATTGATAATTGACCCAGCATTTACATATTTATTTATTTAGCTTGTGCTTTTATGTCAGGAGAGAGTGAACACACCCTGTCTCCTGGAGGTATGGTATTCATTGCTGTGAAATATTTAATGCTTGCTTTCATTCAGGACCTTTTTTCTTTTTTGGGATCAGCCCAGATCATCTGCTGCTGTGTTTACTTTGGCAAGGCACTTGACTCTGCTTGCTTCAGCACAAAATAACCTTAAAAGTTTTGCTGTGCCATAAAATACTGATATTTAAATAATATTTTCTCCAATTTTACATAGTGAAATGCCATGAAAGTTTTCAAAATAATGCTATTTGCTCCAATTTTACATAGTGAAATGCCATGAAAGTTGTCAAAATAATGCTATTTGCTCCAATTTTACATAGTGAAATGCCATGAAAGTTTTCAAAATAATGCTATTTGCTCCAATTTTACATAGTGAAATGCCATGAAAGTTGTCAAAATAATGCTATTTGCTCCAATTTTACATAGTGAAATGCCATGAAAGTTGTCAAAATAATGCTATTTGCTCCAATTTTACATAGTGAAATGCCATGAAAGTTGTCAAAATAATGCTATTTGCTCCAATTTTACATAGTGAAATGCCATGAAAGTTGTCAAAATAATGCTATTTGCTCCAATTTTACATAGTGAAATGCCATGAAAGTTGTCAAAATAATGCTATTTGCTCCAATTTTACATAGTGAAATGCCATGAAAGTTGTCAAAATAATGCTATTTGCTCCAATTTTACATAGTGAAATGCCATGAAAGTTGTCAAAATAATGCTATTTGCTCCAATTTGACATTAGTGAAATGCCGTGAAAGTTGTCAGAATAATGCTATTTTCTCCATATTTTTATCGTGAAATGCTGTAAAAGTTACCATTGAAGTGCATAAATCACTAAACATTGAAGTTTTAATGTAATATTAACAGGTCAACATAAAGAAAATTCCAGGAATAAACTGTATGCTTTGCTCAGTTGAACTCCAGACTGTTATAAGATTGGTTAGCATTCCAAATATTCATTTGAATTTGCACAAAAGTATTGACAAAAGTATTGGAATTTAAAGGCATTCTAGATATGCTTTTCAACTTTCTTAAAAATTAACTCAAGTATGTTCTGAGTCTATGTTCTGTTCACCTACCATAGTATGTGCTGATGTAATCCATCATGTTTTCTATCCATCTTTTACCAGTTTCATTTCTACACAATAACTTGAGTTAGTACTATCTATAGCATCCAAACTTTGTGAATGGCTTGTACTTGAAATAAGGAAGAACTCTTCCAGCTTCAGGAACAAATGCTCAAAGGTCAAGATCATTAAAAGATGAAAAATGGTTTCTGCATAGTAAAATTAGTTCTACTTATATACATGTACATCTACCAACGTTTGTGGATGGCTTGTGGTAAAAAAAAAGCCTGTTGATTTTGGGGGTCAAAAGGTCAACAGTCAAGGTCACTAACTAAAAGAAAATAGTTCTGCACAATAACTTTAGTTCTACATCACTGAACATTATGGATGGCTCTTTCTGAGTTAAGAATATTTGATTTTGTGATCAAAAGGTTAAAAGTCAAGCTGAATGTGTGACTGGAAGAAGAAAATTGGTTTCTGCACACAAATTCAGATGTCTACATAGGAGACTATTAAACATTGTTATGAAGAATATGTGAAAACAAAATTTAATTATTGATTCAGGAGGCCATGAAAGTTTATTTTTATGAATATATAGTCAATTGATCTGAATTGTTAGCTCACCTGACCTTGACCCTTTATCATTCTTCAAAAATTACTTGACAATCTTTGACCAAATTGTGAAGAGAATATCTGTCATACAAATTGGTTGCCATTACAAAATTAAAGAATTTCAATGATTTCACTTAAAAATTGTTGAACAAAATCTGGTCAAATTTTATAGAATGCACACTGGAATGGATACTTTTCAAGTTTTTGTAAAAGTCAGCCATCAGTCATGGCTGTCATTACTAAAAATAAAGACAATTGATATAGATTACTAGTTTGACTATGCAAATAAATTGAGAATGGATTAATTAAGTGTGGATTGATGGATTGCATGTGGGACATCAGCTGTAGTGGCTAATAAGATTATTTGAGATTTATGAACTCTTTTTTAATACCATCTCTACTCACATATAAGTCAAGTTGAATTGCAAATAACAAAGGTCCTGATCTGCTGTATGTAGCAGAATGTGCCTGCAGATCAGGGTCTATATTGTTTGTTTTACTGATTAACAAACTGCACAGACCCAGCTCTGCTGGCACATTATGCAACAGCAGATTTAGGTCTGTTGAATTTGCAGTTGGACTTGTTTTATAACCAAGTACATGTGGTAGTGGTCTCACTAGCTGCACTAAATTTTGTTGAAAGACTGACTTTTATAATCTGACTTCTAGGGGTATACAATGATAATAACTTCTAGAGCAGAGTTTAGATAGAAAAGAAAAATAAACTAAAATTAATCTTGGTTTGTATCAACTCCTTATAGTACCTCTACTCTAATATCATAGAAAAATTATTCTTTTTCAACGAGTTCAAGAGCTCATTGTCAAGATCACTTTTGTCTTAAATTTTTTTGTACATGATAATTAATATTTGCATTGACAGGAGAAAGATTCCTAGAAGTGAGGTATGTAATTGCTAATGACAGAATCACAAAATGTGGAAGAAAAAGCAAACCAGCTATGAACTAACAAGATCTTGCAAACCATGCCTCTTTGAAACTAAATTAATATGGATTACTTCATTCTACTTTTTTTTATCAGGGTGCATTATATAATTTTGAAACCATCTTAATTAGTCTTTTTGAAACTAGATTAATATGGATTACTTCATTCTTTTTTTTAAATCGGGTTGCATTATATAATTTTGAAAGCTGCATCAGCAAACTTGTTTAATTTCTATCATGCCTTTCAACTCTCCCTACTGAAGCCTACACAACTTATTTCATTACTTGAATGATGTACATATTTTTCATTTAACATTATAATGATTCAAAGCAGATAAACATCTTAAAATTCTCATACTTTTTGTACTTTTGGACCGTATGTTTTTAAAAAAATTTTTTTAAATTGCATTTTAATTGTCATCAGGCCATGGGTTCGATCCTTTGCTGAGTCATACCAAAGACTTACAAAAATTGTACTAACAGCTGCCTCGCTTGGTGCTCAGCATTAAGAGGTTAGTGTTAGGACTGGTTGGACTGATGTCAGGATAATTTGATTGGGTGGGACATCATGCTACATGTCTGTGGCATGATGCCCCAGTGCTAGACATCACCATAAACTGCCACATTGCAGACATTGTAGCAATATGACTCAAAAATATTAAAGCTAGGTTAATCCAAATCACACATACACTTACAGGTTTTTGAACTTGCATTTCAATTGTAACCATATTGCCAGCAAAGAGCTGATGTGTTGTTTAACCCCAAATATATGTGTGTAAACATATATATATATATATATATATATATATATATATATATATATATTAGGGCATAACCGATTACCATTTTTCTACCGATTTCCGATTCCGGATTTTGGGCATGAAATTTTTCCGATTCCGGATACGATTCGATTAATCGGAAATGCTAAATCCGTATTTTTTTCTAAAAAATTTCATCTTCCGTTTCCGGGTTTCTGGTATCTGGTTTTGCCGTATCTAACATGTTACTTAGTACTTTACCATATCCGGCTTCATTTCCGGTTTTCACCCGTCGGTTCAAATAGATTGTCTCACAGCGTGGTTGTGTTGACCATATTGGACTTTTCTGACTTCTTATTTAACTTTATTAACGCACTATCGAATGACACGCAGTGTTAGACACGGTGCTATAGAAATTCAACTTTATTATTTTTATTATCCGAATCTGTCGTTCCTGCCTTGTCCGACTCCGATTAATATATATATAGATATAGATATATATAGATATATATATATATATATATATATATATATATATATATATATATATATATATATATATATATATCCATTATTGTTTTTACACATTTTTTGGGTTTCTAGAAGATCAGCAATGTAATGTTACCTGTTCAATACCATCAGTCACAAAAAAAAACAATAAATAGAAATAAGACCCTTCATTGACACAGATCAGTAACAGAAATAAGATAGAAGCTGCAACCATTCCAGAGCTAGGGTTATGCGACATTAAGAACTGTAATCATATTCGAATGTTATGTTTTTTCTTAACTTCTAATAATAGTTTAGCTGAAAAAGAAAAGAACATGAGTATGAGTTATATCTTGTAATAATGTGTGTAGTATATAATACATCTGCTATGTTTTTGACCAGACATCTTGTGTGATAACCTGTGGTCTGTCAAAAGCACGTTTTAAGCTATCACTACTCCTCCTAACTACATGGAGGATTGTAATGAAACTTTAAATCCACATTCATCTCAGAGTCTAGTTGTTTCAAATGAAAACTGGGTCACTTGAATATCCAATATGGTTACCTAGGTGGCCATTTTGAAAAAAATATTGTCTCTTCTTTAAAATGGATGGCGCTATCAACATAGTGTTTTCTCTAATAGACTTCTTATGATACCAAGTTGGTCTGAAATGAAAATGGTGCCAATGGCTACGATGACTACTGCCATGTAACTTTTGTCACTAACTTTTGTACCCCCTACAATATAATATACTGTTGGTTACCTAGTCATATAGGTATTAAAGGTAATGAAGAAGCAGACTGCGGTGCTAAAATGGTGCTATCCCAGGAACCATCTGATTTTAAATTACTGTTTACTGATTTTAAACCTCTATTAAAGAGTACTTACGCCAGAAGTGGCAGGCATCGTGGAATGATGCAGTGAATAACAAACTTCACGCCAGAAGTGGCAGGCATCGTGGAATGATGCAGTGAATAACAAACTTCACGCCAGAAGTGGCAGGCATCGTGGAATGATGCAGTGAATAACAAACTTCACGCCAGAAGTGGCAGGCATCGTGGAATGATGCAGTGAATAACAAACTTCACGCCATCAGACCAACCCTAGGAGAATGGACTCCATCTTATAGAACCATCTGTAAGTAGGAGGTAGTCATCACAAGAATCCGACTGGGTCATACGTACATATACCAATCCCACATACTAAAAGGTGAAGATCCACTAGAGAGCATTGCTTGCAATGTACCATTCACTGTTAAGCACTTTATGACAGAGTGTTCCGACCTGCAACCTACATGTGATAAGTATTATAATGTGCATGACATGAAGGAACATTTTGATACTATACCGGTACATATCACTTGTATTTTAGAGTTCCTAAAGGAAGTAAACCATTATTTTAAACTATAACTTGTATGCCATCACCAAGAGCATTTTTATCTAATGTAAATACTAGTACCGCCCCTTTTTTTCAACATCTTTTCATCTGTCTTTATTAACATACACCATTTACATCTCCCGTTGATTGGGAAGCTTCATATTGTACTGCTACTAACGTCATACCATTTTACTTTGAACTTTTTGGTATTTTATATCACTGGAAGATATTAAACCTTTTACTATTTCTAAACATGTATTCATACAACCTATTATATGGTGCTAAATAGCCTAACAGTGCTGGTGCACCATTAAAAACAACATTTGACAATTGAAAGGAAGAAAAATGTCTCATTATTTTGAGTGTTTTTGGTTCAGAGTCTCTACAGAGTACAATATGTGCTAGAAAGTAATCAATAAAATGAACCACAGTTGAAAACCATTGGTTACAAATGTTAAATCCAAACCCAACTTTCCAAACACTATTGAGCTGAAGAATCCTGCCAGATATGTATACTATTTTCAGATGTATAAATCATTATAGTAGTATATTTGTACTTATTTATGGTGTAAGAAAAAGTGAGATAAGTAATTTTTTTAATATACAAAATCTCAGCTGTCCTTGCTTTTTCTATAAAGTTAAAAGTCAGTACAATGCTCGCTCTCTCTCTCTCTCTCTCACATGATATATATGATCCAAATAAGTCATACTACAATTGAAAATAAGTAATTGATTCATATAAGCCCATATAAACTGACTCTAAATTCAAAGTGGAATTAAATAAAATAAAATGTACGAGTTTATTTGTGCCTTGAATGTCCAGACAAAATAAAATAGCTGTTAGACTCCGCATTGTCACATGTTATCATCATATACGGTACACACACATACTAGTATAAATCAGAGACATTAAAATAAAAAATGAATTTGCTGACTGGTGCTCTCATTGAAGGGTTTGAAGATGATGAATCATTACAAGTCATCTTATCAGTCATAAGCGGGGGCCCCGAGGCGGTCTAAAGCGCTGTCTGTTACAGATCAATACATCTCACCTGTGTCTGCATGGTTTTGAGTCTAAGATTCGGCTAATGTAGTTATGTGAGAAACCTTGCCAGTAGCTTCTCGTAGGTTGGTGGTTCTTTCTGGGGGTTTTCTGGGTTCTTCCTCCACCATTAATACTGGCCGCCATGTATAGCCTATATTGTGCTGAAAAATGGCGTTAAACCATAAAAAACAAAAACAAACATCAGTCATTAAAGATTGGAATGTACTGTTTTTCATTAGAGATTGGATGGTACTGTTTTTTATTAGAGATCGGATGGTACTGTTGTTCATTAGAGACTGGATGGTACTGTTGTTCATTAGAGACTGGATGGTACTGTTGTTCATTAGAGACTGGATGGTACTGTTGTTCACTAGAGATTGGATGGTACTGTTGTTCATTAGAGATTTTATGGTACTGTTTTTTATTCGAGATCGGATGGTACTGTTGTTCATTAGAGACTGGATGGTACTGTTTTTTATTAGAGATTGAATGGTACTGTTGTTCATTAGAGATTGGATGGTACTGTTGTTCATTAGAGACTGGATGGTATTGTTGTTCATTAGAGATTGGATGGTACTGTTGTTCATTAGAGACTGGATGGTACTGTTTTTTTATTAGAGATCGGATGGTACTGTTCTTCATTAGAGATTGGATGGTACTGTTCTTCATTAGAGATTGGATGGTACTGTTGTTCATTAGAGATTGGATGGTACTGTTGTTCATTAGAGATTGGATGGTACTGTTGTTCATTAGAGATTGTATGGTACTGTTTTTCATTAGAGATTGGATGGTACTGTTTTTCATTAGAGATTAAATGGTACTGTTGTTCAGACTTCCCTGAAGGTTTTGTTCAATTTTTCTGAGCAGTGAAAATGTTCTTTCTGCATCTTTTGTTGATGTAGGAATATGGTGTTTTGTCAACGGATTTGTATACATTGTTCCAGAATGTCTCGTGTCAGTATGGTGGTTATAGCATGTGGAGAGTATAAAATGCACCTCTTGCAGCTGAGCTTTTAAAGGTCCTTCAACTAGGAGCTCTGAAATTTAATTTTGCATGGTCTCCTATCTTCATGGACAGCTAGTCTATCCTGAATCACAGCTGCATATTGATTGACCGCTCCAGTGCCCTAGTGGTTAGAGCATCTGCCTCAGATGTGGGAGGTCATGTTTTCAATTCCTGGCAGAGTCCTACTAAAGTCTTACAAAAATGGTAATAACAGCTGCCTCACTTGGCACTCAGCATTAAGAAGTAATGCTACATGTCTGTCATACTGCAGATATTGTATCGATATGACTGAAAATTTGTTATAGCGACGTTAAAATTCCAAATCACATACACACACGTGAAGCTGCATATTGAAATTTGCCTTAAAAAAATAAGCCACTTTCACAATGTTAGCATTACCATTCATTCCATGTACCAAAATAATCATGTTTTGCATTTATGTATGACATCAAATCTAACTTTAAAAAGCAGAGTTGCCATGGATCACAAACTAGCTAATAATCATTAATAAAGAGGGCTGTTGCTCTAACATGCAATCTTGATTTACTGAACTTGAAATAAATAGTATTTGTTCTACTTCTTGTCTTGACCTATGCAGATTAATCTAATAGGCATTCCCAAAAGTGGTACTCAAAGGAATACACTGGCATTGTCAGTCAGTTAAGTAATTGGTGGAGTGATAGTGGTTTATCATTTTACTACCTTTGCCTTTTGTCACCTCTGTGTCAATTAAGTGCTAGTGAAATTAATTTTACTATATGACTCTTCCTCATTTTGCAGTTTGTTTTTATTTTTTGGGGTGTTGTGTGGTATTATTTGTGAAATCTGGTTTGGTGTATTCTTGACATTTCTGTGAAAGGTAAGAAAGTACAAATTAAAAATACCTTCATGATCCAAATTTACCAGGTTAGCAGATGGATGCAAGTAAAGAAAAGTGTGCAATTTGTTCTAATTAAAGTTATTGGCAATTCAACCTTTTGAATTTTCTGCTCAAAAACAAGAATCCTATGTTGGTTTCTTTTTTTTAGTTTGATGACAATGTTAATATGTTATTGGCCAAGGGCATGCCCTTTAAGACATCCTCTTAAATCAGGACAGAGATTGAACCAGCAAGCCTTGGATTGCATGTCTGTGACTCTGCCAAATGAGCTAACATGGCTTCTGAAAATATTAGGTCAGGATGGAATCAAAATGAGTACTGTCTGCCATAATAGGTGCAGAAGATATTTTCTTAATCTGTTATGTGTCAGTAACACATTAACTATTGCTGCTGGTTGTCTAAATAACTTTAGGTAAATATTCAATTTTGAATTGAATGTTTTAATAAGAAAAGAGTCTGTACACAGAAAAATACAGTTTTGATTGATTTAAGGTACATGTATATAGAAAAAAAAAATGAAGTGAGACATAGCTGTAGAACTTTCAGAATTTCAAATGAATAAGTCAAGTAAGCCAACTCGAGTGGTATGAGCTAATGATTTTACAGATAAAGGAATCGATAGACACATTAAGAGACAAAAGTTTAAGTATGCAATTAAATTGGCATTAGACCTCATTTGAAGCCACAGATGATCACTATTATTGTTGACAGCATTGTATTTTCCTTATGTCATACATGTACATTGTTTCCATATGTTCAAAGAAATGAAATTCTAAATTAATGTAATAACACCGATTGAACAATTTCACTGTTTTAACAATACAAGCACTCTTTTAATTTGACTTCTCAAGATTTTAAAGCAGTTTTTCTCATCAGCAGTATTGTTTTTCTCATTAATTTTGTTTAGAATATTATTTTTTACACAAGTTTTACTGGTATGATTGATTTATTTTTTAATTGCATTGATATAAAACTACCCATATACATGAAGAAAATATTAATATGTAAAAATTGTTGAATAAGAATTGAATTTTATTTACGTTGTATATATCATTGGAAAATAATAAGAAACTGTTACTTTAAGTAGAGTAGTTGACGTGTGAGTCTAAAATTCTGTACAAGATTTGAAATAATTCTGTTCATTTACTAAAATTTTTGTTTGTTTGATTTTGGTTTTTTGTTGGACTTTGTTGTTTTATTTTTAGTTAAGAACTTTTCAACATAATTTTAGCAATTCAAATTAGTGACCAGCAATTACATAGCTATTATGCAGTATTTGTAAAATTTTATTGCATAAAATTCTTTTGTAACAGAAATCTAAAAATGACTAAATAAATGTGTGATGACTGAATGAATGTATTGAAAGCATGTGTGGATGAAGTTTTAATTGAATGGACTGAATATATTTATTTAAGATACCTTGTCATGCTGTAAGTGGCAAATCCTGAATATTCCATGAGAGGACAGTAGTAGAATTTTATATCTTTAGACCAATGAAGTTAATACCAAAGACATGTTATTTTGATTTTCTCATTCCTATTCATATTCATTCATGATACAGTTTGCTCATTCAAAAGACAAATGATTTAGTTTATACACTTTCTATTTTACATTAATGTGTTGCAAACTAAACTTATATGCTGTGTTTAATTGTGTAAATTCTTGTTTTAAAACATTGCTAGATCTATACCATTGATCCACCATCATTTTTCCATCACTCTCTTCTGATAAAAAAGTGAGAGGAAAATAATTCATTGTATGTGTTGGTGCAGGATAGGGAAATCCCTCCCTCCGAATAAGAACTTGTCAAAGACCACAGATTCTGACCCTCAGGTGGGATTCTCCTATGCCACCATTTTATATGATGGATTCTATTAGTCTCCTGCTATCACCTTCCCAAAAAAAATCGTGTTCTTCAAATGCCAATTATATGCTTTTTATAATCATTCAGATAGAAAGCCATGTCCTAATATATTTCTTAAGTCCATTTAATTTAATTTTCTCTTTCTCCAGATGACCATTTAACTGAACAAAAACTGCATACTTTTTTTATTAGCCACTGTAGCATTGTTTTCCTTTTTTTCAGCCTTCGAGGGTTTTAGCATGGTCCCATCCCTGCGCCCTCTGGAGACCCTACACAATGCACTGACATGGAAAGACATGGATTCATTTTTCAGCAGGGCCACCACTGCTAAATTCTTCACTCCCATCCACTCCCCACTGTTTGCTGATACGCCTATTGTGTCTCCTAAGCCACTGGGTATGATGCATAAAGTAGGCAAGGGTAAGCTAAGATAACTGTTGGAGCTATAAAGGGATCATATACATTTTCCTGCTAGAGTACAAAGCAAGAATTTGAATCGATGGATTCAAAGTCTATTCAGAGCATTCAAGCAGATGTTCACAGATAAAAAATATCCAGTGTGGTGATTAATTCCACAGGGTCAGTTATTACATACATTTTATACCCAGTACTTGCAACAAACAAGTTTTTTTAAACACCAGAAAAGCTGTGCTCAAACAGCATGCACTGATGTGAAGTTTTAGTACAGCTGACATAACTAAATTGCAGGCATCAAACTAGCTACACATGAAGACCCATGTAAGACTATAACTTGCTAAGAAACACTTAATTTCTCCCTTTTTATCTTGAAACTGTAAACAAGTATCGACAAGTTGTGTTCAAAAGTATCATTTGAGAACGCCCAATCTTCACTAGCCAAGGTTCTGATCTGATAACCCTGTCTACAACTTGATTGATTGAACATATATTTTAGTACTTTGTCCTAGCGACATCTATTAGATTGTATGAGTTGCCTTCCTTAGTATGTAATGCCAACTCACCAGTTGAATGTAATAGTAGTACATTGTTCATGACAGTCAACATATTAGTACAAAAAATGTAAAATTTACACCTCATAATCATAGACCAGTTTACAGATAGAAATCTCACACATATTTCTTAATTTGTAAATTCAGCACATTGACATTGGTTCGATCATAAAGTACTCAACTGTAATCCAACACACCTATAAAGTACTTAAATTTAATCTAACATGCCTATAAAAGTAATCAACTTAAGTCCAACATACCTACAAAATACTCCACTTCAATCTAACATACCTATAAAGTACTCAACTTCAATCCATCATGCCTATAAAGTACTCAACTTCAATCCATCATGTCTATAAAGTACTCCACTTTAATCCAACATACCTATAAAGCACTCTATTTTAATATAACATACCAGAAAGTACTAAACTTCAATCCAACATGCCTATAAAGTCCAACATACCTACAAAGTGCTCAACTTCAATCCAACACACGTATAAAGTACTCACCTTCAATCTAACATACCTATAAAGCACTTACCTTCAATCTAACATACCTATAATGTACTCCACTTCAGTGCAATATGCCTATCAAGTACTCAACTTCAACGCAACATGCCTATAAAGTACTCAGCATCAATCTATACAAAGAAGGAGCTAATCCAATTACTTTACTGCTGTGTTACTGGCTAGTATTACCACCAGAAATGATATAAAAAAAAACATATCTGCAGAAAAGCAAATTATCGTGACATACAGTTACCATAAAGAAAACATGGCACGTCGCCACTTGTGGCTTCATTCTCCCTGATTAAGAAATGTACCTGAAACAGTACCAGATTAAAACCAGTCAGTCATGTCATCACTTCCTTTGTAAACATGGCAATTTGTGTAATAGCTGGAAATTAGTTTGACAGTTGTGTAGTTGCCAAGGAGTTATTACATAAAGTGTAAAATGGTATCTGACCTCAGTTTTCAAGCAAAAGTGAAATGAGTTTGACTAAATGAAAAGAGATCAAGTCCTTTGATCACTGCAAGAAAGTTTTGACATCAGAAAAATTTAATAAGATTGTCAGTTATACATTCTGTAGTATAGGGAAAATGGATGGAGAAAGAGAATTACAGTCAAATGTTTGTACCACATACCATGATTTTTTTGACATGGTTTTTGAAAGGCTTTCACTACAGTTGATTATTCATAGTTCTTTTAATAAATAAAAACATCAAATCAAATGTTTTATATTTTATAAAAATTAGGTAGGCCTTTGTAACTTTAGGAAATATATTTGCTTATCTCAGTGTACTCTCCCTCAAGAAAGGCCATCCATCTTGTATAGTCACTTTTGTGCTGCAAAAGTGGTGTTCTGATTAGAAGGGGACCACTATATACTCAAACTTTATTTGTCTTATTATATTTCTCCTCAAGAATAAAGACATTTTTGCACTGTCCACGCATCATACACACACTTTCCAGTAAGCACAACATCTCCAAACCTATTAGGCCCAAACTAGACCAAATGGATGTTAGATTGAATGTATCCCAAGACCAGATTAGATTCTGCTGACTGGGACCTTATTTTACATCTTTTTACTCAATTTTGAACTTTTTTGGTTTTGTTACTTTTTTTCCAGCAATAACTTCAACCAAACAATTAGCAACAATCACTTGATGTAGGCAAATGATATTTAGAAGTCATATTTATATTATCATATTTACTGTACATCTTGGGACAAGCTCAAATGAATGATTTGTTCTGTCCCATAACTTATGGTAACACTCTTTATTACCAGGATCATTGGTTCCAACCCGTGGGCCAAGGGATTATTCCAAGGGAGCCTAAAAGTACAACTATTAGCATGTGTAGGTCCACACATTTTTTTAGTTAAGAAGAAGAAGTCCTTGTTCTCCAAAAGGATGGAAACCACTGACCTAGATCAAATGTCCCAAAACTTAAAGATATTAAATGACCGCTCCAGTGGTCTAGTGGTTAGAGTGTCTGCTGTGGAAGCGGGAGGTCGTGGGTCCGATCCCTGGCCGAGTCGTACCAAAGACTTACATAAATAGTACTAATAGCAGCCTCACTTGATCAGCATTTAGAGGTTAGTGTTAGGACTAGTCAGCCATGTGACTGGGTGGGACATCATGCTACATGTCTGTAGCATGATGCCCCAGTGCTTGACATCACTATAAACTGCCTCACTGCAGACATCATAACAATATGACTGAAAAATTGTTAAAGCTACATTAAAAATCCTAATCAAACAAACAAACAAAAATGATATGAAATGAATTGTTGAATTTGTTGCCATCCTCTCACCCCCACATGTTATGATAAAACAAGTAAATAGAATGCTTATTTGCTAATACACTGACAGAAGCTAATCTTGTACTGTTCTTATTTGTATTTTTGTCCTTCATAAGTAATTTGAGTGCAGAAAAAACAAATGTATCCAAAAAATTTAAGGTCATTTGATGTAGTATACACACCCTTAGTGTGTATTGCTTATGTTGAGTACAAATATTGTCATAATGTTCATATACATGAAGATGTCTCTTCAAATCATGTTTGATTGTCTTTACAGATTTCAACATATTATCAAACTAAAAATTGGATCCAACTTAATCACAAACAAAAGAGACAGAAATAACAACAAATTGCTTCAGGGTACTTGCAATTCACACATGACACAATGAGTGTATAGCCATGTCAACAATATAAAATTATCATTAAATACATTCATTGTGACACCAGATGACAATGTGTTGAATGTATTCATTGTGACTTCAGATACAATATGTTGAATACATTCACTGACTACGGGTGACAATATGTTTAATACATTCATTGTGACTACAGGTGACAGTATGTTAAATACATTCACTGTGAATATAGGTGACAGTATGCTAGAAAGATTCACTGAGACTACAGCTGACAGTGTGTTAAATGCATTCATTGGGACTACATATGACATTGTTAAATACATTCATTGTGACTACAGGTGGCAATATGTTAAATACATTCATTGTGACTGCAGGTGGCATTATGTTAAATACATTGATTGTGAGTACAGGTGGCAACATGTTAAATACATTCATTGTGACTACAGGTGGCAATATGTTAAAATACATTCATTGTGACTACAGGTGGCAATATGTTAAATGCATTCACTGTGACTACAGGTGGCAATATGTTAAATGCATTCACTGTTACTACAGGTGACAATATGTTAAGTAGATTCACATGACTACTGGTGACAGTGTTAAATACATTCACTGTAACTGCAGATGACATTATGTTTAAGTCATTCACTGACTACAGGTGTCAATATGTTAAATGCATTCACTGTGACTACAGGTGGCAGTATGTTAAATACATTCATTGTGACTACATGTGGCAATATAACTGCTCCGGTGGCCTAGTGGTTAGAGCATCAGCCGAGGAAGCGGGAGGTCATGGGTTTGATCCCCAGCCAAGTCATACCAAAGACTTAGAAAAGTACTAACAGCTGCCTCCCTTGACGCTAAGCATTAAGAGGTTAGTGTTAGGACTGGTCGGCCTGGTGTCAGGATAATGTGACTGGGTGGGACATCATGCTACATGTATGCGGCATGATGCCCCAGTGTTTGACAACGCTATAAACTGCCTCACTGCAGACATCATAGTGATATGACTGAAAAATTGTTAAAGCTACGTTAATAATCCTAATCAAGCAAACAAACAAAAAAGGTGGCAATATGTTAAATGCATTCACTGTGACTACAGGTGGCAATATGTTAAATGCATTCACTGTGACTACAGGTGACAATATGTTAAGTAGATTCACTGTGACTACTGGTGACAGTGTTAAATACATTCACTGTAACTACAGATGACATTATGTTTAATTCATTCACTGACTACAGGTGACAGTATGTTAAATGCATTCACTGTGACTACAGATGACAATATTTCTGCTAGCAGGGTTATGAAATTATTCTTAAGGACAGTTAATGTTGGATATGCTATTATACCCTGCAGATAACTGTGTATCAGTTATGACAACAAGGTGGCAAACAATAGAAGCATGAGTGGTGAATAAAAACACCTGGTAGAGATAAATATACTGTCATGATCAATGAGTTGGGAAAAACTTTGAGCGCTGCCATTACATGCTAAGGGCTTTGTGCTGGCAGATAACTAAGGATAACTTGGGACCAGACCTTATAAGAAATGCATTTATGAGTTGAATCAGAATTTATATGGCATGTTTAGTTCTGGGAGACACTTGTGCTAATGATAAATCTACTAGAATATGCTGGAAAATTGTGTGGGGTGCTAGGTATGATATGTTCCAAGTGATGAAGTTTTTTAATGTTATTATGTTAATTTTCATAATTGCTATTTCTTTCAGTGATAACAAGCCAGCCCTCTTCCAGTAACTCCAGCGCTGGCCCTTCCTCACCCACAACAGCCTCCAACACTGTTGACATTCTCAGCAAATTGCGCTTATACATTCTTGATAATAAGAAACTTCAGGCTGAGGAGGATCAGGCTTCAGCAACTAATAATATCCTAGGTTCTGTTCAAAACAAGGCATTAGATTCCACTAATCAGGTAACTTCACCGACATTACTCCCAACCAGTCAGACATCAGCTTTTACCAGGCCAGCCACCATCTTAGCCAGTCAGATTGGAAGTTTGACAAGCATAGAAAACAAAATTGACCAGTGTACATCTGAAGTTAAAGATTCCCTTGCCAATCTTGGAGCAGTTTCCCTCAGCATTATTAAAGACCAAAGTGCTGTAATTCCCATGGCAAAAATGGCTGACACTGCCCTCCAAGATAATGAAGTCACTACTGATACAGAAGATACCACAGCTGCAACCAAAGATTCTGAAAAGGAGACTTGATGAGGAAACAATTTTAGCATAGTTTTTATTTGCCTTATACTGGTACTTCCTTTTGTCTCATTTGTTTGGGGCTACATACCAGTAGATTATAAACTGTTGAAGCAAAAATATGGCTTGCATATAATTAAAAATTTGGTGGTGGATGTCTTTTTTATTGTAATAAGCAAAGATTTTTTTTTTATATATCAGAAAACTAAAACACTTTTTGGTGCCCCAAGTGCTCTAAAGCACTTACCTTTACCGATTACTGCCATCTCGCCTCTATTCACCTGGGTTTGACTTTTAGGCTCAGCTAATGCGGTATGTGAGAAAGCTTGCCAATAGCTTCATGTGGGTCAATGATATTTGCTTTGACCCAGATCTGCATTGTCTAACAAATTATCACATAAAGGCCAGTGGTGTTTGCTTTGACCCAGATCTGCATTGTCTAACAAAGTATCACATAAAAGCCGGTAGTGTTTGCTTTTATCCAGATCTGCATTGTCTAACAAACATAAAGGCAGGTGGTGTTTGCTTTGACCCAGATCTGCATTGTATAATGAGCCATCAGGTCATGGCCTCTAATGTTTCTTGTAGACTCAGATCTGCTTTGTATAATTATCATGCCTGTGGTCTATACTGAAGCCAATGGTGTTTTTCTAAAACCCTGATCTGCATAGTAAAAGGATCTCATCTCCTCCAGGCCTATAGTGTTTGTTTAGACCCAGATTGCAATCTTATGTGTTTGCTTAGAACCTGATCTAGATTGTACCAAGAGCCTTCAGATCAAGGCCTACAGTGTCTGTGTAGACCCTGATCTGCACTGTATATTGAGCCATCAGATCAGGGCCAATGTTGTTTATTTAGACCATGATGTGCATTGTATCATAAGTAATCAGATCAATGCTTGTTTTGTTTAGATACAGATCTGCATTATATAATGAGCCTACAGATCAGGACCCATGATATTTATTTAGACCCAGATCTGCATTTTGTTATGAGCTGTCAGATTAGGGCCTATATTGTTTGTTTAGACATATGTTTTATTAAAATGTTCAATCAGATCAGGGCCTATGGTGTTTGTTTAGACATATGTTGTATTAAACATACAATCAGATAAGGGCCTAAGGTGTTTGTTTAGACATGTTTTATTATGCATATGCAGGCCTGGACCTGTGTTCACATAATGAGAACTCCAAAATTAGATGTTTTGGGTGTACATTCTTGATTAAAATTTGGCAGTCTTGTAGAGAGCCCCAAGATAAGGAAAGGACACTGAAAGCTCCACATTTTTTGCTAATAAGGCTTTCAAAATATTAGACTTGGTCTGTTTAGTGTTGTATGCACATTAAATAATTGCAAATATGATCATAGCAATGGATAAGCATTAGGTTTTTAAATGTATTTTTTTTAATACCAGTCATCAAAAAGTCATGAATTCTTTTACAAACAACAAATATGATTTGTTTTTTCATAGCTTTAATCACAATTACATGTAGCTGAAATTTCACTGAAAGAAATCAATATTTATCTCTACATAAGTCAGAAGAGTTAGATACCTTGCTGTCCTTTATTAATCCACCCATTAACATAAGTCATCACTAATTCTCCTAACCTACCATGAGGATTGTAATGAAGCATTACATACATTCATCCCAAGGTCTAGTTTGTCTTAAATCTAAGACATATAACTTGCTCATTGAATATGTCTGCCACAATAGCCATTTTGAAAATCTTTATTTTGTTCACTTGTTATCCAGAAGGATTGGTCATATCAACATGGGATTTTCACTAAAAACATTTACAAAAATGTGGTCTGTCTTAAATGAAACTAGTGCTGGGCTGAAATCCAAAATGGCCACCATGGCAGCCATCCCGAAAATCTAATTGCTAATCCTCCTGAATAGAAATTTGTATCAACATCACGTTTCACCAGAAAACATGACATCTAAATAGTCCTGAGTGAAAATTGTACCAATCTGACCTTTAGTATGGCTGTCATTGAAATCTTGTTGCCACTGTTCCTTCAGGTTGGATGGTCATAACTTCATGAGATTTTCAAATGGCTTCAAACAATGTTTAATTTTTTTCTGTTCTTTACACCCTTAATAAGTGTTCTGAGTGGTCTAAAGCACTCTCCGTTGCGGATCACTGCCATCTCACCTCTGTCAGCGTGGGTTCGAGTCTCTGGTTCGGTAAATGTGATTATGTTTATGAAAGCTTGCCAGTAACTTCTCGTGGGTTGGTAATTCTTTATGGGTGGGATTTCCAGGCTTCTTCCTCCACCAATAATACTGCTCGCTATGTATAGCTTATCGTGTGCTGAAAAATGGCGTTAAACCTTACAACAACAATACCCTTAATATCTTAAACCCTATTTCATCTTGACTCATGAAAATTTGTATGTAGATGCATCTAAGGAAAACAACTCAACTGGACCTAATCGAGGCTATTGTGATTTTCTTGGACCCCATCTCACATAGTCATGAAATTTTTTGTGTGGGCACAATGGATGCAGAGAAATTAAACCATACCAAAAGTGGGTCACTGATATAATTTTCATGCCTGAGTGATGATTGTATTTTAAACTTGTTATTTGTTGAATCCACTGTACCTTTAACCATATTACATTTGGAATTTTCAACAAAAAATCAATGTGTAGTATATTGTAATATTTTCATCCATTATCTGATATCTTAATCATTTAAACAGCTGGTGTATAATGGGTTCAGATCTAGTCCAGAGCAGCATGGGTTATCTGTGATGACAAGTAAATTATATTTGCAAAGCATGCAACTCGTAGTGTTTAATCATCAATCCGTTATACCAGTCTGTATATGGTTTTCATTCCAAATTTGTTCCTGTAGCACGGGGATTCATGGTCACATGTATACAACAAAAATCTTGTGTAATTAAATGCAATTTCTACTGTTAAAACATTCTTGCACCATGCATTAAAAAATCGTATGTCTTTTTAATATTTGTGATATTTGCATGAATTAAACATTTATATTCAGGAAATTGTTTCTTTTGAAATATATTAAATCCCAAAATATCTAGTCATGCCCGAGAGAACATTTCCTAGTGTTGCAGCATGTGTATTTACTACTAGAACTCTATAGTCTTAAACTAAATAACAAAAAAAAGCAAAATAATAATAATGAAGACTTTGCATAGCGCCTAATCTTTAGAAGTTCTGAGCACTTTATATAATGTGACCACAAAAAAATGCCATTAAATTAGAAAACAAAAAATGCTAAAAATATTTAAGGTAGGAAACATTTTTAGGTTTTTTTAGTTTGTTCTTGCAGTCAAAAAAGGTGAGTTTTAACAGGACTCTTGAAAGGGATCACTGTGTCATTGTGTCTAATTTCACTGGGCAATTCATTCCATGTTGCTGGTTCCTGATATGCAAAAGAACGTCCATATAACTTCGTTTTCATAGTGGGAATAATGAGTATATGATTGTCAGAAGAGAAGCATAAGTATCTTGCTGGTGTGTACACATTGGTGAGGCCAGATAGGTATATTGGACTGGAGTCCATCAGTGAAACATAGCACAGAGAACAAATTTTGTGTTTGATTCTGGATTGAATGGATAGCCAGTGTAGGGTACAGAGCAGCAGGGAGATGTGCTATGATTGTCGTAATTTAAGGATGATCCAAGCAGCTGTGTTTTTAACTTTTTGAAGTTTCTAGAGTAGATATAGAGGCAAACCAGACAGAATTGAGTTACAATAGTCCAGTCTTGAAAGTACTAATGAATACACAAATGTTTTAGTGGCATCAACTGAAAGATATTTGTGAATGGAGCTGATGCGACTCAGCTCAAGATATGCAGCTGCATATATATGTTGATGACATGTTGGTGCAATGTGAGAGTACTGTCCAGAGTAACACCTAGGTTTCGTACTGACTGTGTGAAGTTAATGTTGGTGTTGCTGATATTTATTGTTTGAAGTAAAGAATGTGAGTGAGAAAATCTTTGTATTGTGATCCAAAAAAAATGGCCTCAGTTTTATCATCATTCATCTGCAGCTTGTTACATGTCATCCCTGATTTCACATCAGAAATGCATGTCTCTACTCCTTTGATGGTAACATAATTTAAGTGTCATCATAATACAATCGGTGAGACACTGGATGATGATATATGGCACTTGAGAGCGGTTGAGTGTATAGAATGAAGAGAACTGGTCCAAGAACAGACCCTTGAGGAACACCACAACACAGATCATCAGGGTTGGAGTGTATTCCATTTGCTGATACAATTTGTGTCCTGTTGACTAAGTAGGACTTGAACCACAGTAAGGCTGCATTGTGAATGCCAAATACATGCTAGAAATGGTGAAGTAATATATCATGGTCTGTTATGTAAAATGCTGCAAAAAAATCAAGGAGGGTAAGGAATGTAATTTTTCTAATATCCAAAGCAGAGAGAATGTCATTAACTACTTTCAGAAGAGTAGTTTCAGTACTGTGGCAAGGGTGATATGCAGACTGTACATTGCTAAAAAAGACTTTTAATTCAGATGAGATACAAGTTGGGTTAGAACAACTTTTTCTAAGATTTATTTATATGAACAGGAGATAAGAATTTGGGCGGTAGTTCTTTAAATTGTTATGGTTTAGTATTGGTTTCTTCAGCAGAGGCTTTACCATGACAGTTTTGAAAAATGAAGGGAATTCCACGGATGAGAGAGGTAATAATAACATCAGTTATTGAAGGCAATATTGGATCTAAGCACTCAAAACCCAAAAAATTTATTAAACTCAACAAATAATTTATTTTCCTTAAATACAAAATGAAATTTAAAAAGACTTGCAGTATATATATTATGATTTTAAGCCCAGATAGACTTGGATGTTCTATCATAAGTCAAAAATAAGTATAAAATATTCTGATGAATTTCAGTGGTATTCCAATTAAATTCCAGGCTTGAATGTACAACTGTACCAATAGCCTGGACTGGTTTGATATGTTAGCAGCTTTGATATATCACTCTGATATAATCTAAAATGTCTTTAAATAAATTTGCAATAATCCCAAATTAGTGATTTAGTCCAAAATTATCAATGAGCCCTTTGTAATTCCAAAGAATATTTTAAATAACTAAAACCTCTCAAATTATAATTGAGCACAACTAAAAGCCTGAATCCACTAGTCAAGAGGTGGTTAGATAGGAATGAATAATTTAGATGTAAACAACTTTGATATAAAAACTTGAGGCTGAATAAGAGGACAAGGATGACTGACGAGCATATGCTGATTTGTAGAACATTCTAAGTTGTAAACATGGTCACGTCTTTTTCTTAAATTTTAATTAAGAGCACAAAAAATATCAGGCAGACCAGGAATTTCCAAGATGAAAACCATTGTCCTAAACTAATATCAAATTAAACATGTTTTACAAAAATGATCTTAAAGTTAGTCTACACTTGTGGACAAAATTTAGCTACATAAATTTTGTTTACAAATATAACCCTTACAATTTATAATCATGGACAAAAGCTAAACACACGATATAGATGTACATTTTTGCTACTTACTTTATAAATTTGACAAATAAAAAATTATTTATTTCTTAGGCTTGGCTAACATAGATACTTTAGAAAACTGCAAGCAGCTTCTGTTGGATCAATGGTTATTACCAGTGTTTCCCAGGTTTCTTCACCAGTTGTACTGGCCACAATGTATAACCTATCTTGTATTGAAAAATGGTGTTAAACCCAAAACAACATTTTTTTTCATTCCTATATGTTTACATTGAAATATATATCCTTATATTCATACTGTTGAAAATAGAAGTTATCTCTTCATGATGTGTTTATGCCCAGAGTTATACTTGCAGAGCAGTAAATGACAATTAAGGCATGAAAGTTGTTTTTGCCAGATGTATCAAACTTGCCACCATTGACTTTGCAATGAAGTTATATCCCTGTACTACCTGAGCAAAAATGTTAAACATTCAATGAGATGCATTACAGTCGTATTCAAATTGTGGTCAGATACAGTAAATACACAAAAACGCACATTTTTGTCATGGTCCGCAGAAAAAAATAGTTTGATTTGGCATAGGGATAACTTGAGGCCATCAGGATATGTAAAGTTTATTACATGCATATTAAATGGTCGATATTTGATACACCTGTTCAAGCTATATCTCCAAATCACACATAAAGATTTGAACTACTTCAATACCTTCTATGATGACCGCATATATATATTTTTAGACACAGTGAATCAAAATTTAATAAATCCAGTTATTCTGAATTTCATTCATTCAATAAAATTAAAAATATTTTGAAGGGGTAAGTAATAAATGCAGAACTGCATTCATGTTTCTTTACTGACTTCTGGAAAAGAGCTCATTTGATATGGCTTATGGCTGCAGATTGTAATTATTAACCAATCACCAGATGTGTATATTAACACTGCTAATCAAACAACATATTGCATTTGTCTTTGTTTCAAGTAAAATTAATGCAAAAATTACCATATTTACACGTGATCAATTTTTATCAGATTTTTTGCAGTGTTATTAAATAACAAAGATTTCCCTTACATTTAAATAGGGGCCCTGAGTGGTGTAAAACATTCACCATTATGGATCACTGCCATCTTACCTCTGTCTGCGTGGGTTCGAGTCTCAGGCTCAGCTAATATGGGTATGTGAGAAAGCTTTCTGGTAGCTCTTGTATGTCAAGTGGTTTTTTCCAGGGTTTCCCCCCACCCCACCATGAGTTCTTCATCCATCACAAACACTGACCACCATGTAAAGCTATCTTATGCTGAAAATTGGCGTTAACCCTATAATAACAACTACAATTAAATATTTCTGTGAAAAATGTAAAAAAATTTCCTGAAAGAAGTGCAAGAATCCAAGTTTTTATTCTGCCTCTACTGTTACAAAAATATCTGCCATGTGTTTCCGTCAAAATAAAAAGAATCCATTTAAAAAAAAACTTGAACAGTGACCCTATCTTGAATAGCAATCATTTGCTCCAGGGCCACAAGCTTGAGACAAAAATTGCATTACATGTAGTTAAACCGGACACTTATATTGTGCTTTATTTTATATTAGTTGCAGTACATATTTAAATTTTATTTTGTTAAATATTTCTTAAACAGTACATACTGTCACTATTGAAGACAGATAATGTCATCAGGATACCAAAACAAGGATGTTTAAGTCACGATAAAAATGATAAGAACCATGGACAGGCACAAAATTAGGATGGTCTAGCTGTCAGCATGGATTCTTAATTAGACCACATGAGAAAGGAGAGAAGTGTCCTCCCTTGTATTTTTGCATAGTACATGTATGACAAGTATATTGTAAGCAGCCATACGAGCCCCTGTGATGATGAATACATGCACGCCAGACATGAACCTCGAACTGTAATCGTTATTCTCTGTCTCAATCTGAACTTGGAATAAAAAAATTTAATATGTACCCAGTTGCTCATTTTATTACCTGGGTTATTAATAATGGGTGTGTACCCATTGGTATCTTTAATAGATATTGCATTTACTTCATCTGTTAGTGCAGAAGATAATATATTTTTTGTATTGGCTAGTAAATCATCCTTTGAAAATGGAATACTAGGAAAATTGATGGCAGTTTGTAAGAAAAACGTACAACTTTATTTCATAAATCTAACAATATTGGTAAACAGACTCAACTTTGTCACTCTTTTTTGTGCATTTAGGTTCATGTACCTGTATAATTGGTAGTCATGATTACAAAGGATTAAGTAAAAGGGTCTGTAGCTTTTAGATCTAATTTTTCATAATAGTATTAAACGATATTTATTTTAACATCATTTTTAATGGTCATGTTTAGCTTGTGGTCACTCACGATGGCACATGTATATTTAATATGTGCAGGATGATTTGTCTTGTAAATATCAGGTGGTTGCCCACAAAAGAGGTGTGCAAATCAGGATTCACAGCAGTGATTCTTTACGCACAGATCACCATGCTATTTTTAGTGGGTCGCCAGATCGACCTAAATAATTGTAAATTTCCAATCCAAGTGGGTTTTTTACCATTTGATCAATGGCAAGGTTAATGCCACAAAGCTGGTCTGGGTCACTACCTAAAATGGTTAAAACCGCATATTTACATTATTTCAACAACAGAATAAAATATATTGGGTATAAATAATTGAGACAAATACATCAATACAGTTCTTGCTTACTTTGGAAACTTTTTGTTATAATGTTGCTGAAAACCAACTTTATCCTATAATAGCTTAAGTAATAATTAAAAGAAGAGAGAGGTAATGTTGATTGATGTCATGCAGTTTGTTCATCATTTGCTTATTTTGTGTAGTTAGCTTAAGAATTTTCCCCAAACTGAAAGATATTCTGTCACACATTGAGAATGCTCTTTTTTTAATTGGATGTATATATTCAGGCCTTCATTTAATTGGTCATATTAGATCTCTCTAAGGTCCCATTTTCTCAGCGTAATATAGCCAATAAAATGAATACCTGTCAACTTTTCAAAAGCCAAGTAGGTAGATTCAATAATCAAAAACAGAGATTGGGATTTAAACTCATTAGTTTTTTGCTGCATAATGTTTTAAGCTCGTTTTCATTAAATATTGACTGACCTTCCAAGTTTATTACACATGAAATTCTCAAAGGATGCACCATTTCAACCCTGTGACATGCCTTCTTTTCCCCAATTCTTATTTCCTTTTAATATTATGGTCCACTTTGGCCAGGTGAATAAAAGCCTTAAAATGTTAGTCTTAAGTAAACAAAGAAGAAAGCATGTGTGACTACTTAACAGTTAATCATTATCATTGCAATTATCATATAAAAAAAGGACTGCTCCTCCAACAGACTTAAGAGAAACCGTGTTCCACAATGTGTGTATGCAAGCACCAGCAATTGACTGGCAAATAAATGGTGCCCTATTTTACTTTAATTAATGGTGCCTAAGTGTGTATGAATTCAACTTAACAGTTCAAATCTGCCATATATGAGGCAGCTATTTTTCCCATGTTTTATTTTCCACTTTGTTTCTTTATTGTCAACTCATAAGACATTTAACCCTGTTTACTAAGTAACATATTTATTCTAAATTACTTAGTGAGAGCACATACACTGCAAGGTATGTTTTTTTCATTCCTTCTTTTCATTTAATGATGGTAATTAACATTTATGAATACGATACATTAATGCCAGATGTTTATTCATGTTTCTTTTTGGGAATGCAGATATTTATGAGAAAATCACACAGCATTCACAGTGATCATTCTTAGGATTTAAACTAATTGCATAGGTGTATTGTTGTGGTTTATTTTTTCTTGTGGCATATTTTAATATTGTTGCGAGTGGGGGGGATCTTTCATAAATAATGCTTAAACTTAACAATATCTTTACTGAAGAAAAAAACTATTTCTGCAGGATAATCCTAATTATATGTATTACTCTATTCTGGAATTTGTTAGTGTTCTACCAAACTACAAGTATTATGCCTAATTAACGCAAAACTGGTTACAGGTTTTCAGTTTCCTATATGTAGTCTTATTCCATTGGTAGCCTCATTAAGAACCTTGTGTTTGTTTTCTCAGGCTTAATTCAAGTTTTCTCTGACCCTTCCCACCCCATTGGGCATTTTTATTGGTGTATAGAGGACACGCGGTACTAATGATAAGGAAAAATGGGAACCAGCCTGGAAATGGGTGAATATGAAATAGAGTATATATGGAATCGCATCACAATTAGTATTTCCAGTTAAGGATATACGAATGTAGTTCTAGTCTATTATTATAACATTTTTTCCTCTCTCATTTTGGTGGTGATAGAAGAGTATATTGTTGCATTTCTGGTAGGGATTTAAAGGTAATTGTTTATTCTTGAGAATATGAGCTCAAAGAGTGGTCGTCTATGTGTATTTCGGAGGTAGAGCGAATTGAGTAATAATGCCGTGGTGATGATCTGGAAGAGAAATCTGTTTTCTGTTTACATGCAGCTTCAAAAAAAAATGCTGGTAAACCTTCCATGCTTTGTCGATATGGAGGTGCTGCTTAGTGGCCGGTTCGAACATTTGGACGACCTTTCATTGTCATATTCCCGTTTGAAATCGATAGGACTATGATTTATTTTCTCAGACTTTGCGAGTTTAACAATCTTTTTTTTTTTTCCTTTAATACGCTGATAGGTAAGACAAAACTACAGCATTGATGAAATTTGACTTGAAACTCACCATTGACATTACTACGGTAGTCACTACACAAATCTCGACATCAAAAGTCCAATAGTCACGTGATATCAAAAGCGCACTATTTCCAATGTTGTTATTGGAAAACAAATCGAAAATATAAACGTAAGTCACACAATATTTACAGAAAAACGAAAGAACAAACTTTTCATGGCTTTCTTATGTACAACGTAAGAATATTGTTCAGTTAATCAATCATCTAGTTCATCTTTATTTATTTTATTCTGTTCCATATATTCATCAGTTATTGATATTTGTACAAGGAGGTGGATTTTCATGATCGTGGTAAAGATGTTTTAACTACATTTCTTTGCTGGTCAACTCCAACAAGGAATTTTGGCACATAATTTAAAGTAGTATTAATTAGAGTTGAGACTATAACTTCACGATGCACAGCCTTTTTTATACAATATATTATCGATACATTAACAACTTTATGGTCTTTCATCTTTAGAAAGTCTCTCACTAGTAGCGTGGTACCATTCTATGTGTTGGCATTTTGGTTGTTTCCAGCATGCAGATTACAGACATACAAACTTACCGTCTGTTTATGTCATTCTCATCCTTAAAAACTTACAACATGCGTCCAAACGGACTACGTATTAGGTGCCAGTAATTTCAGGTCACTATTTGATCAGGTTCTGCATGGGCTCATCTTTGTTATTACCACGCACTTTGATTTGCACTGCATAAATTCTTATTAAAAGATTGTATTACCAATTTCCTATCTTCGCCCTAATTTGTAAAGCATTGTTGTGTCATCTTCAGAGCACAAGAAAAGAGTTCCGTTTCCTAGTGTAAGGAAAATCTTACCTGAAACGGGTATGAGTATGATAGCGGAGATGATTAACAGCTAAATCCTCCACATTATATCTCATGCAGTTGCAAAATAACTGCCGCAAATATAAACTCTTTTCTGTGAGTGAAAAGGGAAATTATTTATTTTATTTTTAAAAACACTCCCTCCTCTTCCTCAAATTAACGGGGTGGCTGTAACTCGTGGAGATGTAATCAGCATGACTACTAGTTGATTCTGTCCAAAACTTTATTTATCCCATCAGCAGGTTCAGTCACTTATTACAACTATCAGAGTAAATAATGACATTCCAATATGGTTCCCATATATTAAAGTACTGTAGAACTCATTTAATAGTGAGTTTTCCACTAAGTGTTTCTGTACTGTAGAACTCATTTAATAGCGACTTTTCCACTAATTGTTTCTGTACTGTAGAACTCATTTAATAGCGACTTTTCCACTAAGTGTTTCTGTACTGTAGAACTCATTTAATAGCGACTTTTCCACTAAGTGTTTCTGTACTGTAGAACTCATTTAATAGCGACTTTTCCACTAAGTGTTTCTGTACTGTAGAACTCATTTAATAGCGACTTTTCCACTAAGTGTTTCTGTGGCTTTTTATATATTTATACTGATTTTGGATGCCACTACTTCTGGCGTGTCATACAGTGAATAATCTACAGTTAGTTCTCACTGGAGGCTATTGTTTTACTCTCGAATCGAACAAGCAACAACTACCAATCACAATAAAATGTAAGATATTTCACTGCAAGATACACCGGGACTGTAGCCCTCATATTCGATATAAGTAGACAGGATATGAGTGGTTATTATTTGATCAGTAGGGTACTTAAATCATACATGGGGAACAAATCTGGAACGTCTTCTTTACGTCGATAAATATTTCTGTTAGCTGCGCATACTGTTTTGATAAAATACTCGGAATAGAATTGACGATGAGGAGGGGAATCTTTTATACCATGCAAGGTCATCTTCTGTTTTCAAATTTGTAGAAAGTGAGTGGATGTTGTCTTACGTTTCTAAGTCTTTAAACTATGTAACATAAAGAGCAAGTTTCGTAAAATCAATAAACAATTCATTTCTTTAAGTTACAGAGTGAAACTTTAAGAAACACTTAACGTATTGTGAATTAAATCCCAAAAAAAATCCTAAATGTCCTATCTTAAGTCTAAAAGTATGGACTGTTCCGAATATATTCCAATCGTTTGAAATGTCCTGATGTATCGGTATTCTTGAATGCCTTGATTAATAATAGTCTTGATTGTCATGGAATGAATTCTCAATAATCCCAAAGTATTTTGCTAGCCCAGAGGTCAGTCGGCACTTTGTGATCCAGTAATTCCAGTGAATAATTTAAATAATTCCTCTAAAAATTATATCTGAACACAACCGTAAATCATTCCAATGACATATCTTGAAACAGAAATTAATAATATGTTTAATAAACCCCTGTTTATACATATTTCACTTGACCTACGACGTTTACCACTTACAAGCGTGACAAATGTCGGTTATGCAAAAACTCTGTCCACAACAGTCAGTCACAGACAATAGTCAATCACATAAGTTAAATATACACAACAGTTATCAATAGATTTTCTTTGTTATGGGCATAATGCATGAAGTTGCTAGGCATGTCTCCGATTTTCAATTTAGAATATAAAAGGCAAACGAATAATAATTATTCCTGACCTATGAAGATTAAAATAAATTGTATAGGTAAGTATCGTTTTTATCGATCCTTCACTTCTTGTATCGATATGAATATCGACAAAAAATATTGACATATAGATTATTTATTTCACCCCTAGTATTATTACATCCAAAGAATACATTGTGTTTGATAAATTTGATTTTTAAGTGTAATCAAAAACAGGACAGTCATATACAGCAGATGCAAATGTGTATTCTCTCATGACTATATATTCCTAACAATTCTCAGAGAGCCTCAAGTCATTACAATATGGATTTGAGCCATGATTTATGTTTTTTTAATATTCAGAACAATTGTGTGCTTAAAAGAATTACTTTGTTATTTTTTGTTATATCCCGACACTTGTGTGTTGGTCTTGAAAAGTACTACTCGCTAAAATAATCAATAGAATTGTAACTGCTAGAACTGTCAGTATGAATTGTTATTTTAGTATTGTCCTATCCCTACACACGTGGATGGTTTAAATTATTTTTACTAAGGACTTTAAATGTTCATAGGATTTTTTTAATTGTCATATCCAAGCACGCGTTTTTGGTGTTACCAAACTTAAAATAATTAATATCAGGTAAACGTGGTAGAAATCTCGCGTTCTTAACTGCTTGCTTGTCTTGCCCTATCATGGCAGATTCAATGAACTCGATAAATTATTTATAGCTGTTGCAATTAATCACTGCTGCTGTAAATACTGGTATTTTTTTAATATCTCAGTTGAATTAAACTGTTCTGTGATTCTGTAATTTGCGCAAACCGCTCCGGTGGCCTAGTGGTTAGAGCACCCGCCACGGAAGCGGGAGGTTGTGGGTTCGATCCCCGGCCGAGTCACACCAAAGACTTACAAAAATGGTACAAACAGCTGCCTCGCTTGGCGCTTAGCATTAAGATGTTAGTGTTAGGACTGGTCGGCCTGGTGTCAGGATAATGTGCCTGGGTGGGACATCATGCTACATGTCTGTGGCATGATACCCCAATGCTAGACATCCCTATAAACTGCCTCACTGCAGACATCGTAGAAATATGACTGAAAACTTGTTTTAAACATTAAAAATCCTGACAAAACAAACAAACAAACTGTTATTTGCGCAAACGTCGTATTGTAAAATTTGCTTCAAGAGCTTTTCTAAAAAAAGTTCAGTTGCTTTTATATTAAATTTAGGTTCGCCGAAATATATATATATATATATATATATATATATATATATATATATATATATATATATATATATGCGTGTGCGTGTGTGTACACTCAGACGCACACACAACCTTACTGGCAGGAACCAGTTTTTATGTACAAATTTAATGCTGCAAATAGCGACGTAGTATTAAAAAATTCATTTAAAAAAAATCAAATACACAAGTGAGGTTAAAAATAAGTCCATAGTTATTTATTCCTATAATAAAACAAAGCATAAGGACATCATCCACTTGACCAGAGAAGTCAATGACAGTTCATAGCAGACGAAGTTTATGCACCCCAAATCCTATTATACAAGTACATGCATTTTTCACATCCGAAGGCCATTTTTGACAGCATATGGTGGTCGCAGTGCAGAAGCAAGCCCTTTTTCTGGATGAAACATTGTCTACTAAATAGCTTGATGCAATTCAAAATAGTTGTCAGCCAAGCCGTTTCTTTTTTTTTTTATTAGATATTCTACTTGTCTTGAACCCACGTGTCTACCGTAATGGGAGACTAGCTCCACTTTTTAGCCGACTATTGGTATTTCACTAACAACATGCTGAGGTGCAACTATGGAAGGTGTACATACATGCCTGACATCAATTTCAAGAACAACACAAGCCCGAAACACCTAGTTCAGAAACATATCCATATCTGTAAATAGTAAACAATAATAGCTGAAAGAGTCACACCATAGCCTGAAGTTAAGGACTGTGTCAGGGACCAATTTACGAAACTGGACCCTGCCACCTGAAGATTTTTTTTTAAACGGCGTGCAGAGTGGCTTCCCCTACATATTAGTGTCCTTTAAAATGCAATCCGCAGAACAGCTGATTAAAGCGGGGTTCAGAATTCGTTATTTGATCTGCAGTACACAGTTCATCAGAAAACGTTGTTTCTCTTCCACAATCATCATGTCTTCCAGGCCATCGGTATACGTGACCAGGCGAGTGCCCCAGGGTGGAGTAGACATTCTTAGGAAAACGTGTGACATCAGTCGATGGGATTCAGACGACCCCGTTCCTCGGGACGTGCTTTTGAGAAATGTGGAGGGGAAGGACGCGCTATTTTGTCTCTTAACTGATAAGATTGATAAAGAGCTGCTAGATCGAGCAGGTAAGAATGATCTTTTACCATCACTTTGCACTATGAGCACGAGTTTTAAAATTGAGATATATACATCTTGGTAATGTTCTGGGCTTGAGATGTCAGCTCAGACGAATGGTTTGAACAAAACATTTTATTTGCTATCATAATATATACTAATACATTAATACATCTGCACTGATTATGTATGAAAATCTATAGATTTATTCAGAGGCGTAGCTATGATATTTTGCGCCCGGGGACGAACTATAAAATTGGCGCCCCAGCCCCCTCCCCGTTTAATCACATTTTTGACACACACATATATATATATATATATATATATATATATATATATATATATATATATATATATATATATATAGTTGTAAGCCTCATTTTGGCGCCCCTGTACCTTGGCGCCCGGGGACATATATACCCCCGCCCCCCCCCCCCCCCCCCCCCCCCCAAGCTACGCCTCTGGATTTATTGTCTGTACATGTATCACTGGGATTTAAATAGGTCAATAACACAGGCACTTGGTTTTGTCTGGCACAAAACGACGTGCTTTTTAAGTTTTGTAAATAGGCTTCAGCAATTTTATAGCACATGCAAATTCGGGGAGGGGTGCCCCCCCCCCCCTCGCCCTCCCCAAATGACGTCTCTGTGTATGATGTCCTTAAAGGAAGAGATTAGTAGTGGACAGTAAGGTAAAGGGAGGTTATAGGCCATGTGTATAAGATTGTAGATTGTTCTCCATTTCATACCGTATTGACCCACATATGTAATCTATTCCTGATTTGTCTATGTAGCTGTTTGTTTTTAAGAGGTTTTTTTTTTAAATGTCATCTCAGTCATCAGACAGATAAAGATACATGAGCTCAAACAGCGGCAGTTTTATGGCTATGCAGAACAATCCCACCACAACACCCAAAGCCTTTCTTTCGCACATCACTATGGCCGCTAGTGATCTGAGGCTTATATTGTTGTTTTGGAGTAAAGTTTTTCGGACTAAGCAAAGTTCACACTGCTTGTTTGCGTCTCATCATATAACATATATAATCTTTGACATGTGCGTAGGCTCCATTTACATTGTGGATTTAAATATTTTTTCATATGATCGCCTTAAGGTAGATGCTATATTTTCCCTCCGTACTTATTTGTTCACTGTTTCGTTCCATATCGTTCTCGGCCATCTATCATTACTAAGCTTGGTAAGAATCTTGCATTTGCAGCAAATAGGACCCCTGATTTCAAGATCACATAAATGAAAGAAGTTAGAATGTTTCCACATAATTTCATTTGCATATCAACTACATTGACCATTATTTGTTTGTTTTTGTTTGTTTTATTAGGATTTTTAACGTAGCTTTAACAATTTATCAGTCATACGTAGATAAGTTTTGTTTCGATTGTAGACTATATTTCAAGATGATTAATATTATTTGTAGGTAAAGATGTTTACTTGGATTTAGGTCCAGTACATTGGTTTTCCCCATGCGAAATATTTCTTCCTGATGTTTACCATTTAGTACTAGACTTGAGGATGTTGACAACTTAGAATGTTCTAGAAGTGAACTTTTCACCATCATACTCTTCTTGTGTCTTAAGCTTCTATATCAAAGTTATTTATATTAGAATCAACGAGAGCGATGTAGTTCGTTTTGTTCGGTAAGCTCTGGATAATTCCATAAATTTCCGTCACGCTAATACGTAAATGATTGTTACTACATCCCCTTTTTTATTTAATGTTTTGGGGGTGGACATATTACTATTAGACACTGCATGCATTGGATGCAAATGGCACAGTGTTTACCCTTAATATTTATGTAGGTCTTGCATCCACCCATTCCCTGAAAATACTCTTTCAGCAACCGGATAATTACAGTGAGCAGACTTATCGTTGCCATTAGATACGTCCGTTTTGGCGTTTGATTTTAACTGCGAAGAAAATTACAGTGTTAGGGACTGCTTTGTGATAGTCGAGTTAGAAATTATAAATTACTTAATGAAATGAGTAAGTTTGTGGAATTTATTTATCTTGGTGCTTTTCGTTTTCAAAATCACAAGGGGGATAGAAGCCGAAGGGGTGTAGACGAATGGGTAGTATATGTTCCATATGTAAAACATGCCCAAAAGGGTTTTAAATATATAGCACCATCTGGGATCACCATATGCCAACTTTTTAGTTCCATAACATTTGTTTTAGCTTTTGTTGTTGCTGTTCGTTTTTACAAAATTGTATACGAATGTATCTACGTTTTTCAAAGTTAGCAATATCCAGTTGTGCGATCGTGAGCCTTTAATGAACTATAATGAATGTTTCATTAATGTCTTAATACTTGCTTATAATTTTTTAACTTCAACAAAAAATGGTATGTCTGTTTGTGTGTTTTCCCTCTGCAGGTTCCAAGTTGCGGGCCGTGGCCACTATGTCGGTTGGTTATGACCACATAGATGTGGTGGAGTGTTCACGGAGGAACATATCGGTGGGGTTTACCCCGGACGTCCTGACTAGTGCTACTGCAGAACTGACCGTGTCACTTCTGCTTGCAACTGCACGCAGGCTAAAGGAAGGTCATTCATTATTTTATTCTCTCTCTCTCTCTCTCTCTCTCTCTCTCTCTCTCTCTCTCTCTCTCTCTCTCTCTCTCTCTCTCTCTCTCTCTCTCTCTCTCTCTCTCCATATTTATAAAATTTGGCACGGAAACACTTGCACGCACGTACCTAGCCGACGGGGGGGGGGGGGGGGGTGCTAACCAGGATATATCTCCGGAGCACGGTCTGAACAACACTTTTTTAATTGTATAAAATTTTGTTTGAACAAGAACTAGGTGAGGCTCGGGGATGTCTAACTCCAGGGCACGTGATTGCTCTCTACGGCTCTGCACGCCCACCTACCCACATCCACGCCCACCTACCCACATCCACGCCCACACACGCATTCACCCATAATAGCAACACAGAGCAACGTTTAAGATAAATTACTTAAGACTTTGCGATGGTATTATCGGTGGTCTGCAGATGTACACAACAGTTTCGAAATTTTGATGTACCCCTTGAAGGCAATGACATCTGGTTGAAGATACTTATACACGTATGTATAGTAGGATGGGCTGTATTCGTCGCACGAAATAAAGCTGTTTTACACATTAACGGAAGTTTTGGGTGCACGACAGTTTAAATGTTGTGCTTGAAACCCGAATATATATTACATCACTGGTTATATTATAGAATGACATAGTTTACAAAGTTGACTTTTTTAAAATTCATTATTTAAAAGAGAATATAAGAGTGTACCTGTTTCTGGGCAAAAAGTTAGAACTTGAAACGGGTATCGTTAGTAATAGCTGATAATTAACAGCAGTTGTTCTGTGATAGGTAAAATTGGTGTCATAGGGTCGAGATTCCTGCGTATACTGAGCTGTACTAAGTCCCAAAAAAATACAGTAAATCATGCAGCAATATGTAAATACAATGTACGTCTCTTGCAAGATCACGAACGGTGTTCATGAGCTGCGTTAGGTTTATCTGGCGTCCTTAGGGTATTGTAGATTAAGCCTTTGACCAGAACTGTTGACAACTTGATTACTTTTGAAAGTAAAAGTATCGTGACCGACTTGTTTGAACTAGATGTAGTTGTCAAAATAATGCTGAAACAAGCGAACTAAAAATAAAGCAAATTATTTCATCGGTATGTGCATTAGTGCTGAGTGTTGGTATGTGGGCATTTTTTAAAATCGTTTTTGTTTCCCATTGCGACATACTTTCTTCTCTGCTAGATATCGCTAAAATAGTTTCATAAAACCTTGGCCAGCTTGTGTGTGTGTGTGTATGTGTGATTAGGATACCAGTCCTAACAATAACCTCTTAATGCTGAGCGCCAAGCTAGGCAGCTGTTTGTACCATTTTTGTAAGTCTTTGGTATGACTCGGCCGGGGATCGAACCCACGACCTCCCTCTTCCGCTGTGGACGCTCTAACCACTAGGCCACCGGAGCGGTCGTTGGCTAGCTTGTAAAGAAACTATAAATGGACGATTCCGAGAATTCATAAGGTGTTGGGAACATTTGCCTTCTTTTCTACATTGCATGTTCTGTAAGATGTCTAAAAAATTTCATTCCGCCTTGTCAAGCTTTGCAGACCTTTACATCTTCTTCTTCTTCTTCTTCTTCTTCTTCTTCTTCTTCTTCTTCTTCTTCTTCTTATTATTATTATTATTATTATTATTATTATTATTATTATTATCCAGGCATTTCTGCCGTTAAGGACGGTAGTTGGGGTACATGGAAACCTCTTTGGTTATGTGGACAAGGTTTAGATGGCGCTACCGTTGGGATAGTCGGGCTAGGTCGGATCGGAACAGCGGTTGCCAAGAGACTCCAGCCTTTCGGAGTTGACAAGATTCTGTATAATGATGCCATTGAAACAAAAAATGCAAAAGAGGTTGGTGCTCACTTTGTGTCTCTAGATGAGTTGCTTAAGAACTCCGACTTTGTTCTCTGTTGCTGCGCTCTTACAGACGAGAACAAAGGTTTATTTAACGAAGCAGTTTTCAGCAAGATGAAGAAAAATGCAATTTTCATCAACACAAGTCGAGGAGGCATGGTGAATCAAGATGCTCTCTTTAAGGCGCTCAGTACTGGTCAGATTGCTGGGGCCGGTCTTGACGTTACAACTCCAGAACCACTTCCTACAGACCATCCACTCCTGACTCTGGACAATTGTGTTATACTCCCTCATATCGCCAGTGCTACGTACAAATCCAGAAATGCAATGTCTGAACTTACTGCAAGAAATATTTCAGCTGCCCTGCAGGGTCAGGAAATGCCGTGTCAAGTAAAAGTATAAATGTGCCATATTGTTTTGTTACAAGCAGCTGTAACTATTTATGCAAGATGCAAATAAAGACTTAATATAGCGACATCGACGTAACTAGAGTGCACTTCAGTCGGGCCGAGTGCCACCATCTTATTATATTTGTACATAGAGGGTACCACTCTTTACAGGGCTCCCATTATTTTAACTTTGATTGGATAATTTCATGAAAAGCGGGAACATTTTACATCATAACCTGCGCAAAGGAAACCATTTTTCTTTTCTTTTAAACTATACGTTTTTGGTAAGAATTTGATAAGTCACAGATAAAATTGTCATGAAAACTCCACAAAGCGTGTGGATCATAAAAGGTTTCACGCGGGAGAGGATTTATTTATTTAAATATATAAGGTGCTAGAATATTGTGGTACTTCGTTTCGTGGGAATAGGATTGTATTATAGTATAACCTCCGTCTCATCTTTAACCGGAAATGTTCGTCAGTTCTCTCCCTTGAGCATCTGGTAGCGGTAACAACCACATTCTGACGTTTTATCAATAAAGTACAAAGAAATCTGTAGACAGCATAAAATCATCTTATCATCATAATAAATATACAAATATTTATAGTACAATAAGGCGATTTATTGTTAGGTTATTTAATGACAAAACGTCGGACTCCTTCGGTAGCAAGTATATACTCAATGAATATTAATATCGTTGCTACCCCTATATATAGTACTATATTTAACTGTTCACAGGAAATATTAGATAAAAATAAATATTTTATGTAAACTTTCAGTCCTAGAAAAAATGTTTTTACACGAATTAGTCTCAAGAAATTCCAAAACAGGTTGGCATTTAAAAGGAATAAATACCAGGATTGTCTTGTTACATTGTCCTTTGAAAAGTAAAGAGGCAGATGCTACAAATTCTTTTTTCCCTTCACTTTCACATGAAGTAAAACAAGCTTTACACAGAACTTGGCCTTTGAATTGGACATGCACTCATAATTGTAAATTCTGAGTAATTAAAGCTGTAAATTCTGGATTGGCCGTGGCACATTTCCCCAAGATTTTCGTTTATATACCACATACATTTGTAAATTATGCCTCAAGAACAGTCTGGTTATATTCTCTAGTGACATGCATCATTAATTAACCCCAAAAAATAATTCCATTACTGGATTTTGTCCAATACACTGGCAATAAATTAAGTATTTTGCATTTGCTATGAGCAGAAACCATGAAAAGGAGAATACTTTATTAGCTAATTTGTTATTTCTGATGCTTAGACCTTCTCAAATATACCATATTTATTAACCAGAGATGAAATTTTAAATTTGGTCCGTTATCCCTACATAATAGTCAGACAAGTTCATGTTATTACTCTTTTTCGCACTGTATCTCCATCTATCTTTCTGACACTCATGAGAACATACAAGTCAGTGAGTCAAACATTACCTTATCAAGCTGAACATTTTAACTATGTAAATGTTATGAAATAGCAAACAAGTATTGACAAACCAAGGTATAAAAATCCTGAATCGTCTGTGATGTGCGATTGTGCGTGTATGTCTGAATAATGTAACCTAGGCTACATTATGTATGTAGATATTCCCTGTGATATATAAAATGCACGGTAGCATGTATTTCCATTAAATGATTGATGCCCATAGTAAATTCAAATGCAGGTCCAGTTTATCCATAGTAAAAAGATGATCAGTTTGGCTTGAAATGGTTCTTATTTGCTGTTAGAAATGCTGCAGTGTAAATCTTAAAATGGTGTATTATGTGCTCAGGCTTCGTATCAATAAATTATGTAGTGTTGTATCTCCAAGATAACAACTGTACTAGAGCCTTTGTCAGCATACCCTTATCTGGTGAACTCTGTTATCTTTTTTGCCCCTCCCCCTTTAAAATTTATTGTTTCTCTGTCATAGCTCAGATCCTGTTGACCAGTGGTTTTTGTGTAGTTGTGTTTGCAGATAGGGAAATTTTCATTGGTGGCAAGATAGGGAAGTTTTCATTGGTGGTAACCTTTGTGTGACCATATGCTAAACATTGTATCATAAATCTAAATAAATATACAGTGATAACAATATACAGTTCAGATTGCTGGCGAGACAATTTTCATCAAACTCCAATGTAGCTGATAAACCCACCGTATGATTTGACCCACGGCATCAACACGTGAAAAATATTGGTGAAGTCCTTATATTAAATGTCGGTGGATTTATAATAATTTGCCTATCATGTCATTTACCTACTTAAAAACAAAATATCTTGGCTTGATCCATTTACATCAATTAACAAAACAAATATGGTTTCTTTGATGTAACATCCTGGAACGTACAATGTTCCAAAAGAATTAGCAGGCGTATCATCTATTTCTATTAGTGTGTGTGTAAAAGGTCTTGTGATCAGCTGCATCTGATGCAACTGCTCAATCCTGTTACAATGGATTCTGTTGTATTTGCTGCTGTTCACTTGGACCCAATTATATCAGACTTTTGTACTATATATAGAGATGTGTTAGATTTAGTGTCCTAATATTTGTCAACATCTTTGCTACCCAAGGTTCCGATAACAGAGTCTACACTGGTGGATCGAACAGCAATATTGGTGCTTTGTCCTAGCGACATCTCTTGGATTTCATTAATTGCCTCCCTTAGTAGATAATGCCAACGAATCAACAGCGTGGTGCATTGTACATTCGTCGAAAAACGAGGTTGAAATTGACCTAAAAAGGATAATTTGTAAAATTTAACAATGAAAGTATAACTATGTACCAGAGGGAAGCCATTACAGGTGTGTTTGAGTGAAAAGTAATTGTGCAAACACGGACCGACACTGGAAAATTTCTTCTTTATCAGTCCATTCAAGTTGTTTGCTCCCCTTATCTCAATCACGTAGAAACATTGTTCAAATTTGAACAATTTAATTTTAATTGGATGTGGTGGTTTGCTGCCGCATCCAATGCAATTCACAGACCCGAAGCACATAAATATATCTGCTAGAAATGCCAAGGTGTAGATAAGGTTATCTGAATCTTGGCTAGCGAGAATGGTTTGTCACGATAGTTTACTATTTTAATTTTATCTATAGAACTTAGAATCGTATAGCAATAGAAATGGTAAATGCAGTTGACATGAGGTCCCAAAATACGAGTTTATGGTCATACGGGATAGTCCACTCTCTAGCCATATTGGATTGTGTCGGTTTCTGAGGCTATGGGGAGTACGTTGTAAAAAAAAAAAAAAAAATCCATGGCACTACCACGCGTGGTCTGGGAAGATAATGTTAATAACGTTCATAATGTTAACGTTAACACTAGCACTAGAGTCTTAAGAAAGAATATGGTAGTTTTGGGAGACAATGAGAAAATTACGTAAAAGTACTTCTTTTTTACTCCGCGAGGCACAGAATGCACGCGGATTAATGGTTTATTTGGTGCATCAATCATTGAATGACAATACGCAATATGATTGTTTTAATACAAAGAATGATTTAAAAATTTACAATGATATTTTAAAGAAAGAATATTTAAAAAAAAAGAAGAAAAACACCGTCAGCCCCTTCTGAACGAAACACGACCATACTGAACAATGCACATATTTTTTCTGAACCAACTAGCATCCTTACTCACTGATACCCACCCTTCGGCGATAAAAAGAAAAGTAAGGAAGATTACGTAAATGTATTTTCTCCGCGAAGCAAAAAATGCTGGTTTGCTTTGTACAATAATCATTGAGTAAGCTCACGCTTTCCGCTAAGCTCATAACACTAAGTTTCTGATTACTTTAAAATGTTTTCAAAGAACTTTCAGTCTGTTTCAGTGCTGGTGTTGCTTAGGGTATAGAGTCAAATAATCCTTAATACTTTGTTTGATTGTTTGTTTTCGGGGTGGGGGATGGTAACAATTCTTGATCAGCATCCCCTTCCTTTTTAATAAGAATGATTTCATAATTATGTAAACTGTTTAAATTATTTTTTGTAAAAGCGATTGGAACAATATTTGTTTCGTTTTCCATGTTGAAGAAATTCACTATGTCCCGGGAGAAACGGGAGTTTGATGCTGAAAATGTCCATTGGTATATAATTAAATGGCACTGTGGAGACAAAGAGAAATTTAACATTAGGATGACACTCTGGGGTCCTATAGGAGTTAACATAGCTGGTCACTCTGGATACATGTACCAAAATCTACTGACCAACACAGTTGTACATTCACCCGCACGTACTGACCAACACTTCAGGACCAAAAACATTTATATTGACCTGTTCAAAATTCAAACATGGCGGCCATTAGACTAAAGGTACAAGTAATACTAAAATTCCGAGACTAACACGAAATTTAGCGGAAAATTGAAATCATAACAACAACAATAGGAGCTGCAATAAAATCGGAAATGGTTTTATTTGGCCGAGGCATAGCAAAAACCAAAATATCCTGGAACCAAAATAAAATGTATTTAAAAAAAATGCAAAATAATGCACTTTTAAAAACAAATTTAAAATGAAAACTAATTGACAATCACATTCAACAAACATTATCAGATATTTTTTTTAAAAAAAAGCTTAAAGCAAAATATGTTTAATATTAAAAACATTTGATAAAAGCATGTGTTGGTTACAAAAATTTATACAAATATTAAAATAAGTTAATATCACTGAAATTTTCTTTTTAAAAAAAACAATCGAGGATCGATGCCGTCTTAGCAACGCTTGTCCTTACCGATTGAAGCACATATTTCCTGAACCAAAACCCATCCTTACTGACACCAACCCTTAATATCCAGGAATCACGTCTGCAACCTTACATGTAAGAGGATGTCAGAAATGTCGAGTGTTATAAACACGTTTATACAGATCTACACACGTTCTTCAAGACAAACACCAGCACGTACAATCAAACGGAAATGAAAGCTAGGTGATGGTATACGCCTTGGGAACAAAGCAGACGAGAGGGAAAGGATCGTTATGGTTACTTATGCACACAGTATCAGTCCAAATAGAGGCGAGAAAGCCGATTGGTGAGGATCACTCACACCTTCAGATGGATCAGACTATACTACTGCTTAAACAGGGGGTAAATACAATATGTTCTCTAATTTTGTTGTAAACTGACAAATATTAGTAAGTAATTATTTGTGGAGAGACAAAGAGCAGCAGCTTCTTGTAAGGTTGTAGTGATGTAATTTTTTTGATCAAGAGTGCTAGTCGATTTTCTTGTTGATTATGTTATTTTATTTGTTTTGGTATTAGTGGGTTTATTGTTTGCATTTTTGATCGGATGATGAAGCAAGGTATTTATTCGGTTTAGAGGTTCGTACACTATTTCAGAAAGTTTCTGCACCATTAATATCAACATTAATGATTGTTTACTTTGTACTCAATAGTTGTATTGTTGTCACTGGGATAGTGTTAGCACTTCGCCACTAGAATATGTCATTTCAACATCCAAATAGCTAATCGCATCAGAAGACGTGATATGCATATGCCCTAAAACCTTGCGAGTAGGACCATCGCCGCCTGATGCGGTTCATTTTGATGAAATAGCATCGTCACATTCCTTCTTTTGTACATGCTTGTTACTCACTTTGCCTTGTTTTGTATTTTATAACTTTTGCTGCACTGTTATAAATTATAATCGCCTTATCACGTATTTTATGTATACCATTTTCCTATTGCCTATGATATTTTAACGTAGATTTATCGCTTGAATTTTTTATCAAAACAACTTCAAATATGGCACCTTTTTGACCCATGCATGTTATCTTACACCATGCTTCACAGTATGTAAACGTGTTATCTTACACCATGCTTCACAGTATATAAACGTGTTATCTTACACCATGTTTCACAGTATATAAACGTGTTATCTTACACCACCATGCTTCACAGTATATAAACGTGTTATCTTACACCATGCTTCACAGTATATAAACGTGTTATCTTACACCATTCTTCACAGTATATAAACGTGTTATCTTACACCATGCTTCACAGTATATAAACGTGTTATCTTACACCATTCTTAACAGTATATAAACGTGTTATCTTACACCATGCTTCACAGTATATAAACGTGTTATCTTACACCATGCTTCACAGTATATAAACGTGTTATCTTACACCATGTTTCACAGTATATAAACGTGTTATCTTACACCACCATGCTTCACAGTATATAAACGTGTTATCTTACACCATGCTTCACAGTATATAAACGTGTTATCTTACACCATTCTTCACAGTATATAAACGTGTTATCTTACACCATGCTTCACAGTATATAAACGTGTTATCTTACACCATGTTTCACAGTATATAAACGTTATCTTACACCACCATGCTTCACAGTATATAAACGTGTTATCTTACACCATTCTTCACAGTATATAAACGTGTTATCTTTCTAAAGCTCTAAGCATTCTCTTTATTTAACACTGCTTTTTGTGGTATCATTTATTTAAGAACATCTTTTTCAGCTTATTCGTAACTGTTTCGTTCCAATTTCAGGACAATGAACTTATTGCAGGTGATTTTTCTGTCTTTGTTATCTTTTCAATCTTTTTATGTAACATATTGTCTGCGATATTGAAATAACTATTTGATAAACGTATCTTTTTTTTTGTATCATCTCAAGCATTACAGTTTGTAAACAACTAGATCAGCTACAGTTACTAGCCCGATTTTACATGTTTCCTCAGTAAATTTGGCTCTTTCACATACTAAAATGCAGGTGTTTCAAATATGTGTTCTCAGGTAATCAAAATAGTTCATCTGGATTGTTTTGAGTTTTTATCTTTGATTGTTTATTAATATTTTACAAGTGTTATTGTAACCATCAATTATATTTGGTAGAACGTCTGTCCATTTGCTGGTTTTATTTAGAGTAAAAGAATTCAATATTCAGGTCTTTATGTTCCGTATTTCTACTACATATACCTTTTTATGAGTAAGTTGCAAAATGGATATTTTAATTTTTTGAGCACTTCTGTAACATTTACACAGTAAAACTACTTTCCTTCACAATCACGTATCTTTCTGGAGTTGTTTTCTTCAAAGAATGCTCTCACAGTAACAGCTTCGTGTATATTTTATCGTTCTTTAACGTATTATCTTTTTCAGATGTTTGAAGTACATGATGTTAAAATATGCTACAGCATTTATTACTTGATAAGTATATAATTAATGTTGTAGAAGTATGTGTTATACGTAAAAAAGTAAAAACAACCTAAATTAGAATCTATTGGCGTAGCCTGTTATAACCAAACATCCACCTTATATTTGCTCCATAAAAAACAATAAAGCCAAAACATTTCCAGAGATTAAATATGCAGTTATTAGTTCTTAGTTAAGGCACTTGCTAGATTAGACTGGCATTGGTAGGTGAAGGGTGGGGTTTAGGACTTAATATTCCTTTGGCTATTACAGGATTCGGTGTACTGTTTTTTTAAAAAAAAAAAAACATGATGGGGTTGTTACCTCTGGTATAAGTAAAGACATAATGAGAGTTTAAGTTATGTTATAAGTATGTTGAATATTATTGATGAGATAGAGAGTAAAGCGATAATGAAATAAGTCAACATACATTTAGCATGGTAGTACATGAATACAACAAATTGTGTGAGAGGGGACTAGACCTCAGGACTGCTTCATTGGTACGCACAAACAAAGTAGCACATCAGATTCATCTTAAAGTTACTTAAATGGAATCATGAGACTACCTAACTCCAAAGCATGTTTAGCCTAAGTTCATACAGCAAAAGCCTAGATACGTTGCTGTAAAACAGAATGTTCATAAAGTAAAAGCCAAGATACGTTGCTGTAAAACAGAAAGTTCATACAGCAAAAAGCTACTGTTCAAAGAGTCTGAGAATAAATATTCAAATCCAATCTATGAAAAATTTCGTTATAGAAAATAGATTTTATATTACAATATTTTAAATGATTTATTATATTGTGTAGCCTTTGACAGTGAACAAAACCTATATAAATACTTACTGATTTCTAAAAGTGTTTTAATAAACATAAAAATGGTCAAAGAAGGAATGTATGCTAAAGTCAACAACGACAAAAGCGTAGAGACTGAATCACACACACACACACACACACACACACACACATGAACAAAACACGTAGAAAAGAAGGTAATAAGAAATTAACTTTTGTGAATTAGAGTATCGCTAAAATCTACTGAACCCCCATAAATGTAAACAAAACCAAATGATTGCAACTTTTTAAGATTTTTTTACTAAGAGATTAAGAGTTATATCTACTGCTTTAGAAGCGTACAAACTGTTAGAGTGGAAAAAACGTACGACATGTAGAAAACGTACAGAATTTTTTAGAATAATTAGGATCGATTCTGCAAGTCAAACTTAGAGTGTCATGGAAGAAATAAAAAAGGTCACTGTAAAATTATAATACAATACAATCTTCAACAGCTGCAAAAGAAATTAAACGATGAGAAGAAAGATAATGAGCAAGATATTAAAGAGTTGATGACTGTCAAGCTGCGTAGACAAGCTGGAAGATAGATTGATAGCTGTAAATAAATCTTTCACAATTTGTAAGCAAAATCGCTTTGAAGAAAGGACCCAAGGAATAAGGTTATCGTGAGTGAAACTACGATTAGATTCAAGAATACGATCTATAATTTGTTTCTCTGATTTAGATAATAAAATCTAGCGTTAAAGACTAGAGACCATGCAAACTCTAAAAGATGAATAAATTTGCTGCAACAAAACAGTTCTGACATAATAAAGTATATACAGGTAAATAACTTCATAATACTATTGGTGTGATACAAGGCGGTATTGACGAATTAGACAAACAAATTAAACGTTTAAACTATATTTTTATTATAGTATTACTCTATTGTCTGAAACTAAATAACAAAAAGAAGCAAACCAAATTTAGTAAGATCAACAAAAAATATCTAAGCTACAAAGTGAAAATTAAAGAACTTAGATCAAATGTTCTGTGACAAGTCAAAATGTATTATTCCGACTTGATTCCAAGTCTTCAGTGTGCTACTTTACCTTAGGATTTAAATGAGATGATGTACCAACAGTCTTGATGTATCTTAATGATATAATCCAAAATGTCTTTGAAAAGAGCTTTAAAACCCACAAATGTCAATCATTCTGTGGAACTAGTTCCGTATTTACTGTATGCTTCCTCAGGCACAACATGTTTTTCGGGGTGAGGGGGCTTGACGGCTTGTTAATTTTTGTATGAAGGCTACAACAATTGTACAGCACATGCAAAGTTTGCAGCACATGCCCCCCCCCCCCCCCCATAACGTCCATGCTTATATTTGTACATTGTGACAAACGATGTCTCTTACATTTAGATGACGACAAATATGTTTTTTTCCTGTCAGTTTAGATTTAATTAAAACAATCTTGCAAATCATTGGGTCTTCAGTAAGCGAGAATTGGTTTGTTTTTATAAATTGATTTTACGCTGTTTTTACTTGATACATTTAGGTGACTCCAATATTTTATAATTAAAAGGCATTATTAGGTAATAAAAGATTATACTGTATTATGAAAGGAATTGTATTTTTCTCTATTGTACATTTTGCAGTGTTTAAAGCCTCGTGTTGAGTAAGATTGCGAGGTTTGCTCGGCGTACAATCCATTATATTTAAAGGATGCCTAGTTTGGAAATATGTTTTTAATTCATTCCACGAAATTTGTAACTGACAATCATCTGAAATAATGCATCGGTATATTTTGGCCTGGCTATATGGTATACCATTTTTACATAACATGGGATGACATGAAGAATATTTCACATATTGTTGGATATTAGTTTCCTTGATATGAACATTTGCAGAGATGATATTATCAATATTGCTTATTACATTTGCATCTAAACGTGAAACATGCGTAACGGATGCAGTATAAGTAAATTTAATCGTCGGGTGAAAAACATTTAGGCGATCAAATAATGTTTACAATTCCTCATCTGAGTTGTTCCAGATCATAAAGATGTCATCTAAATATCTAAAGCAAACAGCTGGATTAAACGTTTAATTTGGAAGAAAACCTTTTGTCATTTATGATGGAGAAAGGGAAGCGTATGATGGAGTCATAGGACTATCCACTACCTATTATTGGGACTTTATTATTTTACAAATATATTCACTGGATAGTTTGCTATTAATAGAATTGTTATCAAGAAAATATTTACACGTTTCAATATCACCTGAATGTGGTATGTTGGTATATAGTGACGTCACGTCTAATGATACAAGGTTGGAGTTATCAGATAGCTGTGGAATAGACCTGAATGTGGTATGTTGGTATATAGTGACGTCACGTCTAATGATACATGGTTGGAGTTATCAGATAGCTGTGGAATAGACCTGAATGTGGTATGTTGGTATATAGTGACGTCACGTCTAATGATACAAGGTTGGAGTTATCAGATAGCTGTGGAATAGACTTCAACCTTTCAATGAAATCAGTAATATCTTTAATGTATGAAGGAAGTGATTTCATTCAAGATTGTAAAACACTATCAATAAATTAGGATAGCTTTTCAGTATATAAATTACAACCTGATATTATGGATCGAAAACTATCAGTAAACAACGTAGTTATAACTAACAAAGACATTACAAAACCGAGTATACCGAAACTCTGTCCTAAATCATAGACAAATACCAAACACACAATATAAATTAAATATACATAACAAACACTATATAACAAAAGAAAAAAGATACCGAAGAAATTTATTAAACTACATGTTACTGAAAAAGAAATTACTTAGATAAAGAGATTATAACATTAAAAAAGAATGGATGCGGATAAATTAACAACAGATAAATTATTAACCAAATGAAACATAGATATGTGAGTAAAAAGTGTTTCAGTTAATTATAGTAAAATTAAATAGATGATTGATAAGATATGATGATCAGAATACAGGGTTAGATTTTTTTAAAAAATATTTTCATTATATTCTGGTTGGTATAATATATATATATATATATATATATATATATATATATATATATATATATATATATATATATATATATATATATATATATATATATATATATATATATATATATATATATATATGTGTGTGTGTGTGTGTGTGTGTGTGGATAAATGGACAAAAGGTTACCTTGGAAAGTTTCACATCAGTCCCGAAAATATCAAATATTTTAGAGAAGCGGTGCAAAATAGTGAGACAAGTAAATTACTACAGTGTGTAGCTACGAGAAGAAGGTCATGCCTTTATCATTTTATAGTCTTTTTTTATGTCAGACGTAACTACTTCAGTAGGTACTAATCACTCCACCCTAATTAATAAGATGCTATTCAAGCGCGAAGTACAACCGACTAAAAACGTTACCTATCTATAGATACACTTTGAAAGAGCTCGAAAAGATAAATTCAGAATGATGCAGGGTGTGTTGCTAATATCCATGGCCAATCAGTCATAGAAATATGGAAATTTGTGTAAGACTTGAGCCCACCATTAGTGCTTAAAGAATAATCAAATCTTAGAAGAAGAAAAAAATATTCCAGTTATTTTTTTATTATGATCATTAAGATATGTGGTCAATATTTTCTTTCTTTCTCATGAATGTATCGAGGTTAGAAATATTAGCGTGCATTTTCATACTTACCTTTAGGTAAACTTGTTCAAAGATCTTTTAAATGTATTATCCTAGGCAATACATGTTACATGTACACTAAAATAATACTATTGATACTCTCCACAATTGATTCACTGGTACCCAAGAGTGAACACCACACTCCTTTTACAGATATCTGTCAAACTCACAATGCACATAATGTGTATTCATACATGTATGCTGAAAACATGAGTTAAATTACGTTTAGCACTACATGTTTTTTTTATATTTACATAACGATGTTTAACATTTAACACACACCGAACGTATTACCTGCACTAATAAAGTGAAAAAAATAATTATCCAATCATCATGTGGCTACCTAAAAAAATTGACATAGCTGTTCTTACAATTCTGCGTGTCAACGGCATCATAAGCGCTTTATATCTTGAAGAAATTAAACTGGGAGATAAACGCACAGTTACCAACTTTTATCTGAAATGTGATGTTATCAGTGAGTGAGTTGCTGAATTTTCTGGCTTCTTTGATTAAATAAAATGTTCTCATCTATACAGGTATAACTAGTTTGCCTTATCGTTTAGTTTCTTGCTCGATTTATGTACTTGCCGGAAGTTCTAAGTATGCAGCTTGGCTCTAGTAGACAGGGTATGTAACCGCGTTTACATATTTGTATATATAATATGGTTTTAACATTAGGTTATATCTCAACCGCATGCTATCGCTTTCCCAAAATCTGTAATAAATTTTACACTGATAACATCGTAGTAAAATAACGATAATAAATGTTAATAATTCCCGTCTTCTAAACGTGGTGTAGAATTTCATTGAAATCCTCTCTTCGATCTATCCCCAACACCAACACCAGTGGGTAATAGGAAATAATGCGGAGAAATATTGGGAATGAATAAGAAAACAAAAGATAACTTGCACCAAATAACCTATAAGAACTTGGGACTTTGTAACGGTTAGGTCAGAGGAGGGCAACCTACGGCACGCATGCCACAAGATGACACATCAAGAGGTTTTATGTGACAGCCCTAAATCTAAATTTTATCGTTGTTAAACCTTTACTTGTGGCACGCGTTCGTTGTTTTTGTAATTGGAAAAAAAGTGGCACGCTATGTAAAATAAGTTCCAGACCCCATTGTTAGGCGTATTCGTTCCATGGGATTTTAATAGTGTTCACAATACCAGGGATACAAAGTTCCAATAGTCTGTCAAGATTTGTACGGTACATTTATTTGTAAGATTTATACTAAAAATCTATTTAATGCTTTGAATATTTCTACTTTTCTCATGTTTTATAAAACCTATCAATATGGGTTTAAAAACATATTATTTAATATTAAAATGTCTGAAGGCCGAACTCACTGTGTGGGTTGGTAACACACCAGATGAAGTTACCTATAAAAAAACAGAGGGATGGGCAATGAATTAATGACCCAAATTCACCCATCAAGCACAATTAGGCGTATAAAAATGAAAGAAAGGAAGGCGATCTAGAAACAGTAAACTTATTTGCCTATTTTACAGAGAAATATCTGAAATCTAAACTGTAAAACTTTCAACAACACCAATTGACCCATATTTTGTTTATGGTTACTCACAAATATTATCTCAAAACTTAATTATCAAGCAAATTATATATGTTACAAGAGATCTCGTATTTGAAAATACATTTTATGATTTACAAAAGAAATTATACCGGGCAAATGGTTGAAAATTGTATAATTAGGTATTTTGCGATAATTTCACATATAATTAGTTCAATACATTATTACGTTTTGTTATTATGAGTTATGATAAAAGACAGATTTATGTGCGTAAAGTAAAATGCAGCTTTACCAAACTTTCTCGTATTTTAAATTTAATTTAAATTGATAATGATGAATGTTCAAAACACCAGAAACTTTTAAGTTGTCAAATTAATACCATTCTAATCATAACAGTTTCCGATTCCGATTCGAAATAGAAGCATGAAAGTTTAAAATGTGCCTTTTTAGTCGCTCCAAAATTCAACGTACGTATCAGACACACATGACAAGAGACTGTTTATTCAATCGTTAAATGTTTTACTCAGTTTTCTTGCTTCCCATTTGTCATGAAAATATGACATAAAATTATTACAAATATGTTTGATTAACCCTATTAAACACGTACATTCCTCATTTTTTATTTTTCTCCGATATCTGACAAATGAACATCATCATTATTCACGTGACCATTGATGTAATCATTATGACTGATTTTACATTTTATAGGAAGATAAAATGATTTAAAAAAGTTATGCTCAATTAAGTGAATTCACGATTTTTTTAAAAATAAAACAAAATAACTGATGTATTTGTATAAAATGTTTTTGTAAAGTAGAATGGTAATGAATGTCTTAGTGTAAAACACGGAAATATTTTAAATTCAAACAACTTAAATGTACATATTTGTGTAATGAAAAAGATCTGAACTTGTTTAGTCTCACATATAGAAAATAACATTTATAGCCGATGAAAGTGACGGGACTGTTCACGTGTGTTGTTTAAGTAACGTATGTATTTTGTTACGTATATTTGATACAAGTCATTTATATTTATTTGCATTGTTTGTTTGTTAGATTCAAATTTGGCATTTTAAGTTTTAAGATTCGTTCATTGAAGGGGGAGGGGGAGTGACCTATACTTTACAGAGTAAACACCAGGTGTTGACCTCATTTCTGACCTGGCTTCAGAGTTGTAAACAAGCTTTTAAAATGATTGGTTGGTTCCAAGGACATTGTGGAGTTTTATATAAACATCTTTCTAATTTTAGTTGATTTCTTGAACGTAGGTTTGTTCAGAGAGATTCTAGAAGATCGTGACCCCTCTTTCTTGTTTACGTAAAAACAGGTATATAAACTATGTTTTGGAGCGAGCTATTCAGTAGAAGTTGGGCTTTTAGAATACTAAGCTGTCTGTGTGTGTCGTTTCGAGTTATTTTAAATGACCTTGTACTGGAAATTGTGTCAATTCGTTCGGATCAAGAGGAATTATTTTGTTATTTATCTGGAAAATAATTGTGCTCATAGAAATTTTATTAACAAGAACTGACTTCATCAAGTGACATCGTCTTCCGTATTGGATACTTTGCTGGAATTCGAACTTATAATTATTTGGATATTTTATTACCAGGACTTTTGCAATTTCTCTAGTGGATAATATTTTAAATTATTTTTGGATTAATTTTGGAATTGATTCTTAAAACCGTAAGTTTATTTTTCTTTTCTGAAAAATATATGTACTCAATAAATTGTTTATTAAGTTTTACAAGCTTGTTATTTTCACTCTTTCTATGTTACTGTTTATTCGAGCCTAAGTACGTAACAATTTCACTAACGCGAAGCAACTTTGTTGTTAATCCAGACAAGATCAGGTTTTTTCGGTCATTGGAATAGTCCTTTTGCTTTTTTCATAAAGTTAATCTCACAGTCTTTATCGTCCATATCAATTTCTTCAATCTTTCTAAGGGTTCATTTTCCATCGTATACGGCAGCTACGAAGTCTCCTTCTTTAAATCCAAGAAATGCAGGCGATGAGGTGTCGTTTTCAGAGAGTGTATTATCCATGGATACGTCTGACTAAACAGATAGATGGGTACTACTTGGTGAGTTACTGACAGTGACTGACGAAGTGCTCTTGTCTGGTGAAGTGGCCAGCTGACTCCAAGAGAAGTTCTTAATGGTCCAGCTGTCACAGTAAGAACCCGTAATGCACACTGAACAGTAGCAGGAGGTTTCAGGAGTATCAATTGTTTAGGGTCATCAGTAATACCGACTGCGTGATATTTCATTGTTTCGAAATGGTTTTGTCTTAACTGAATTTATTTCACATTGTTTCAGTCTGGTTGCTTCAATGGAGACGTGGATGAGGCGTACTCCAGTCATACTTGAATTTGTTCCACATACATTAAAATTCGAAGCATCCTGGATTACAGCATTTCCTTGTCGTATAGCTTCATCTGGCATTCTTTATACTGTCCCTCTCAATCCATCACATGGCCCTTTCCCATGCCCCACTTCGAAGTAATTCCACTTGGCACCAATGGAGTACATGTTTCTGTGATTAGCAATCAAATAGAATATAAATCTGTGTCTGTACTCGCTTGACGGTGAATCGGTCAAATAATGGTAAACTTTAGATTAGGTTTCAGCTACGGAATGAGCCTGTCCAGAAATGCAACATCTGTGCCAGAAGAATGTGACATTTCATCACTGACAAAAAAGAAACTTTTGTGTTTTAATTTATTGTTCTCTTTGTAGTATGCAAAAACTGGAATGAGACTGATTTCCAATAAACCGTCTGTAATTCATGTAAAGACCTATAAAAAATAAAAATCTGCAAAGTCGGTCTCTGCAACGATTTCATCTTCAAGAAGAGAGATTGTTTAGCTGCCTAATGTGCTGGTGCTGCTCAAAGACTCTCTGTACATGCTGGCCAAAAAGTTCTAACTGCTAGTTCAGATCCTTTTTGAAGCTTTCTACTTGGCATTCGATTTCTACGATTTTCATTTTGACATTCGTTTTCTACGATTTTCGTTTTGATTTTCCAGTTTTCAGGTGTTACTTTTTCCAGGTCCTATAGACAACATTGCTGGGCAGAGTTTTGAGACGTCCATGAAAGTCATCTGCATTATCGATTAGATTTTCAGGATTCTCACTTATTTGGACTATTCTTTCTTGAACTTTGAGGCACTTGATTTGATGGCGAATACATTGACAAGAGTTTCTGGAAATGAATGAGGCAAGCAGTATATGTTTTGATCTTAAACGTCCGAATGCAGTTAGAGAAATAGTGTGATTCGGCTGTTAAAATTTGCATTTGTAGTTAAGAATCTTGAGGTAATCGGTCAAAACCCGTGTCTGTAATTTTTCTCCATTGTCGATTTTGGGTGAATCTGCTTTGCCTGGCTATGCACGATTATTATCATGAAAGCTAGGACTGATGATGTAGTTCAATGCGGGAGGCATGCAGTCTCTATTTAAAATAGGTTAGACCTTTGTCATTTACATTTCCCTGAGATACAATCACCTTTTAAGCTACATAAACTTTTTTTAAACATCGATACTTTTTCGTTATCGACCCAGAAATAACTTCAGTAGAACACTGCGTTTGTTTAGAAAATGAGTTTGTTTTGACGCTTTTATTTTTAAACAAATCTGTATTGCATACCAGGAGTTTTCGTCTCACAAGAGTCCGTCTTCTTGGGGTAAGATATGTATTTTCAACGTCTGCTCGTTTACTTGGTAATAATTCCTTAGGTACTTTAAACAGACTGGGTTTTTTTTCTTAATCGCTAATTTTTTTTTAACTTTTTGTCTTTATCTTTCGTCTCATGTTTGAAAAGGTCAGATTTCAGAATACCTATATTTTTGTGGGGACGCACAATAGCCCTATGCTTGATCATCGGCAAACCTTTTCCTTTGCTACTTTTAGTAATAAATGGTACTACTACTATCAGGTAATCGTTCTGCTCTTCATTTATTGGTACAAATATCACTGTCATCTCCACTGGTCTGTCCACTTATGCTTTCGTTGCTGTCTTCTCTTTCTTTTTTTCTTAGCCCGTTTTTTATTTCTCTCTCTCTCTCTCTCTCTCTCTCTCTCTCTCTCTCTCTCTCTCTCTCTCTCTCTCTCTCTCTCTCTCTCTTTTTGGAGGAACTACTGACCTTTAGCCTTCTGACGTTCCCTGTAGACCTTTTGCATTTCCTTTCTTGTTTTTGGACATTCTAAAATAAACAAAAACGAGTCAGTGCAAACCTAGTGTTCCCCAGGTTTCACCGGTAGAGGACTAATAACGTCAGTATCGATAATGTTACCAAATTATCATGTGAAATATTGAGTATAGCTGAAATTATTCTTTTAAATATAAATATTTACACTCATTGTTAATCTAATTTACCTTTGTATTGAATTTTGTTTCTTAGTGTGTTTATTATTTACCTTCGCACAAAGGATTTGTTCTTTTCATGCTTGTTCTACAACCGTTAGTTACCGAATATACTCGTGTTGTTCATTTGACGAGCTCCATCGACTTGTCTAGATCATGTGTCAATGCCTGTGTCACCGCAAAACTTTTTCTGGTCCATTCTGTGATGTTTTCAGTCCACTTTTTTCTCTGTCTAGCTCTCCTTCTGACACCCTGTACACTGCCCTGCAGTACTGTTGTGGATAGACTGTTGGATCTAGTGACAGGGTCATACCATTTCAGCCTTGGTGAGGAGGTCTTCATAATGGCCTACTTTGTGCCTGATGGTGTTACGCACTTCTTCATTTTTGTGATGTGGTCCATGTAAGAGATGCCAAGGATGGTTCTGTAGCATCTCATTTCAAGTGCCTAGATTCTTCATTGTAAATCTGCTGTCAGGGTCCAGGCCTCACATGAATGCAAAAAGATTGAGATGACTAGTGCTCTCAATAGTCTAATAGTCTGATTTTAGTTTTCAGACAGATATTCTTGTCTCTCCAGATGGGTCTTAACTTTGACATAGCTTTGACATAGCTGTCGTTGTTTGTGCTGCTCGTGACAACATTTCTGCTCTTGATATATCTTCCGTGATTACGGAACCAAGATATTTGAACTGGCCCACTATTTCCAGTTCATGTCATCTGACTTTAATCTTAGCTGAGACTTGTTTGCCACTATTTGTCATCAGCTTTGTCTTCTCTGCGCTTATGTCCATGTCAAATCTGGAAGATGTTTCATCCAGGTTCTTCACTAAGGTGGAAAGCTTTTTTGTCTTCACTGCCTGCCAGCCCATCAATGTCGTATGCAAAGTCTAGGATGGTGATGTTACACCCTCCAATGCTGACTGTCTTACAGTGATTTTCCATGACTTCGCTCATGACGCGCTTTAAGTAGATGTTGAAAAGCGTGGGTGACAGGAGACAACCTTGACGTACTCCAACTGTTGTATTGAACCAGTCCCGAGCAGAACCTTGAGCAATTACTGCACTGGTAGCCTTAAACGTTCTAAAAAAATTATCCAATATTAATTGTTTTTAAGAATAATTGTATAATAGAGCTAAACTGAAGATCTAAATTGTACCCATATTTTACACTGATAGTCATTTTTGTTCTGGATTAAGTCTTAATATATACGTTACGCTCAGTAATTTATACATGATAATGTATAAATAATTCTTTCTCACTGATTCCTGTCCAATAAAACCGTAAGTGTCAACCAAAACTTTTTTTAAAAAAAGGGTTACGTATGTATCATGACCTTAGCGACCTACATTCTGAAGCCTCGTGAATGAATGTTCAGGGAATACTTTTTAAATTTGCTCTTAGATTTCTTAAAGAGTATACACGATTGATTCAGAGTCTTTTAAATTAATCTTCAGTTTTATTTTTCATCTTTATCTGAATGAATTAGCTCGCAATTACAATGGCGACAGTAACGCAGATATTGATATATATATCATTGAGCCTGCGATATTTTCAGATCCAAGCTTTATTAATTGTTTACATTGATTTTTTGGAATGATAGACGTTTATTGATATAGCAAAAAAAGTATGCATTAAGGAAATAATGTATATAATGAGTTAACGTGTCAGCGACATTGATTTGTGTCTCATTAGTGAACTTGGGTGTAATGCCTTTACGGTATCTCTCTCTCTCTCTCTCTCTCTCTCTCTCTCTCTCTCTCTCTCTCTCTCTCTCTCTCTCCATAAAGTTAGTAACGGAGGATGGAAGCAATCGTATGGTTATATCAATTTTAAATAAATATAATATTTACTTAGATGAACAATAAACAGTAAAAACATAAATAGTGTAGCTATTATTACAACATAACTCGTTGTAAACATTTTTCATTAAAAAGATGTTCGGAAAGATTCGCTTCCTTGTAAAGAAATATATACATCTCGTTGTATTTCAATGATACAGCATTGACAGGATATATATTTTAACAATTTCTCTTTAATCGGAGATTTTGTGTTGTTTTTTCTTGTATCATTGTTTAGTAGTAATGAATACAGCAATGAATTTAACAGAGCCTCTAGTTTTCCAAAATGATGGTAAACGTATCCTGAACTATAATAATTAAACAACAGAAACAAATGATTGCTGTGTAAATATTACCTAGCACGTTTTATTCAAAGGGGTATGTTATAAAATAGATCAGCAATTTACAGACGCAACTAAATGTCTGCGATTTTGAACACACAAAAAAACAACATATCAGTACTTTAAACATAGACCATCTTATCAGCAATGCTTATTTCTTGATTTAAAAAGCACACGTGATGATACGTTAAATGGAACAGTACATTAATTAGCAAATTGTCAACAAGGAATACAACTAAAAAAATAAATAAATGCAAACGTAGATGGATACAAAATGAATTGTATTTTGTTTATTAACCCTATGTAAATATTAAGATCCAATTAAAATATATTCTCATAAAAAGTCATCACATCAACATTAAATAATTAATAATTAATAGATGTACCTAAGGCGGGCCCGGGCCGAACAAACCTTTTAAATTTTAATTTTATAAAAGAAAAATTTTGTTTGAACAAGAACTAGGAGAGATCTTGATGATTCTTACCCCATGGCCTGTGATCGCTCTCTACGACCCTGTACGTTAGTGTTTTATATCACTAAATTTTACTGTTTGTTCATAGTGTGCATTTTAAAAATAAATGTAAGATGTTATTAAAAAAATAGCATTACTGCACAAACAATTAAATGTATAATCAATAAATTACCTTATCTCATTGTAGTGGGTTTTAATCTTCCCCAATGAAACTAATTCCAAAATGTTACTGACAGTCAGTAGCGGCCTTAGTAAACGTGGGCCCGATTTTGATCAATTGGGATTTACGCGTGTTGCCTCCTGTGAGCACGGCATATTAAAATAAACTTTTAAACAATTTTTTAAAAATGATATTGAATTTAAAAATGTTCTCTCTCTCTCTCTCTCTCTCTCTCTCTCTCTCTCTCTCTCTCTCTCTCTCTCTCTCTCTCTCTCTCTCTCTCTCTCTCTCAATCTCTCTCTCTCTCTCTCTCGCGGGTCCCGATTGGGTGAAATCGGTCCAATCGTCTTAATGCCTGATTTTCTTGTTTATGCCTTTAACTTTTCTTCAAATGAGTATTTATTTATCAGAATTTAGTGTCATTTCATTTTCAATTATTTTAAAGGATAATATGAAAAAAGTAACAAGCAGTTTTTCATTGGGGGAATTTTTTAAAATAGCTCATAACCCATTGCACCGAATGAACGCTACCTACTTACATTCCGGACCTGTCCATGTAAGTTGTATTGATTAGGATAGGATATCGGGATATCGACGTTTCCGGTAAGTTGTTGGTGAGACATCAAAAGTATTTTCTTTCATGTGCAAGAAACATGATTACATATATTGTTATTATAGTCAAAATACTTCATATAATGTTTTTCTTGAAATTCCAAATTGTGAACAAAAATGTCAAAATTTGTCGTTTTCGTTCCATGTATCTTTGTGGATAATCAAGGCGGAAGACAATTTGATCCCGCTCCATTCAGATTTGTTTTTTTTTATTTTTTATTTTCAGAAGGTCCAGAAGTAACGGTGTTCTCTCAGTACGGTATAATTTATTGCACACATATCAGCCTTAACTTTATTGTCAAGCGTAAATAAATGGGTCCTGTAGACAGGGATACTGAAGTTACCTTGTCCCACCCCCACCCCGCTTATTTTGTATAGCAAATGTCCGGCCAACATAGCCCTTTGTTATTACCAGAAGTCAGAAAGTTTCCAATGTCATTAATCGTTAAATTGTTATAGATATACAGCTATTATTGAATCATGCTTAAGAGCACAATTCAGTATAGATGAGTGGGATATGGTACTCTGTGAAGAAATGGCTCAAAATTGCGGTGAGTGTTGTCGCGTTTTTTTTTTTATAGTACAGGTCACACGGGTCATGTAGGCATTCAACACCGACTATTTTAATAATGATTGTCATTTTTTAGAATTTGATTCTACATACCTTTAAGTGGCAAGTATTCGCTTAATTTGGATTCATATCCATTCATATTCTTTTGCAATGTCATTATTTAGACGCCCCGAGAGGTGCCTATGGGTTGGGTCAGGAATCCGGGCACTTTCTCACATCCGGACATTTTCAGTGCATGGTTATGACCGCCGAGGTGAAAACAACCGCCATTGTTCTAGTTACTTGAGTAACGTGTACCGTGAGGGGAACATTTACACATTTTAAGATATGCTTAAGATTTGCAGTGTTGGTGATTGCACAAACCATCATATGCATAAGAAAAATTTAAATAATTAAAAACTCTTCCTAAATTACCAAAAATGTCTTTTCTCTCTCGCCAATAACTACATAAATATACAAGTGTCTATTATAGGTTTAAAATAAACAAATAAGCTACAAATTCTACCTTTAACCGCTCAGCTTTTCCGTCGTTTATATATTCCACAGATTATAAATCGGACCGAACCACGCTTATTTCCTTGACACTCAATCGTTCATATTTGCCATTATAATGCAAACTCCAAACTAAATATATGTCATACGAGCCAACTATATGTACCCACCCTGAATTGTTCTTTTAAATGATTGACTACTCTGATTGTGTGCCATTTCTTTCATCTCTTTTAATCATGAAAACCAGGATACTGCAATAATTAGCAGGTTTTAATTAAATTCACATATACATAAAAACGGAAATTTAAAAACCGAAAACTGTCTTTTTTTAAACAGTCATATGTTGACTACTTTTAGACGTGGATGGGGTATTGGAATGATAAATTAAGCAATGATAGCGTATTAAATGACAATCAGTTTATTTCACAAACCTACTGTATATTCAAAAATAATCTACAATAATTTATTCTCACTGAAGGTTGAAACACTGGCAAGATATAGTAGTATCAGCATTTATTAATGATTAGAATTAAAGATTTCTTGCCGCACACATGATCAAGTGAGCTCTTATCTATCTATCTATCTATCTATCTATCTATCTATCTATCTATCTATCTATCTGTCTGTCTGCCTATGGTTGTCTGTATGTCCGTCCATCCATCCGTCTATCCGATGAACCAACAAACCAACTACTTTAAAAATAAACAGCACGCAAAACTTGAAAGTTTTTTTAGTGCTAAGACATTTTGTAATAGATAGCATTGGACCCGCAATTTTCGCTGAAGCAAGAAAAGGGGATTCTCTAATTAACGCAATAAAAATTTAACAACATAATATGGTCATTCGTAAAGCATTTCAACATGAACGCAAACGTTAACGTTTGGGTACTTGAGTGAGTTTACCCCCCCCCCCCCCCATTCTAGCGGAGGAGTAGGGGTAGGCCTAACAAAATGAGAGGTTGATGGTAAAGTTTAGTGAATTCTGGATATGCTTCTCTTTTTTTTTCTTCTAAGTCGATTGTCATTAAAATTCCCAAACAAGCAAAAGGAGAAATACCAAAAAACAAATCCCACAAAAGAACACTGTTTTTCTTTTGGTAAGACAAAACCGACGTAAAATATAATTTTCCTAACTATGTATAGAGTCTTTGGAATATAACATCTACCGAAAGAACTGATAAATTTTCTTTAAAGATATGACATGCTAACTCGTAGTATACGTATACTACGAATTTATAATCAGGACCTTGATGGTTAACATCTTATCACAGTAATAGAATCTGGTCAACGCTGTTGACCATGTATTGTACTCTACCATATAAAATATAAATCAGATTGTGTAGTTTTGTCGCACTTGTTAGGGTAAAGGAGTATTGATAAGCGGATAGATGATGAATGTAGTCTGCACTATATGGTGGTATCATTTCCCCAAGTTAGATTTCCTTTCTACCTTATCAACCTAAAATATATTACGTCTAAAAAACACAAATATATGGTTTTAAATCCTGCATGTACAAAAGACCATGTACCATTTCTGAACAGAAAACAGAAATAAGAAACAAAATATAGGTAAACAAAAACGGTTTGTAATATCGAACATAACGCTACCGTACTGTTACTAAGCGATTGTTTTCACCTCCGCAATATTGCGGAAAGTAGGTCCCTATGCTCGTGACGTCATGCCGACCCAACCTATAGCAAAATCAATGTTAAAGTATGTATACATTTTTGGAGAAAGTGAACCTAAAGGTGTGATCCAGTACAGATTGAATGTTGTGCACTGTGATGTCACAATGCAAGTTAGGCATATTGATAAACACATTGATACTACCCTACATTGTGATGGCTCCACTCAGTGTGCTTTTGTTTTGACCCATGTTTAACGGTTACTAAAAACACTGAAAAAACTAAATACACCATGTATATACATTATCTCTCTCTATATATATATATTGGTTTGCACACACAAATTGATATTTGTTTTTGTTTGAATAATAATATAAAGCAAAATAAAATATGGTTTGTGTGATTTTGATACCAGTTATTTACTTTTCAAAATCATAGCACGCATTGATTGGGTGTACAGTGGGACCCCGCTATAACATGGTAGTTGGGAGCCATAGGATCCGACCGGGCTATGAACCGAACCGTGTTATAAGCAACCATGTACAATACCAACACGTTTTTGGATTTATTTACGGGGGGTGTTTACATAAAGACGGGCGCGAAAATGCATGGCACAATTACCATTTTTGATCAATATATATTAAATGAGAAAAACATTTGCTGTGGTAACAGAAATTGCAGATATAATATATTACTTTATTCAGAGAACCATGCATTGGTACATGTACATACACGTGTCTAATTTATGTATACATGTATAATCTATTGCATGAAAAGAGTATCAACACCGTGTACTCACCAGCGAATCTTGTAACATACATTGAATCCATAATACAAATATTTCCATCGAAAATATCCACACACGGATGTAAAATATTCAATAATTTTGTCACAGATCATTATGTGACTGAATTCAATGAAAAGAAAAAAACAAAAATTACGTAACGGGTGTACGTAATGAATGATGAAATAGTACATGTCCATAGATTAAATAATGGAAGCTAAAGTGTATTCTTATAATAACTACATGTACATCTGAGGATCTTTCTGTCTCTGAATTCAGTCATTGTAAATTTCAGCACATTTTCCCACCCAAGCTGCTAGTCAAAGTCCTTTGAACTTGCCGCCCAGTTATTGCGTCATGTTCTTTTGATGTACTCTAATAAATACAGCAGACAGAACTGGCTGTATGTATTTTAACCACTGAATTATGTCACTGTTTAGCTCGGCAGTTCACTTTGATGATAAACAATGTACTTAAATTAATTGATTTATACATTCTGGTGAGAATCTTTTATCAACTGCCGCATTGGTTGTTGCTTAGATGTGTATGAAATTAAGAGAACATATATCGGAGATTATTTGAGCAACGATTGTATTTGGAATGCATTCAAGACAAACACAAAGTAGACACGATGGCTTCATTACTCAGGAATCAGTAATTATAATATTGACACTTATAAGCTGTAATTTTTCAACAATAAACAAAGATCAAAGTTCTCAGTAGGCCCAGCAATTGTTTCGTATTTCCGACGTTTATTTTGGCACAAAAATAGAAGAAATTTGATAATACATTTTCTACACGTTCTTTTTCGCACTGTTTAGACGAATATGAGAATGATAATTAAACTCTTAAATTTTTTTTTCATACTTAATTTTTTTGTTTTTTTTGGTCTTTGAGAAAAATACCTGTAATAAATTACCCAAAATTTTGGGAGCCATGCCATGACCGGGTTATATCCGAATTCAGGTTATAGCGGGGTCCCACTGTACTTTATTGGACAGGTTGGTCGTTCCAGAACTGTGATAATCTCCGGAACGGACGGTGTAAGTCTAATTTATTCATATTGTTTCAAGTCGCCTAATTAATATTATAATTGACTGCACTGTACACATTTGTTTTTCTTGCTTTTTTGTCATTTCTTATTAAGTTAAGAAAACAATCTTCAATTCACCATTTATCATATATATATATATATATATATATATATATATATATATATATAATCAAGTAAAGAATAAATGACTCGTATAAATTTAAGTTATTTTGCTTTTTATTATTGTTCAAACTTGTATGACTATTCCCCATTCACATATTTCGTAGAAGACTTAACACCCTTGCAATCAATTGTTACATCATCATATTTGGAAACCTTTTATACAAAAATGAAATTAAATGTTTTTCATTTGTCAAAAGACTAGATCATTAAAATTATAGTAAATATATAATATAATGTCGGCAAATAATTTTTATACTTTGATACTTTTCCCTTTCACTCCGTATTACTGCGATTCACCATGTAGTTGGTCTGTCAAATCAAGTACGACCAAGTGACATTACATGAATTTTGCCATAAATAGGAAAAAGAAAATAATTTGTATCAAAATCACATAAATCATAGTTTATTTTGATTTATATTGTTATTCAAACAAAAACCAATAATAATTTGTGTGTGGAAATCGATATATACAGAGAGAACATGTAAATACACATGTATTTTGGTTTTTCAGTGTATTTCAGTTTTCTAGTAACCCCCATGTTTAGTACATGACCACCAATAATTAAAAAAATCCATTGTGATAGGTAATTTTCATATGGAAGTATTCAATAATCAGGATTGAATAGACTTGTTAAAGAAAATTAGTGTTAAATTTTAAATGAACAATTTATATTTAATGTAAACTGAATAGATGTGAATACATGACCCATGTGACTTGACTTGTTAGGTATTGTGCACCAGTTAGCAGTAAGTGTGTGAAAGAATAATTTATAATAAATAAAATTCCATTCCATTTTGTCCACAAACTTTGATGCAGTGTACATCAGTATGGAATCTGTATGTAGTGAAAACAAAACTAACACTTATGAATAATCCAGTTAGTGGCAAGAAGTGGATTTCGGATAAACCATGTGAAAATTGATCTTGAGATTTTTTTTCTCTACATTAAATAAAATGGATTCACGTCGGTCCTGAATAACCTTGAACTAGTTCCTTATTTCCCATATGCAGCTTTTTATGATAGAGAGACAATAACACAGTTCTTGACGTATTTTGTTAATAATGATAATAATGATAGTCCCAAACATTATGATGTTCTCCAAAATGAAGAGTCTGGATTATTCATATTCTCTGCTTTACATATTTTTGTACATGCTGAACAGTCTGTTGGATCAGTCAGTTAATCAGTTTTCTAAACTCAGTTAATTATTGAATTTTGAGTTTTGATCTCTAACCACTTTCTTGGTATCCTAATAATGGGTTTAAGGCAGAATGTACAAAATCTTTTGAACTGCTTTAGTGGCATGGTGTTTAGAGCATTTGCCTTGAATGCGGGAGGTCATGGGTTCAAACCCAGACCAAGTCATACCAAAGACTTATAAAAAAAAATGGTACTTACAACTGCCTTGCTAGGCAATCACATTAACAGGTTAGTGTTACGACTGGTCAACCTGGTCAGGATAATGTGACTTGGTTGGATAATGACAAGGTCTTTTCTGAAATAAATAAAATTATGTCATACAACCCGATGGCTTACTTTCAGTAATGGAGAGGGGAAGATTGAATGGAAGTCATATTCTGACTGACCGTCCCAAATTTAGTAAAGCATGAAACCAAACATTTCTCTTCACTCCACATTTATATACAAGTATAAATTTGCTTTGATAAGCTTAAAGATCTGTCAATTGCTCAGAAGTCTCTGGCTGATTTGGCCCTCTTGTTCTGATTTAAGAAAGGAAGGTTTTTGGTATTTTTTACATGTGTATTTTGTGTATTAAAGTACTGTTTGATGTGAAGAAACAGAAAAATACAACTTGTCAATAAACTTGCTTTGCAATTATGAAATTGTACCCCCCAAGGTCCCTTCTCTGCCCTATTTCGATCATAAGATTGGGGGTGGGGGGTGGAAGTAACTTGGCCTTTATTTCAGACCAATGTGATACGAAAACTCAAACCATATGATATGTTGCCTCAAACAGTACAGTACTTTACTTCATATATGAGTACACAAATAGTTCATATGTAATCGGGCTTTATCTTTCATGGGTATGTATAAACGGTAAGAATTCCATTGAACAGTAAAGTGTTCTGATCCTCAAGTTTGGGTGGGGTGGAGATATATTTTGTGTTCCAGACCCATCCTTTGAATTTTTTTTTCTGTTCAAGAGCACATAATCACAATTTCTTTTGGATCTCATTCGATTGGAAAGTTTCTGGCTCATTAATTTGTAAAATTCTGTGTGTTACTCCTCACATCACATGGGGGACTCATGGAAACAAAATCCTGAGTTGTGATTATTTGCTAGTTGTATTTTTGTTCTAATTTCAGATAGAAATTGCAGAGAAGATGGATGCACATGTTGGACCAGGCAGCTCACATGGTGGAGCTAGACCAAAGGAAAAGTCTGCATTAAAGCATGACACATCAGACAAGGAAAAGCACAGATGTTCTAAGAAACATCATAGAAAGGCTAAGTATGATGCCAAGGTTAATTGCATTTCTGGAGAGAACACCACACAGTTTCATAATATTCCACATACTGGAAGACCAGTATATCAGAATGGTGAAATGCCCACTGACACTGCAGATGTTCAGGCTTTAAGTAATGATAGTAGAAATTTGTCAAGGAATGAACTACATAATAATAGTTTCCAAAGTAAAAATGACATACCTAGCTTAAGCCATGTTAACCCCAGCAATAGTAATCAGACCATAAACATGAGAAGAGGCATCAATAGTGAGTTAGATGATCAGATATGTATGGTGGAACTATTGAATGATCATAGTAAATTAAAGTGTACAGAGGAATTGATGGTGCAAAATGGAGACATCAAAGCAAAAAGTCGTGATACCATGATGGACAAATGGAGACGATCTGGGCTAGCATTGAGAAAATATTTGTTAGGGAAGTTTGGTTTTCGGAAAAATGCACATAAAAGAATAGCTGCAAAAGAAAGGAGTGATACAAAGAAGAATTCTGATGCATTCCTGTGTGTGGAAAATAACAGTGCTCAAACTGAGAAATTACAATTAGTTGAGTTTGGTAATCTTTCTAAGCCAGTCAGCTCATGTGCATTTTCATCTAGTTCATCCCAGAGTGATGAACTTCCAAGTCCAAAGAAGGGTGACAAGAAGAATGGTATTGTAAAGCAGCTACATAAACTTGACAAGAGGAAATTTTTTGAGAGACATAGCAAGAAGGACAAGAAAAGTAAGAGTAACATTAAGATTAAATCTAAGCTTTCCAGTGTGTCCTCCGACTCCACCATCACAGACACTAGTTCAATGTGTGAAGAATCACTATATGTGGCCAAAAAAACAAATAGAAAAACTGGAAGTGAAATTTCCGATGTAGATCATAATCTAGAGATGGAAGATGTAGATCGAAGATTTCCTATTAATGATGTTAGTGATGTGATAAGACATGACACTAAGATGGGGAAATCACCCAAACAGTTTGGTGGAACTACTCGCAGCTCGACGTTGCTGGACCGTGAGCACTCTGACACTTCAGCGGATGAAGATTATGGTAAAGAAACATGTAATGCATAATTAGATTTAAATTTCTCGAACTGAATTCTTACATCGTAAAACGATGCTTAGTGATCATTCCATCCCCTACTTTTTGAAAAATTCTAATTGTTGGCAGATTTTATTAAAGATTTTTTTTTCGATATTAGTCCCTTCTCTTTTTAAAAAAGATGGCAGCTGGACCATACACTTATTATGGGAAAAATACAATACTTTGTTGCTTCTTTTCATTCTGTTGATAAAGGTCCAGATGAGGCTAGGCCATTGTATATCATCCATCTGTTGGGCAATCTTCTTGGCATCTCTCATCCTAAAATACTAGGTTTGCCATGAATCTTGACACACACATTTCTCCTAGGGTCTAGTTGGTCAAAAAATGAGAAGTATGACCTGTAGACATGTATTGTATCCATTTTGAAAATCATGCTATTAGTGCTTCTTCTGAAAGGATGGTTGTATCAAAATAGCAGTTTTATGTACCCTCTGCTTGCAGATGTGATGTCCTGATTTAATTGTGGCTGGATGTGCCCACTTCTTGCAGAGGAAGTGTGCTGATTTTGTTGTCTCTGTGTGCCACTGCTTGTAGAGGGTGTTTGCTGATTTGGTTCTGTCTCTGTGTGAACATTGCTTGCAGGGTGTGTGTTCTGATTTGGTTCTGCATCTATATTTGCCTTAATAAGCTTGTTAGCAAGATTGCACACAAAGCATTCAGTTTACGCAAATGAAATGTGGCTAGCTTATTTATATGTATTTTTTTGTTGGGAAAATTCACAAAATATAAGTCATTAAAGTTCCCAAATGTTTTATACTTTTAAATTCTACATGTGTATTCAGTTGGCCAACTGTCTTTATTTTTAGGTGCTGGCCCCAGCACTTTTTTCATCCATGGTAAAAAATAAAATTAAAAAAAATAAAATTCTTCCAAAATGCACCTAATTGAGCTTTTTTTTATAGCTCAGTACTTGAAACACTTGATACATTATATATACTAATCATTATAATATTTATAATGTTTAAAAAACAAACAAATAAAACTTTCATACCTACCCAGATTTTATATTTAGTGCAATAGGAAACACACATAATTTCTTTTTCTGGCTTAGTGAAGAAACCTGTTGGTTTGTTCTTACAGTAGTAAAGAAGATTCTTGGATCTGGGAGTAAAGGGTCATTGTAAATCTAGTAAGAAAATAATTGTTTTTGATCGGTAACTCTAGTTCAAGACTTTGTACCTTGTCCAAAGGTCTAATTGCAGGAGTCAGCCAAGCCTGGCATGTTAATACAAGTCTATAAAATATGAGTTATAACTTATGTGTTTATGATTCTCTACTTTAGCTCTGGGTCTCTGTTTTGAAGGGTTAGAGTAATGTTATTTCATTTGGGATTGAATATTTTATAGTTAAAGTGCAGGGAATAGTCGTTCTAGTATTTTTGGTAACAATATCTTGTATTAATTGATGATAATATCATATGACTGTGTTTTTATGAGTCACTAACACCCCCCCACTTCCAATATACACTTCATGCAGTTCAAATATCCTTCATTGGACTTAAATTTAAGAAGAATCAGTTGCATTATACATTTTGGAAGTGTAACATTATGACCAGATTTTGTGGCTTACGTTTACTTGCATTTTTATGTACTTTCATGTAAATAATAGCGTTAAAATAAATTCCCAGAATTACATAAATAACACACAGGAGCTAAAATCTAATAATTATCTTGGTCTAAGAAAAACTTTGGAACAAGTAACATGGCAACTGTTTTTTTGTTGATTTTTTTATAAATACTTTTGATGGGCTTTAATGATACCTTTAACACATTTTTTGCTATATCAGGCATACAGATCACTTAAGTGTTTTGTCCAAGGAAATAAAAAGGGAGCCAGTCCAGGTTCACCTGGGCAGGTATCAAACCCATGACCTCTTGTTTATGATCCTAATGCTCAACCAGATAAGTGGTAAAATAAAGTGAGAACAAGCAAAATATTTTCTTTATTTCTTGGCCAAATTCATGTACACCAAACTATTTGTTTAATAACTGTAGATTGTTTAATATGAAAAATAGACATTTCTAAGATATGTCGCAAATTCTTAATGTATCACTGAACAGTTTCATATGTGGTTGATTTTTAATACTAGAAGTATGCATAAGTGTCCACAGTTATGTCAAAAGGGATTGAGAATGTCAGTCTTGATATGCTTCAGCTTTTGTCATTTTATGATCTCTTTTGGTGTTCATCTTGAATAGAGTTATGAAATAGAATTTATAGATTTTCACTTTTTGTTGGAGGACAGGTGTACTAATAAATAGGTATAAGAACCAGAAGAAATGTGTGGCATACAGAAGATCTGTACATGCTAATGAATGTATCACAGTGAGTGGAGTTTCATTAGACATGTTGCATGTAGGCATGTAGTACTTGCCTGGCACTGACCAAAGTGAAAATGGTGCTTATCTGATCTCCAATTTTGGCAACTATAGTGGCCATATTGAAACTCTTATTATCATTACTACTTCTGGAAAATTAATTATTTTGACAAGAAGTTTTTACTGAAAGATTTCTTATGTCATTTTTTGTAGTTGGTCCTAAAATAAGCCATGGTAATTCAGTTGGTAGAGCATCATGGTTGTGAGTTTGATACCCACCGTAGCCAGTCATCTACCCATGTACAGTATGTCTTTGCTAGAGGCATTTAAGTCCTACCAACAGCGAAAATAAATGAAAATTGTGTCAATCACACCTCCCATATGGCTGAAAGTTCTCCAAAATGAGTACATATAACAACTTAGGCTTTTCACTAAAAACTATTTGTGATGTCTTGTTCTTCTTGACAGAAAACTGACTCAATCTTATATTTAGCATAGCAGCTTGGTGTCCATCTGCTACTTAATGGATAGTCTTATCAATATTGGGACACATATTGGGTTTTCATTTTAAAGATTCATAATGGATCTTATCGATATTGGGACTTCATTTTAAAGATTTCATAAATTAATGGATAGTCTTATTGATATTGGGTTTTCATTGTAAAAATTTCATCATGGATCTTATCGATATTGGGATTTTCATTTATTAATGGATAGTCTTATTGATATTGGGTTTTCATTTTAAAGACATCTTATGACATCTACCTAGTCCAAAATAGTGCTGATCACATCTTTTGTATGGGCACCATGACAGACTATTTGAAACTCTTATCATCCCATTTCCATCTGAAGTGATGGTACCTTGGGCATGGGATTGTGGGTTCCCTGCAATTTTTTCTCGAGTTGCCCATATCTTGACTGAAAGGTTTGCTTTATTTAGTTAGGAAAATTATTAGCTACTTTTGGTCATTCTTGGTATGAATGATTCTTAGGACATTCTCCAAGTTAAACATACATAATTAGAACTCAGATAACTTAAATTCACTGTATTTGCCAGACATGTATATCACAGGTTTGGACTGGTACAGTACTATTGAATACTGTTAGGAACCAGACAATGGTCTGTATTTTTCAGTATTAATATCAGTATGTCTTTGATTTATTTATAAGTAAACTTCAAAGGTAACTAGGCATATATCATGGATTTGTAAAAAAAAAAAAAAAAAAAAGCAACCACAATCTTGTAATTTAATGATTCTCCCCAATATGTACCATACGCATAACATCAGTCCCACACAACCACACTTACCTATTTCTACTATAAGGCGTCATAATATTTATTTCTTTAATTATTGTCAGCATGTGTTTTTGTAATGTCATGGTGTTAATTTTTGTACTCTTGTTATATATATTCATTATTGACATATTATCTAATATTGTAAAGTGCTCAGATCTTATAAAGATTAGGCACTGTACTACATTTAAGTACATTGTTATTTATTATTATTATTATTATTATTATTATTATTATGTCACTGTCTTAGTACATGGTACCTTTCGATAATCATTTATGATGCCTTGGCCTGAATTGAGAAAAAAAATATACTAACAAATGACAGTTCACTTTTATTATCGTTCTTCAAGATATATTTGGGAATGTTATCAAATTAAACTTCACCATCTCACTTTACCAGAAATGCTTGTTAATTAGGTTATCAGCAAGGGATTAATTTGTTAAAATCAGTAGATTGGAATAGAAGACTATTGTTGGTTGAAATTCAGTAGTGTAGTTACAGATAGAAAAAAAATGAGATTATGAAATAATTAGTTTTGAGAGGAAATCAGTTAATCATGGAAGAATAATACTAATACCAAAGCAGCTGCAAACATGAAACTGAAAAGGACACATTTTCCAGTACACTTAATAATGAGGTACATCAATGTTTTCTTTTTTGTCACAATTTGTCATATAACCTTTCAGTGTTTTTATATTGAATCTCACAAACATATGGCTGCCTCTATTATTTTAAAAGAAAGAATGTCAGGCAAGAGCCATTTGAATTTCAGGATCTCACATGCATGCAGACATATTAATTTGACTTTTTGTTGGGCACTATAAACCGTTTTACCACTGTAACATTTTGTAAATTATAGTAAAAAACAGAAGTGAAGAAAGGCACGTGAAACCAGAGAAGCATCGTATTGGGACTCCAGCTGATGCAAACCAAACTTCCCAGTCTGTTCCCTCCAGCCATCAGGGACTGAGTGCAGGTTCCTCTCAAGTCCTGTCAACCCTTCACTTTGCTATCCCATATCTACCACACAGGTTCCGCCAGCGGGAGTCACTTGATGATCAACATAGAACACGAAACATAAATCGTATGTATACAAAAAAATATGAGACGTGTGCATTCTGTTATGTTTAGGATGTACACATACCATATTGCAGCCATTGACATTTTGGGGAAAAAATTTGACAATATCTACATGAAAATTATTGCCAAATAAAAGTTTCTCGTCAGTAAATGATTTTTGGGTGGGAGAAGGAGGAAAAACTATTTAAAGTATTAACTTGTTTTTACAAAGATTAGAAATAGCTGCTAAAAAGGAATATTAATTTCTTTTATCATATGGCTTGATTTCCTTATCCTTTACAAACAACTCTTTAGGCCAATGTTATGTATCATTGATTTGTTGGTATTGAATAATAATAAAAATTTGTATTATTCTTGTGTAAGTAATCCACTTTTACAGTTGCCTCTCCCTAAATCATACTCTTACTGTAAGACTGACCGCTTTTAAGTCTTCACTGCTGCTGATTTATGTATTTGTATGTTATTGTAGCTATCTGGCTACTTAATAGAAGGCACAAAAGTGAATAAGATTCAGAATTCACTGATATATTACAAATTGAATCCATGAATAGATGCCCCTTAGCTGAAGGAATATATTGAAGGTAACTATAATGGTGAGTTGTTGTTGTTGTAGGGTTTAACACCCATTTTTTAGCACATGATAGGCTATACATGGTGGCCAGTATTAATGGTGGAGGAAGAACCCGGGAAAATCAAAGTAAAGAACCACCGACCCACAAGAACTTACTGGCAAGCTTTCTCACATACCCACATTGACCAAATCTGAGACTCTAAACCCACGCAGAGGTGAGATGGCAGTGATCCATAACGGAGAGTGCTTTAAACCACTTGGCCACTCATGGTCAGTCGATGCGTGGATATGAAATGATGAACTCATGATGGGTCTGTTAAGCAAAAAGAAAAAAAAAGAACTCAAACTTTGCTCCTTCTGCTCATGTGCAAGCAAAATAACCAATGGAAAACATTGTTTTTAACACAACTAGGCATTAGGCTAATGGGAAATTGCTTAGATGTCAATGTATTAGGATGTATTCAGAAAGTCTCTTAAATGTGTTTCCTACTTGCATTTCATGCAAAAACAGCAAAAACCTCCAGGGGTTAATGTGTTAACACTATTTGCAGTGTCTGCTTACATTAAATATAGTATTCCATCTATATATCTGTCTCTGGCACTGTTCACAGTACATGTTAACACTGAATACACTGATCCCTCTATATCTATCTTTAACACTGTTCACAGTACATGTTAACACTGAATACAGTGATCCCTCTATATCTTTAACACTGTTTACAGTACATGTTAACACTGAATACAGTGATCCCTCTGTATCTTTAACACTGTTCACAGTACATGTTAACACTGAATACAGTGATCCCTCTATATCTTTAACACTGTTCACAGTCAGTGCTTACATTAAATACCGAGCCTTCCAAGAGATTGAGAGTTGGAGGTTAAGTTACCAAGTGGGGGGGGGGGGGGCCAAATGGATACAGAGGTTTTTTTGATGTAGCTGGGTGTAAAGTAATAACCGGGTGAATCACCCAACTTCCAGCTAATAAGATAAACCCCATCTATATCTGCAGATAATATTGTTCACAGACATTGCTCACATTTAATACAGAGATACCTCTATATCAATACATAATATTGTTCCTACTATTTGCTTAAGTTGAATACAGTGATCCCTCTATATTTGTACATAATATTGTTCCCACTCCTTGAATACAGTGATCCCTCTATATTTGTACATAATATTGTTCCCACTCCTTGAATACAGTGATCCCTCTATATTTGTACATAATATTGTTCCCACTCCTTGAATACAGTGATCCCTCTATATTTGTACATAATATTGTTCCCACTCCTTGCTTAAGTTTAATTCAGTGATTCCTCTATATCTTTACATAATATTATTCCCACTCCTTGCTTAAGTTTAATACAGTCAAACCCACTTATCTCGACCTCGGTTATCTCGACAACCCGCTTATGTCGAGCGTTTTGGTCTGGTCCCGAAAAAATTCTTCTTTGTTATGCTATTTTTTACCCGCTTATCTCGACCTCTGTTAAGTCGATAACCCGGTTATGTCGGGCGTAATTTTCGGTCCGAAGTAACATGTGGACCCGCTTAATTCGACGAAATGCAACTTTTTAACGTCAATCTCACAGAAATTGTACAAGAAAAAGTCAGCAAAAGCGATCGATTTTCAGGCACAATTTTGGTCCGTTACGGCAGTTGTCACGTTTATTTCATATTCTTTCTATTTTTGCTTCGTAAGAGTAGCTTAATCGATTAGTTTATTAAGAATATATCATGTTCACTACATAAAATATTCAAGGATTCACAAAGACAAGAGTGTGCACAAATTACAATGTAACTTTATTTTACGAAAACGCAGAATCTTAGATGTCAGCTACATGTGTATTTTATCATTTCCCGTTTATTTCTTAAGGTACATTTCAGATGTGAATTATGTTCCGAAGTACATGTATACAAGAAACAACAATCAAGGAGATACAAGTAATGAAATATTATGTACATGTACACATTAATAATCAATGTGCAGACGGAAAATTGCTGATCGGCTGAATATTCAGGTCATGAAATTGCTCCGTTTTTAAACCATTTTAGTGTTGCCTCGTTGACATCATCGAACTTTGCGGAATGCATTTTCTTTCTATCGGGACCAAATTGTCCAAGTTCATAAGTAGTTTTGATTTTATCAGCATTTTTCTTCCAGCCTGAAATAGTGTTTGATGGAATGTTGTACTTTTTTGCCAAATTAGCACACTTTTTGCCTTTTTCAAGTTGTAGCAAAATTTCATACTTCAGTTCAATGTTTTGGTTTGAAATCTTTCTCTTTTGGAACATTTTTTTCTCTCTCATGAAACAGCATATACTGTACATGTACTTGTCAACAGAAAATAAACAGAACAGATATATTTCTAGGCAGAATATCACCCTATATATATGCTCGTATATATGCACGCGAATGGATAATCTCAGGCACTTGGCTTCTATACAATGGCAGTCGAGGCCCCATAATTTTATTTCTCATGCTTGAGGTCTTCTTAATTTTGTTTTGTTTTCTTATTTGTAATATATCTTATTTAGTTCTGGCAGAAAAATTGGCTTCCATTGTTTTAATTTATTTTCAAAATTCCTGTGAATACCAGTAAAGGGGAACCCAAGTCAACAAAAAAAAAAAACAGAAAAGAAAATAAGAATCGGCACACTTGAAAGAATCAAAAGTTCCAGGGTCGGTTTGCTTTGCAATAAAATAACCTTTGTATTTGATATCCTGCCGGTAAGTTCAAAGAATTAGTTTACTGCTCGCTACTGGATGTGTTTATTCACCACCCGTGCATCTATTTATTTGCCATCTGGAATCATAATTGATACAAACTCTCATTGATGCCTGTGGGGTAAGTAGTCTACTCAACATTAACTTGCTTTAATAAATACTCTTTGTAACCCATGCTAGCGAAAGGAGTGTCATTTGCACTCACAGTCAATGTACATGTACATGTATTTTCAAAAACATTTATTGATCTTTATCTGCGAGATACTGTCATATATTAACCTGGATATAATACAATCTTGGTTATTTTGCACCTAACACCGCGTTATGCGTGAATGGCGGGTGCCTGAAAGCAATCGGTGGATGTTTCTCTTTCACTCTCTCGTTTGTGATTTTCTTTGATCCATTTTTCAGTCTGATAACATATTCAAACCTCTGAGTACAACCAAACATGATTTGTTTTTCAATATTCACATCAATTATAAAAATGCGTCGTGTGTTATCTGACATAAGTGATGCACACTACAGTAATGGATGCATACGCTACATGTGATATAAGGAGTTCATAGATATATTTTTTCTTTAATAAATTACTTATGATGATAAAAAAGGAATAAATGATAACAACACCAGGTTAGTTCATTTCATTTTATTATCAATTAAGCGTTTTGTTTATTTTATTGTAACATGCAGTGGGAGGGGATTCCAGTAAACACCAGCAAGAGACAGGAGTAATGCTCAAGGACATTTTTAAAATTACCGGTTTTTATGAACCCGGATATCTCGGGACCCGGTTATCTCGACGATTTCTTTACACCCCCGACGTAATCGAGATAACCGGGTTTGACTACAATAAATCATCTCAAGCTGTACATAATACAATATATTTTGATACCCATGCCATAAGGTGAAGTGTATACATGTAATGTTGTTCTTGTTTATCCATCCAGTTCTTATTTCCACATAGTATCTTGAATATTGTACCAATTACATGTGACATCAGCAGACTTTGTTAGTTGCTGGCCTTCTGTGCAGTTTCAGAATGAAAAGATGAAATGTCATGGTCTCGGAGACTGATAAAAGATAAAAACTGTTTCCAAACAAAAAGTTGGTTTGCATGGAAGGATTGTGTTTGGGTTAAATATGTCAAAGGCAAAGTTCATATGGTTTGAAAGATGGGAAAATAATTTCCACAAAACTGATTAAGTTCTGTACTACATGCTCAGGTAAAACTTAGTAGATGATTTGCATTTGAGACAATGAAGACACACACTGATTTAGGGATTAAAGTGATCAGAGTTTCCACAAATACCCAAAGCTTATGCACCAATTGTGATCAAACTTTGTAGATATCTTGCATTTGAGATAAGAAAATCACCTATAGTGGGGTGGGTGTGCATTGAAGAAATTAATGGAGACCAAAAGAAGCAAAATAGTTTCCATAAAATAGTTTGAGTTCTGTTTTTTCCCTTGACCAAATTTTGTGGTTTGCATTTGAGATAAATTAGACATATTAATTCAAAATGTCAAGTTTACAACTTGTAAAAAAAGGTTTTAATTTGAATGGTCTTATACTTCATCCTACATGGCATACAATGTAATGTTAGTCTTGTTTTAAAGTCAAATAGATTATTAAGACAAGTGATAGGTAATGTCTGCCAGTAGGTCATCATCATTATCTGTTTACACATCAAGGGTCACTTTGTCTGGTTTAAATCTTCTGTGAGGGTGAATAGTTGATAACAAAGGTTGTTTTCTTAATGTAGCTTCAGTGATAAATGGAAGTCGAGTCAGGTCTAAAACAAGAAGCAGATAATTGAAGGGGTTTCATATGTACATTTAAATTTTCCCCCTTTTTGCCACTAACACTGTATTTGCTTTGATTATATTCTGTTAAGGCATGTATTCTTAACCATATCAATCCATACTCACCTGATCTGTCCTCTCCATTTCGTCCTGTACTGTCCTGTCTTGTCCATTTGAACTGTTCTCAAATTGTATGTAATCAAAACACATTTTTCCCTATTAAAGCAAAGCTCAAGAAGTAATTCATGATATTGACTGTTGAGAATGACAGGTTTGCAGTTACAGAGTTCTTCTCTTCCAAAAGTATTGCACATGAAAGTTTTATTTTTATAATACACTATGTATAAATTACAATAGAGAAATTATACAATTTTATAAATTATGTTTTTTAATTCATATTTTGGCATTAAATTGATTAATTTGTAATTTATAACTAAAGAAAAGTATAAATTGAAATATTGTTAGTGTACAGTTGCAGGCTAGCATAAGCTGAGCAATATTGTAATTAGGGATAAGAATTTTTTTATACAGTTTTATATAAATATATATATATATATATATATATATATATATATATATATATATATATATATATATATATACACTCACAATCTTTGGATGAAATTTTACCTCAATAGGAACATATTTCTTGTAAGAAATATAAATTTGAAAGTGTATTTGCAGGGAATTATTTCAGAAAAATTTGCCACATTTGAAATTCATAAATATTTTGAAGCAAGTTTAATTTACTTGGTGAAATATAGTTTGCCAGTTGTTAAAGTGACTCAAGCGATGCATATTAATTTTGCCTTTATCTTCAGATCATTGAGAGATTGGGTGACAATTAAAGTAAGATGTCCATTAGTGCATGTTGGACTATTTACTATGTATATTCCTTTTGTGTTGTGTTGCTAGTTGCTGCACTTTTCAGAAATTGTCCAGAAACTGTCATTATAGATAAACATGTGCAGATCATTCAGTCATGACACTTCAATGTTGTAAATTGTCTTTACTCTCTCTTGTTTCTATCCATCAATAATTTTTTTTCCCATGCATTTTCTTTATATACTGTACCCTGCCTATGTTATTGCTCATTTCAGCATACACCACTCATTCAGACAATAAATAGGCAGGGTTTGATGTGTTTTTAAATTTTGCTATGTTATATCTTCAGGATTTAACAGAAGGAGCACAAATACCTTGAGTGATGGTAGGCAAACTTCATTGGGATTGGGGGAGACTGCTCCTGATGTTTCCAGTGGTGGTGGAACTAATAGAATGCTGAGTGATTTAGTTGATACAGTGGATACTCCAGATACTGCTCCCTTTGGATTGTGTGAAAGCATCAGTGGCATCAGAGCACAGTCAGGAGATGAGGAACATGCAAGGAGTGAGGTAATTACTCTTGGCCTGTTACAGGTTATAATGCTTTCAGTTGAATTGCAAAAGACTGATACATATGTAAACAGCATTCAGCTGTGACACTACACTCAGATATACCATAACATAGTCCTCATCGGTCCAAGCTGTTTTGTAGAAATCTTACAAAGAACAGTGTAACAATCTGACATAATATGCCTAAGATCAAGTTTAATAGAATCATAGAATGAACAATGTAGGTTGTAACAATCAGACATGATAGGCCTAAGATCCTGTTTGCTTGGAATCATAGAATGAACAGTGTAGGTTGTAATAAGTTGTAATAATCTGACATGATATGCCTAAGATCCAGTTTGTTTGGAATCATAGTATGAACAGTGTAGGTTGTAATAATCTGACATGATAGGCCTAAGATCCAGCTTGCTTGGAATCATAGAATGAACAGTGTAGATTGAAATAATCTGACATGATAGACTTAAGATCCAGTTTGCTTGGAATCATAGAATGAACAGTGTAGGTTGTAATAATCTGACATGATAGGCTTAAGATCCAGTTTGCTTGGAATCATAGTATGAACAGTGTAGGTTGTAATAATCTGACATGATAGGCTTAAGATCCAGTTTGCTTGAAATCATAGTATGAACAGTGTAGGTTGTAATAATCTGACATGATAGGCCTAAAATCCAGTTTGCTTGGAATCATAGAATGAACAGTGTAGGTTGTAATAGTTGTAATAATCTGACATCATATGCCTAAGATCCAGTTTGCTTGGAATCATAGAATGAACAGTGAAAACAGGAACTAACCAAAATGACATGGTCCAGATAAAGGTCTAAGCAGTCTGTTTCAAATCCTTGAATGCACAGCATAGAGTGCATCCAAATGATATGATGTGTCCCAGAAAGTACTGTAGTATCACTAAGAGGTACCAGTTTTCATGGAGCACATTTTTTCAGCAAACCATGAATTAAAGACCAGTGAAAAATTGTCCAGACCTAATAAAGAAGCCTCCATTTTCTTAGTGTTTCATTCCTAGAAGTCAACAATGTTCAATAAATCAATATAATTTCTGTAATCTGTTAATAAAATATACAGTAGTCCCCCTCTTATACGGCCACCCCTGCTGCACCGGGAAAGTGGCCTTATAAGGCGGGTGGCCGTTCCAGAGGGGGGCTAAATTTATTATGAGAAGTACATGTATATGTAATGTACGTAGTAAGAAAGCTACATACTTCAAAACATTAAATATCTTCGTCTAAATGAAACATTAATCAATAAAAGTTTTTTTTGTTATAATAACAAATTTATTTCAACTGAATATACGTTACTATTTTTGCTTTCTTGGCGTAAGTTTGAGATGCGAATGGGTATTGTTCTCATGCACATTGCAAATGGATTCAAAAACGTCGTTTACATCTTGGTACAAACAATAATTATCTTTCCATTTGCTCCATTTTCCCACAGCTGCTGAATAACCTTCTTATCGGTTATTACTTTGTTTATTCAAATTATTTCAACATAAACTTGTTTTTACGAGTCTTTTGACGTTTTGTACATACAATTGTTCGGCATCACCCCCCCCCCCCCCCCCCCCCCCCGATGTCGTCGAGTAGAATAACCGACTTTCTTCGAAAATAATGTATCCGTTAACGTGATGACCTTTTAATGTTTGGTAATGATTTATTCGGTTATTGCTGACTGTATGCGATTTAATTAAGCAGACAAAACTTGTGTCGAGTCTGCCGAAATACATCCTTCGTAGGAAGCCATTTTGTGTGGTCACGTGATTTTTCCGGTCTTTGTCTGGTACCCTATTGTTTTTTTTTTAAGGTTGTCTGTGTGTGCCAATGTACAAAATCTTTTTTTAGCCTATGCTGACCTTGTTATGATTATAACAATTACGTCTGGTTATAATCATCAACGAGAAGAACTCAACATAGGTGTTAAACCCCAAACTCTATCATAACATTATTGAGCTCATTTCCTGTAAACATCGACTTTCACAGATAACGATATACTATAAATTTTTGGTCGACACTTTTAACGGCGGCTTGACACTCGGAGACGTGTTATCTACGATAGAGATAATCAAAATTGCTTACCTTACGTCAAGATTTGAATTAATTATTGGTTCTGGATACATTTAAAAATAAAATGTGGCCGCTCGTGAGGGGTAAATTTTATATTATTCCACAAAAATGCTGGCCGCTGGTCGCGTTAGCCGGGTGGCCTTTCGTAAGGGGTACTTTTGAACAGAAACTCGTCGGTGCCAACGAATTCTGGCCGTTAGGAGCGGGTGGCCGCTGGTCAGGGGGGGCCGTACAAGAGGGGGACTACTGTATACTTATTTTAACTTTGATGCATCTTATAGTGCTTCAGTATTCATGTGTCAATATTGTCTTTGGTATCTGTAATTTCCACCCACTGCCTTAAATCTGTTTTGAAATCTGAAAGTAGACTGAGAAACAAGAAAAAGCTTAAGGTATTTGAGCACTAGTATTAATAAAAATGAAATAAGAATAAATTAAATAAAGGAGTACTATTATATGAAAATGACATTTTAATACTTGTTCAGATTGATTCTTCATTGATATGAAACTGTTTCCGAAAAATTAAAATTGTCATGAACAATGTGACCGCAAAAAACTAGAACTATTGCTGAGAAGTATAATTACTAGTGAAAAGCTTGTTATAAGCACTATTTACTGCAGGGCAATGAAGTTCACACTTCACCAATACACTTCTCCCGCGATAACTCACACACATTGGGGGCCAAAACATTGACCACACTATAAGTGAGGTTGGCAGATTATAGTGTTGAATTTTCACTTTATAATCATGCTGTGATTAACTGTGAATAAATATCTATATATCTCTTCATAATGGTGTAGTTTATTTTTATTGCATAGAGTAACATTAATTTCAGGATAAATTACCGTATATTGAGGAGATAATCAAAAACATTATTCCACGTAGTTTCCATTAATTTAATATGTGCACCACTTCACACATTGTGTACTACGTCTCTCAATTTTTGTGTTGAATTGGATACATTCTAGTTTTATTGTTTGATCCAAATTAGACATACAGTCCTACCCGTTTATATCGACATTGCTTATCTCGACAAGCCGCCTATGTCGACAAAAAAGCAAAGTCCCGATCCCATGGTCTACTATTACTATCAAATTGTCATGCTTATATTGACGTCGAGATAAAAGAAAAACGTGTATGTCGATAGAAGCCCTTGGTCCCAGCTTGAACAAATCCTTTGTTTTCAAAACGTTTATGTCGACAAGCTGCCAATTAAGACCAATACTTTGTTCAACAATTAGTTGATCTTGCCGCCAGGCTTTTGATGTCGCGGTCGGATAAAAAAAAACAACATAGCAGCACATTTTCTCACCACTCTGCAGCTAGTAAAGTTTTTGATCTTGCCGCCTAGCTTATGGGTCATGTTCTTCAGATGTACTCTTACAATGACAACATGTACATCTGTCGGTCTTTCAGCCACTGAATTTTCTGAATGTAAATATCAGCACAGCTAAAAGGATCAATTGATGAACACAATTTCCCAATCAACAGGGTCGAAGCAGGACTAGCAAGCCATCCAGGAAATTGATGCGTACAGAGGACTCCTGTATACATGATTTTCTGAATCCCATATATAAAAATTGCGTGAAAATACGGATACTCAACAAAATGTCTTTAATTTATAAAAGACATAAAGCAAGACAACTGGTACAAATTTGAAAGAAATGGCGTTCCTTAACACAAACACAAGGTATATACCTTATATAGCAAACAGACATATAGCATCAACACAAATAGCAAACACAAGGAAATAGGCAACCACTAGCCATGGTCAAAATAAAAAACAAAGTAGACTACTAGAGTGGGTAGATCAAATCCCATCTAGTAAGGATCTACTGAAAAAACACTAGGGATACTAAAATACCCCAAATCAGATTTTATTTTATAACCCCAATGGGGAAAACTAAATGGGACTTATAATAAGAAATAAAAAACAAACAAACAACATACCTGGGGGTTCACAAACATACATACATACATAAAAACTTTTTACTCTTTTTGATTGGGGGGGGGGGGGGGCATCTGTCTAGTGCCGCCCCCCCCCCCCCCCCAAAAAAAAGAAAATACGTATTATGCGTTTGCGAGACCTTTGAAAGTGATCGGTGATTAAAACAAGTTTTTTTGCTGTGAAAGTTTCGTTTTTAACTTTATTTACATTTACGATGGCTACCGACAGCAGGGTAAAACACAAATTAAATTTACAGTCTTTGGAAACTAAATATCTGGATGTTAAGGAATGAACATCTCGCAAACAGGTCTGTGAAACTTTTTCACTTAAAAATAACACACGTCCAGGAAGGATGAAAGCTGCTGAGTCTATAAAGAAAGACTAAGTTGAAGGTAACTGCGCTTCCCAAAGGAAGAAGCAAGACTGCTACATTTGAAGACGTGGAGGAAGCATCAAATGTTTCAATAAAGCATTATCGAAAAAAACTTAGTGTGGAGAACTTCGCTGCAACAAGTGGTTGGTTCAGTCGCTTTAATGTTCGTCATAACATCAGATACAAAATACATGTACTGTTGACAGTTTTTCACTTTCCTGTGAATAGCCCCATCCCCTTGGTAACCTCAATAAGATGGGTACAGACTGACCAAAATCGAGGCCAATTTAAGTACATGTACATGAAGCATGTAACTGACAACTTCCCAACCACATGCTAATGCCGACGTTGAATATCGTAATGTTGTTCGTATCAGGATGTGATCAATACAATATTTTAATTTGGATTTTATTGCACAAAGGTAACCAAAATGTAATTTGTCAATATACAATATTTCCTCGGGCCCGAGGATGTCGAGATAAACGGGTAGGACTGTATTATTTAATACAAAAAATAAACTCTCTTCGAGAAACAATGTCGATCATTAGATAGATTTGATTGCGGTAGTAGTAAAATGAAAACAAACAAACAAGGGTTTATCATTACCAACATGAATTTAATGGGTCGACAAATTTAAAACAATGTAAAGTTGAACACGATAATAAAAATGCTGGTTGTGATTTGCTTGACAAATGTCAATTCACTTATTGAAAAAATCAGTTAAGTCCTCCCTTGCTTGATTCGATACAAAAGGTATATTCAAAGTGATAAAACAACACAGGTATTTTTTTTTAGTGCAAGTTGTTGATCAAAACAAGGCTGGCATATAATTATGTTCTCACAGAAGTACTCAGCAGGTTTCAATGTGATGGTTGATTGACTCTTTTCATATTTTCATAGAAAAAATATGTTGCAATTATAACAGAAATCACGGATTAGAATGTGACTTTCACACAGCAAGATATTTAATTGATGTTTATTTTATTCTCTGTTGCCACTTGTTAGCATTTACTAAACGTTTGAATTGATCGCTATTTTACCAGACTGTTTATTTACAGTGTATTGATGACTATTTATCAACATATAAACCCTAACATAATATGTGATATCTTATTTTGAACTTGCAAATTTCACAATATGAAATCTATCTTTATGGGCATTAATCACCATTTTTGATGATAAAACGAGAAATGTATAAAGGTTTAATTTACCAATTCTTATATTACTTTTTTCGCGTTCAGCATATTTTGAAAGATATTTAAAATATATTTTCTTTTGGTACAAATTGGGATCCACACCAGACACCATGTTATAAGCGGGTTCACAAGTTTTCAGTGTGCAAATTATCGAGAGAGTGGTGTATTTGGACAAAATCATTGAATCGGCACATCTGTCATATCTTTTTGGTAAACACAAAGGTTTGTTGCATAAAATTCAGAAATTGTTTAAATAAGCAAGTGCAGCAATCTCAAATACATGGATAAAAGTTCAATTATTTATCCTTCAGATACATTCTCCAATCACATTAACATTAGGAATATAAGTGTATTACCTTACAAATCCAGCCCTACAAAAATGATAAAAATCGTCTTTTCCTATAGCATATAGAAAAAGGGCACTAACTCTTGCCAATTACCTCCCATTTCCACTGCGAGGTGTCACTAGAGGTATAGCTTTGCTGCTGTACATTATACCTCCAACAATGGGTTGCATCGTTTTAACTGGAGGTGCACAACTTGCACATTGGGTAAAAATTGACTCTGGATGGACCTAAGTGGATCACACTGCAGAAGTTTTATGAGCTGTGTTGGCGGACTTCATGCATCCTGTGATTTGTGTTATGCACCCCTGTTTTAATCATTGTAGCAAGCATTTGTTATCAGCATAGGTTTGTTCTTTGTATTATTTATTTGAAATATTTGTAGAGGTTAATCCATGAAATTAAATGTCTCTAAATGTGCTCACTAGGACAGGCAAAATCATGAATTTAATTATGCATAAAATGTCTTCATTTTTTAACAAAACCACAAAAGTTTAGACCCATGAAAATAAATGGTGCTATACTTTAAAAGTGCCATAGAAATAATGACGTACACTGAAGCCAATAACATGATGTATCCCAGATAAAGATCCAGCCTGTTTGCTTCAATGTGCAGAGTGAAATATCACTGGAAGACAAGTTACAAAATTCAAAGTGAGATTACATCATTACAAGCTATAGTATGCAAAGTGAGATTACAACATTACAAGCTATAGTATGCAAGGGGATTTAGTGTGCAAAGTGAAATCACAACATTACAAGCTATAGTGAGATTACAACATTACAAGCTATAGTATGCAAAGTGAGATTACAACATCACAAGCTATAGTATGCAAAGGGATTTAGTGTGCAAAGTGAAATCACAACATTACAAGCTATAGTGGGATTACAACATGACAAGCTATAGTATGCAAAGTGAGATTACAACATTACAAGCTTTAGTATGCAAAGTGATTTAGTATGCAAAGTGAAATCACAACATTACAAGCTATAGTATGCAAAGTGAGATTACAACTATACAAGTTAAAGTGTGTAATTGAGCTACATTATGCAAGTGAGATCACAACAATACATTTGGCAGTATGCAAACTGAAACAAGTTTTCACATAAAATGTACAGTTAAATAAAACTATATGCTTAGATATGACTTAAAATAATGCCTACCAAACTTTAAGCTAATTTGAGAACCCTGTTGTAAAATCACATATACACAGATCAGCTGTGGGCCTGGTAATATATAAAAATGGGTAGCAACTCTGCCTTTATCATTCATTTTACTAATTCATCAAGTCTTTTTATGTTTTAGTGTTCCAGTGATGACCAAAAGAAAACTGTTCATAGCAGCAGCAGCTGTATGACACCATCATCAAAATCCTCAGACAGTGGAGAGGCAGATGATGAGTTTGAGTGTGAATGTGAGCACTGCCTGTATCTGCGACATCATGCACATACTGGTCAGGAGCAGGTTATGCAGGAATCAAGTCCAGTAAGAAGTAACCCTTCTTTAAGGGCAGTACTCATATCCCCTCACAGGGCACCAGGTGATAATCGTGATTACAGCTCTCGATCAGACATGGATTGGTTGTAAGTATTTATTGGATACATAAAATTAAACTTAAGAACTGCATCAGTCTTGAATCATACTTCTGGACTTTTAAACGCATGTTGTCCAGCTTGACAATAGCAGTACATAATAATTTGCTATACCTTTTTGTAAACTGGTTCAACTGCCAGAAAAAATTAATCTACCTTATTGAGAAGGGCTTGTTAGGGTTGGCAGGTCTGCAGTTGTCATTTGCTTGTTGCTGTGTCATACATGTGAAATCATTTTCATAACTGGTAATCAACCAGGAAACAAAAGAATTGAAACAAAACATGCCATGCCAGCCGCTTTGTGTGGTTGCAGAGGATTTGGTTATATATTAAACAGGTAGTGCACAGGTAAATGATCAGATACTGTAGGATAAAGAAACACTTGTTTGCTGAACATAACACATGAAAGAAATGCACCATTTACCTTCAAAGAAGGCTGCTTTTGTACAAATTAGTGAAGTACAATTTTGGGTGCCTAGTGTGAACAGCATTACATTGGAACTGCATTTTCTTTACAGAATAGTCTTGAGTGGATATCTTGGACCTTGTTAGAATGTTTTCTTAGAAAATATATTTAATTAAACATTTGCTGTAGGACTTAGTCTTATCTTCCTCCATATTGTTCTAACCACTGTTAACGCTGCAAATCATGTATGATCACAATATTTAACTGCCTTTATTTTTGTGGTTTTCATTTTTTATGGTTTTACACCAAATTAAATTTTCTTTGGTTCTTGAATTATGGATTTGCCACATTTGAGGAGGAAAGGACTGCTTTCTTCATATGTGATGTTTTTTCTTTGGATTTCAACACAAGTTATAATTACAAATGAAGATTAACTCACAGGAAGTGATTCTATATCTTCCTTGCTTATATTTTAGCAGTTTCTTTTTCTAGAAGATTGTAATGTTGTATTATTATTCTGGTGTAAGAAAATCATTATCTGAAAGTATTCATAAACACTTGATTGTAGCTGGTTTTCATAAGATTTTATACTTCCTGAATAATGTCAAACCATATTGCCTTTTTTTTTTTTCCTACAGAAGAACTCCAGATGATTTAGATCTAGAGACTGGAATATTTAGCATCCGCATTTTGGAACTCACACCATTGGATTACATGATCACCACAGAGTCCAGAGATATTCTTGATGTCATGTTTGAGGTCTGTATTACAGCTGCCACACTAGATAATATAGCAAAACCTCACTTATTTGGACACTGGCTGTTCTTAATTCCTTTTAAACTTCCATGAAATTTGAGTTTATACAATCAGGGTGTAAAAATAATGTCCTTTTTATATCCCTTGCTGTACAGAGGTAAATGTTATGGTCATCACCTCAACAAATTACTTTGCTCATGCAATTTTTATTGCTCTTTTTGTCTGTAGCTGAATGCAATGTACACTACAGACTCGTTAGCACAACTAGTAAAGCAGACTTTAACTCCCCTAATCATAAGGCCATTTGAGCCCCCTAATCATAAGGCCATTTGAGCTCCCTAATCATAAGGCCATTTGAGCCCCTATCATAAGGCCATTTGAGACCCTAATCATAAGGCAATTTGAGCCCCTATCATAAGGCCATTTGAGCCCTTAATCATAAGGCCATTTGAGCCCCTAATCATAAGGCCATTTGAGCCCCTAATCATAAGGCCATATGAGCCCCTAATCATAAGGCCATTTGAGCCCCTAATCATTAGGCCATTTTGGCCCCTAATCATAAGGCAATTTGAGCCCCTAATCATAAGGCCATTTGAGTCCCTAATCATTAGGCCATTTGGGCCCCTAATCATAAGGCAATTTGAGCCCCTAATCATTAGGCAATTTGAGTCCCTAATCATTAGGCCATTTGAGTCCCTAATCATAAGGCCATTTGAGCCCCTAATCATAAGGCCATATGAGCCCCTAATCATAAGGCCATTTGAGCCCCTAATCATAAGGCCATTTGGGCCCCTAATCATAAGGCCATTTGGGCCCCTAATCATAAGACCATTTGAGTTTATGGTATGACTCTTGTGTCCACTGCCCATCCATCTTGTGTGATCTATTCATGTTACCATACTTGAGTCCATATTTCTCTTGAAATTTCTATTAAACTAGGAATATGGGTTTGTATCATCAAAATCTTTGCTAAGGTTAATAATGAACAAAATCCATACATACTAATAAGGTGATCATGCATCTGAATGGCTGACCTTGTTTCAACGCTGTAGACAATGTTTTTGATCTGCTTTGGATCAAATGTGGAATATATGCTTTTATATTATTGAAATTTTAAGATCAGGAGTAAGATCTATAATATTAATAAAGTTACTAATTTGGACGTCATATTTCTCATCCAATCTCAGTTAAAATTGGATTATTGGATTGTATGACTAAAATTTGGACAATATTGATGATGAACAAGATGCATGAATATTTTATCAGGTGATCTTGCATTTAATTGGTTGAGCTTGTAGTCACTCAGGTAGCCAACTAATTGGTCTGATTTTAATCAAACTTTAAATTTAAGCTATATCACTAAGATCATGGATTATTGTAATCATGAGTGCATATTGATGAAGCATGTTTGCCACTGATTGGGTTAGCTTCTTACCAGTAAGGAAGGCATAAGGAAGGACAGAACTTTTAATATATGCTTTTAGTTTTAAACTCTATGGACAAATTCAGTAATGAGCAGGATACATGCATAGTAATGAAGTGATCTTGCATACGATTGACTGAGCTTGTTACCAATCTGGATGCTTTTTTTAAATTTGATTTAGATAAAACTTTAAATATAAGCTTATGTCATTACAATCTTTGATGTGGGAAGATGAGTAAGATCCATACGTATTATTGAGGTAATCTGGCATCTGATTGACAGATTTCTGCAGGCCATATTACTGAATCAATTATAATCAAACTGGGGCTCCGAGTGGCCAAGTGGTCTAAAGCACTCACTGTTACAGATCACTGATATCTCACCTGTCTACATGGGTTCAAGTCTCTGGCTCAGCCAATGTGGGTATGTGAGAACGCTTGCCGGTAGCTTCTCGTGGGTAGGTGGTTCTTTACGGGGCTTTACTGGGTTCTTCCGCCACCATTAATACTGGCTGCCACGTATGTCCTATCTTGTGCTGAAAAATGGCATTAAACCCTATAACGGTTATAATCAAACTTAGTATATACACTTCTGTCCTTTACATCTTGGACAGGTTTGATATTTAGCAAGATGTGTGCATATGAATGAGCTTGTCTTACTTCTGTTTGATAGAATTTGTGACCACTCTGGAAGCCATATTTCTGTTTTGAAAAAGGATTTTATCTTCATGATTTTGGATGAATTTGATAATGAGCAAAATCTATTCTCATTAATAATGTGATCTTTTATCTTTTCTTGGATGATATTTGAAAATGAGACTATGCACATTATAGCTCTAAAAAAATTATCAGGATAAACAGGTGATGTCACAAAATTGAAAACTTTTTTAACCTTGCGTAAAGAAATGGTTATTTGTTAAGTTATTTAAGCAGGCTGAGCAATATAAGGCCAATATGTGCCTTTTTTATGGATTAACATCAGACTTGATAAATCATATGATTTTCATCTGAAGAATTCTGTGCTGTAGCCATCATTCACAGATTCACATATTTACAAATTACTGTCTCAATTCTTGTTACTGCTGTTTTGTCTTTCAGCTGAATGCCATGTATCACAATGTTTTAAACACAACAATTCTGCCATTTTGGATTAATTGCTTCTGTGCAATATGTGCATGTTTTCATTGCAGTTTTTATTAAAGCTTCTGTTAGCTCTAGTATCATGGACCAAAAGAGCTTATGCAGTGCCCTGTTGTCAATCATCTATCCATCTGTTAGCACAATTTGTAATTGCTACTCCTGAACAACATTGAGAATTATTATGAAAATATGCACATTGATCCCAAAGTCTAGTTGGTCTTAACTGAAAATGGTGCCACTATGAAATCCAGTATGGGTGCCATCATGCCCATCTTTAAAATCTTGTCTTTTCTTCTTCATATCAATATGGAGTTATCACTGAAAGGCTTTATATGATGTCTAGTTGGTCTTAAAGGAAAATTATGTAATGTCCATTATACGCTCTGTAAAGGAAATGTTTCTGCTCAGTCATCAAATATGGCTGCCATGGTAACCATGTTGAAAATCTTGTTATCACAACTCCTCTTAAATGTACATTCATATCAGCATGCTTTTTAAAATTTCTTATGATGTAAGTTTCGTCCTAAATAATAATGGTGCTTATGCCACATCTATCACAGCACCCATCTTGAAAACCTTGTTACCACTAAGAATCATAAAATTTGCTGAGGGCATGCATACTTATGAGCAATACTCCATAATTTTAAAAGTAATTCATTTAGACCGATTATTTATGCTTCACTGACTTGAGTCAAATGTTTTATTTAATGTTCATTCTTCAGGCACTGTTTATGCAGGAATTTATGAAATTATTCATAATATACATTTCTTTTACTGAGATAATATTACATCAAATGAAATTTATTGTGTTTTATCTTTCATTGTTTTTACTGGTTTATTTGGTTATGTTTGTGCATGGAATGCATGACTACATCAGTTGTTGGCATGTTATATCCTTCATGTAGAGATGCATATTGATAAATGCATATTTTGCATGAAAAGTAAGTTCATAATTATAGATATATTTCCCAGTGTACTTGTTTTGACTTGACAGCATGTCAGTAAAGTTGCACAGTCTTGAATTTAACTGACCTTGGTTGAGCATAATACTGACCTGACAAAAAGAAAATACACAGTTTTAACAATCATTGGCTCATAACTTCTGACAGGTCTGACTCATAAAAATGTGTTATCTCATTAGAAAGAAAAATATCTTCATGTGCAAATGATGCCTAGATAACTTGTTACTGTACATAGTTTCCATTAAGAAATCAAGGGCTATGTTTTTAACTTCAATTTCATGATTTAGTATACAAATCAAATGATCTTGTAGAATGTGATCCTGCAGATGTTAGCTGTGTATCCAGATCTATTGGGAGAGCAGGCCCCACCCCCAGCTTCCAAGGCTGCTATAGATGCCCTACCCACCAGAATTGCCAGTGCAGAGGATATAGGTAAATGAAGAAAAATGGCTTTCATTTGTAGCATTAAAATACTATCAGGATTTATTGTAGGGATGAATGTTATAAATTTGATGCTTTCCTTATTTCGATTACTATTTCAAATATTCAAAATTAAATCTATTTCACTCATATATGAGTTATTCTTACCAAACATCAGAATTTATTATTTTAGGTGTAAAAGACAACATTGTTACATTCAGTTTTTGTTAAATTTGTCCCATATTTTTATATACCTACCATAAGTTTGATGGAGTCCATCCATTCATCGGATATAATGAGGGAATAAAAGTTATCATAGTTGTACTTGTAGTTTCTTGGATTTTATAATACCCGAATTGCCAGTGCAGAGGATATAGGTAAATGAAGAAAAATGGCTTTATGTATTGTCTAACTGTGGACAGTTGTTGTTTTTTGGTGTCTTTATTTAAAAGTCACTTAACAGAATTTGACCAAATTTAATAGAAAAGCATCCTGGAATTAAGTGCTATTACTTTTGTTCAAATGATGCAGTTTTGTCATCAGTGACAACTTCTAAAAATATTGCTTTTCATGATGGTGTAATAGAAACAGACAAATTTATTTTAATAAAGGTACATTATTGTACCTGCCGACTTTAGACTTTCAAAAAGTGTTTTGTTGTTCGATTTGTGGGTCGTTACAAATGATCCAAGCAAGAAGCATTGTACATTTGAAAAGAAGTTATTTACTTACATAAACCGCTCCGATGGCCTAGTGGTTAGAGCCTCTGCCGTGGAAGGGGGAGGACGAGGGTTCGATCCCCAGCCGAGTCATACCAAAGACTTACAGAAATGTACTAATAGCTGTCTCACTTGACGCTCAGCATTAAGAGATTAGTGTTAGGACTGGTCAGCCTGGTGTCAGGATACGGTGACTGGGTGGGACATGATGCTACATGTCTGCAGAATGATGCCCCAGTGCTTGACATCACTATAAACTGCCTCACTCTATTGGACACTGGCATACAATATTAAATTGTACTCTTCGACTTTGATGGTCTTAGTAGTTCATTGGAGGAGTTAAAGGTCATGCATGTGACATTGGTGTTTATCTTTTGTACTCATTAAAGACTGGATGGTACTGGTGTATTAACTTACCTGAAGATATTTTTCTTTTATTTTTTAATTTAACTTCTGCAGGTAAGATCACAAAACTACATCTTCTCAAAATTTTCTACCTTAAATATTGTAACTTGACTGGATCTAAAATATCTAAAATATATATAAGCAAGATTAAAATCCTGAATAAAATTAAACAATGTACATGTATCTATAACTGACCTAAGAATAGCATTTATCATGTCTATTATAAGACATCATCCTGTTTTATCATTTACTTGTGTTGGCAAGTTAAAAAGATGCTTCAGCAGTTGGAATTAAAAACAGTAATGAAAGATTACAAACACAGAAGATGTGTTGAAAGAATTTCCAAAAAGTTGCTTTTTATGATTACAAATTTCCAAATCCAGGGTTGGGGCCTTGGTATAAAATCTTATTTATACCAACTAAAGGTGATTTACTTATAAACAGACTAGCAATACATCAGATAATGTTTTCTTTCATTCACAGAACAGAATGTTTCATGTCCAATATGTCTCTGCCCATGGGAACTGCAGGAAGTGATGTCAAAGTTACCATGCCGACACCTTTTCCACCCACTATGCATAAAAGCATGGCTAGCCAAGGTAAGAGCATACAATCAGTGTCTCCCCCCCCCCTTCTCTGCAGAAAAAGTGAGAGTGCATGAAGGTATCTTTTTAAATGCCATTATATTTGTCTGAGTGATACAGTCCACTAAAGAGAATATAATCTCCATTCCTTTTATAACTATTTATGAAGATTAAGCCTGAGAAAATAGTAATTATATGTATACTATAAAAATATCACATTAATCATGATGGATTTAATTAGTAATTACATGTATGCTGTTAAAATATTACATTAATCATGACTGATTAGTAATTACATGTATGCTGTTAAAATATTACATTAATCATGACTGATTAGTAATTACATGTATGCTGTTAAAATATTGCATTAATCATGACTGATTAGTAATTACATGTATGCTGTTAAAATATTGCATTTATAATGACTGATTAGTAATTACATGTATGCTATTAAAATATTGCATTTATAATGACTGATTAGTAATTACATGTATGCTGTTAAAATATTACATTAATCATGACAGATTAGTAATTACATTTATGCTGTTAAAATATTACATTAATCATGACTGATTGGTAATTACATGTATGCTGTTAAAATATTACATTAATCATGACTGATTAATAATTACATTTATGTTATTAAAATATTGCATTAATCATGACTGATTGGTAATTACATGTATGCTGTTAAAATATTACATTAATCATTATGGATTAGTAATTACATTTATGTTATTAAAATATTATATTAATCTTGATGGATTAGTAATTACATGTATGCTGTTAAAATATTACATCATGATGGATTAGTACTTACATTTGCAAATTTCCCTCTGTCAAAGTTTGCATATTTATAGGTATTTAATTTAATAGATTAAGGGTTACAAATACTCAGGATAAAGAATACAAAAATAAAATGGACTTTAAAACATTAAAATATAAACATATTCACACTAAATAATCAATGCCAGTGAGGAAATGACAGAGAAATTGGCATGAACTGTCCATGAATTCAAGAAAGCTAGACAATTTATTCAATTTGGCGATTATTTTGAGTGACAAATGTGTTTTTATACTGATACCTGAAAACTTGATTGACACAATATGTATTGAGTGGTTTTGTTCAAACATAAGCCTATACACTTATTATCCATGTTCTGCAGTGTAATATAATTAGCCACTTTTATGTATGCAGAAAGTAACGACACACTGTTATGTTTATAACAAAAAAATGTGTGTGTGATTGTGTGTGTATTTGCTGACTGGGTATTATCTTCCTCAGTAGATAATTGATAAAATTAGTTACTTATATACCTCTTCACTTGTTTAATGTCAACCTTCATTTTATTAACCATATTTACCATATTTAAATACCAGTACAGCTCTCCTATATTATTATAAAGCGCTAAGTTGTATTGTGGTACCAACATGAACTCCACGAATCAAATTAAACTATTAATTCAATTTTATGACATTGGCCAGTTACAGTGGCCGCATATCACATGTATACTGATGTAATGAAGCTTTTAAGTTGGGTTATTTAGGAATATAGATGCTTGCTATTGACTTGTGCCTTCCAATTCAGGGTGTTCTTTAATGTTCAGTTCTAGAAAACCATTTGAACTTAGTAGACCAGATTCAGTTCATATGGATAAAGCAGAAACTCACAAGCTTTTTTTTCCCTTCTGTAGTTTTAGTACATGTGTGATGAACATTCACGAGCTGCAATATATAAAAAAAACACAGCTGAGTGACAGGAGTCCCACTAAGGCCTCTTGTTTTCATATTAATATCTGTCCTACAATATTATAAGTATAATCTGCCTGGAACAGTGATGTTTTGTAGAATTGGGCTCAGAATTCTTATTCAGATTTATATTAATTACATAATAATTACATTTATTAGTGTCATTTAGCAATATTGACATAGTAATATTATTGAGTACATGTAATGCAATGTACATAATATCTTAAACTCGTATTCCTTTATGCAATTTTTGGAAGGCTTTACTATTATTAATTTCATAGATTTCGTTTCAATAGAAAGTCATTTATACTTCATATAGTTGCCATGCCCTCTATATAGCTGAATGGTAAGTTCTTGGCTGGTTGGATGAAAGCGGTTGTCTATATTGTATATATAATCCTTGACCTGCCATCATGTATTGTGCAGGCAGATCAGGTTCTTTGGTTGTTTGTATTACTGATTACTCCTAACAAGCTGCAATCCTAGATCTGCTGGCACATTATGCAAAGGCAGATCTGGGTCTATGTAGTTGGCACTGGGATTTACAGTATGTCTTTGTTGTCAGTGTGCTATAATAGATATTTTTGCTTCTGGAATATAATTTTACATTTTTAAAATGTCATTTCAGTCTGGGACTTGCCCTGTTTGTCGCCAGACAGTCTGATGTCAGTTCTCCAGTACTCGGAAGATTGCTATGCAAAACTGTGATAACAATACAGTTGTTTTTTAATTTAAAAAGGCTACAAAAAATTATCAGTTAAGCTCAAGTGAATGACATTATTAGAGATGTCTTTTCAGAGATCCAGTTTATGTGATACTTCAGATGATAAATATAGTCATGTTGTGATTATGTACCTATATCAAGGATTTCGTTTGGCTGGCTTCATCATTTATTGGTTAGTGCAGCAAAACATACTTATTCTTTTAAAACGATCTTGTTCTATTCATTTCTATCTTAAAGTTTGGTTTATTTCATGCTAGTATCAATCTCACCATCCCTTTAATTCTGTGTTTATTATGGTTTTAACCATTGGGGGTGGTGGTGATGGTGCTTGACACACAGACAAACATGACTGAATGGTATGTTGACAAAGGTATCACAAATGTGAAATTTGATGTTTTATGCCCCAGAATAAATGTAGTAGGTGCTACCTTGTCTGTTGGTACATGTACATATTTACATTCAAGTAACTTTCATGTTTAGGGCTGTTTCTTAGGCACTATTGTTTGGACTTTGTATTCCATTAGCACATTTCTAGTTCTACAATACATTATATCTGGTTTATGATTTTGGACTTAATCATTAACCATTAATTTTCTCTCTTTTGAACCACTGGAAACCTTGTCATGTGACCTGAAATAAACATATATTATAATTAGGCACTGTGTTCTTTTCTGATTGTATAGCTATAGGTCAGAAGTGAATATCTCTTAAATAGTAGTTTATCACATTTTGACCATCACCCCATCCCCATATTGAACATGCTGTCTACATACCAAGGATTCTTTGGTCAGAAGCTAATGTTAGTGTATTCTCTTTTCCTGTCCAGCATGTGTTGTTTATAAGAGTTTGAATTTTTAGAATTCCTAGAAATGATTTTTGGGCTAAGTCCCTTTTGTTAAGGATTGACATGTGTAAATTTGTTTTTTCATGCCCAATCAGTGTATATATGGTTATAGGGTGGGGGATATCTGTAGTTTCCAAAATTACAACCCAGGGTCCCATTCCCAAGGGATATGGATAGACAGACTCATGGGTCAATATAGGATGTATATCTGAATTTAACTTTCATGTCTGAAAAAATGTATTCATGATCATCATTTTCACAAACGAAACTTCATGTTTATTGGCAGTAATTGCTTGTTGTGATCTTAGAACATTTGACTCCTCACAGGTGGATGGGTGGGGTGTTCAAGATTGGAAACAAAACATCTTGGGGGAACTAATGCATCAGCTTTTGTGAATGTTCATCTGAAGTTGTAGATAAGACAAATGGACAAACAGACAGAGAGCATCACAGCTCTGGAGACAATAGTACATGCCTACTTACCAACATTTCCAGGGCTGAGATTTGTATGTGCAAGTTTTACACCTATATGAGGTAAAACTGGACATTATGTTGCTTGTCATATATTCATATGTTTTGCTCACTATTTAAGACTATTGTGAGCTGAAAAATGCTTTTTGTTTCTGCTTTGCCACATTGCATTCCTTGAGATTTTTGTTAATTTTTCTTTTAAAAATAACCCTTTTTCCTGAGATATATTGTTATTGAATAATTAACAGTTAACACATTTATGTGCCTGGTTCAGAGGTGAAGATTGCACAAGGCAATTTATTGTGTGTTACAGACTTTAAGGATATTGTAATAATTATCACATTTATTCTGTACACTGACAAGAAAATTTCATCAGATGTTATACAGTTGTTACTGATTTTGTCAACATTTTGTAGTGTAGATCTATTCAAATCAATGTTTTGGTGTGATATTTTTTTTAGTGAACTGAGGAAATGAGAAGAAATTCTAACAGCCATTGTCATTCACAGATGTTACAAAAAATGTGTAAAAAATATACTTCCTCATTCTAAACCTATTGAAAGTGCCATCTTGCTAATTGCACACTCGTCCAAGCAATGACACATAGATTGTATTATTGTCAACAGCATGTTGATTTTTATTTCACCTGGCCATAATGCCATATGAGTTTATGGTATGGACATGCATCTGTTGTGTTTTATCCATCTGTTAACAACTGCTTGTTATCACTTTAGAGGCCATCTTTCTCATTTGAACTTTATAAAATTTAGAATATTGGCCAATATTATCAAGATCTCAGATTCTATATGAACAAGATCTATGCATATTTAAGCCATGATGCAGTGTATCCACTAGGAGTGCAGGACTGAGTCAAAAGTCTCTTTGTCAAAACTGGAGGTGAGACTGATTGAAAAAAACATGTTGGTATCAAAACAGAGCTCATATTAAAAATTTGGGGGTCTCTGAAGCGCAAATGAGGGTAATGGGAAACACTGCACAATGCACATGATTTGCTTAATCTCATTACCACTGTGCAGGCTTTATTTTAGTCCTATTGGAATCACATGGAGCTTATATCATTAAGATTTCAAAGTGTTTAGAAATGAGCTGGATCCATACATATTAAAGAGGTAACCTTGCTTTTGATTTGCTTAGCTTGATACCACTCTTTATGCCATATTTTTGATCTGAGAGTACAGTATAAAGGGAAGTAATTACTTAACACTGTTGTAACTTGAGCTTTATCTGCCTGCTCAGACTGATTGGTTTATCACAGTTCACCCCAACTATGAAAATTTACAATATAGAATGTTTCGTGAAGAGATATTCTTTGTTTTCAAATTTAATGTAATGCTGATTATTCAGCAATGCTAAGAAAATAGAAAACTTCAAGAATAATAGTACATTGCACAAAGCCTTCATTAGAAATACAACTGTCACTTACTAATACCTGCATTTACACCATCTTTATTCTTGTCCAGTCAGATGAAACTAAACTGGACCTTGGGTTACCTGTAGTTGTTGCAAATTTTGTCTGACTTGGCATATAGAGTTATATCAAGAAGATCCATACATGTTAATTAGACTCATTGGATTGACCTATTTACCTGAACAGATTGGTTGGCTTATTAGCCTGATTGGATTGGTCTGTTAACCTGATTGGATTGGCCTATTTGCCTGATAGGATAGGCTTATTAACCTGATTGGATTGGCCTATTAACCTGATCAGATTTGGCCTGTTAGCCTGATCAGAGCACTCCATTGCCAAACTGGAAGGTCCTTTTTGACCTGTGCAGATGGAAGTAGGAACAATTATTTTCATTCTCTAGTAAACTTTCTATAATTATTGCTGAACAATGTATATTTATGTTACCCTCCAAGTTAACTGTATATGGTACATATGAATGAGTATACAAATTAGGAGAGTGGACTGCACTTTGCATGGGAGACCTCACCTGTAGTAGCTAATCAAGGTAATCATTTATGGTTACTTAGTGGGCTATATGCATGAACAAGAACAATGATTTTAAAAACGATAAATATAATTTCTGTGTATTATTAGCTCATTATAGTACTACTGCTTTTATGTGTTCATATTGTGTTATTTGTGTCTTGTCACTGGGTTCTGAGTTGATATATATCAGACTTGGTAAAAAGGTCATGTAATTTGGCCATTAATGAGTTTTGTTATGAGCAATACTTATGCATATTAATCAGACCAAATTCTTATCCAATTTTGATCCAGTTTTTGAAGTATGCTTGTATCATTATGCATTTAGATGGCTTTTTAAGCGAGATATGTACACATTGATGAGATGATGAGTATCTGTATGGCCAAGCATAGTTGTGGTTATTTATATTATTTCAATAAAAATTGCTTAATTTGTTGGAACAGTTCCGTTTTGGATGAAATGTATGCATAATAGTTATGCCTTTGTTTGTGAGCTTTTATCAAACAATAGTACAGTAACTAAATTGAATAATGAACATAATATAAAGGTTGACAGATAGTTTAAATATGCTTCTGTTCTTACAATGCCCAACGAGCCTGCAAAGGTCAGCCATGAAGAGTTATTAGGCAGGTTAGCGATGTCAGATCCATTTGGACTTCATTATATATTGATATAAAATTAACTCAGCAGTACATTTATATGTTTGAAATAATGATACATCTATGGGGTTTGGGGGGATCTTTAAGAAGACTCTCATACAGCAAGAAATTTGTTCTCCTTGAAGAGTGTGTGGTAAGTTACATTAAAATCATGTCTTGGATGAAAGTCATACTGTTTTAGTTTGAGTATAATTAACTATAATAATCATTTTCACTTTATTTGCAGTGTTCCATACAAATATGCTATAAAGCACCTAAGATGTTTTTAGATGGCTGTGTCATTTAAGAGTCTTTTTTTTTATTGATTGTATGATTGTATGGCCCATGGATATGGGTATTACAAGAGGAAGTAAATTTCATCAGAAGGCATATATATCTATTTTCATTTTATTAAACTATATATTCACAGACAGTTGTTTACGTTTGGTGATGGTAATGTTATTTAATGAAGCAAATTCACATAATACTTGCCAATTCAGACTCGTTCTAGAACTCATTTTGCAGATATCGTTGAATTTTTGTTGACAAAGGTATCAAAACAAATGTATTTGTTTGTGGAGAAAAAGAGAAATGCAAAGAATATTGAAAGATAAAATGAAGGTGACAGAAATATTGAAATCCTCTTATTTCATTAAACTAGAGATAAGCGTGTAAAGTGAGGAATAGTCGGGTAAAGGTCATGGTCACTTGTATAGCAATTGTCATAGTGGTATGTATGGGGGGGGGGGGGGAGCGGAATAACCTTACATTATGGAAACAGTCAAATGTATAGGTTGTGATGGAGTTGTAGTGCAAACTTTATAATGTTCTGTTAATGTAGGCAAAAAATGGCCTTATATTATGGAAACGTTAAAATTGTGTCCAACTCTCGGATGTACATATGTAGCATTCTTTGGGATTAAGAGTCAAAGGTCACTGGGTGGATTGCTTGTAGGTTTTGATCTGAATTATTGGTTTTATAAAGTGTTTCTTTCCATGGATGTATTGTTATTTACTTTGGTCTATAATCTTTACACAAGAGCTAGATCAGCCTAATAAAAGGGCTTTGATCCATAATCTTTACATGAAAGAACAGCCCAATAATTAGGATTTGGTCTATAATCTGTACACAAGAGCTAGAACAGCCCAATAAGGGGGCTTTGATCTATAATCTTTACAAAAGAGCTAGAACTACCCAATAAGAGGTATATCTGTACACAAGAGCTAGAACAGCCCAATAAGGGGGCTTTGGTCTATAATCTTTACATAAGAGCTAGAACAGCCCAATACGGTGGCTTTGGTCTATAATCTGTACACAAGAGCTAGAACAGCCCAATACGGTGGCTTTGGTCTATAATCTGTACACAAGAGCTAGAACAGCCCAATAAGGGGGCTTTGGTCTATAATCTTTACACAAGAGCTAAAACATCCCAATAAGGGGCTTTGGTCTATAATCTGTACACAAGAGCTAGAACAGCCCAATAACAGGCTTTGGTTTATAATCTGTACACAAGAGCTAGAGCATCCCAGTATGGGGGATATTGTCTATAATCTGTACACTAGAGCTAGAACAGCCCAATAAGGGGGCTTTGGTCTATAATCTGTACACAAGAGCTAGAGCATCCCAGTATGGGGGCTTTGGTCTATATAATCTTTACACAATAACTGGAATGACCCAATAAAAGGATTAGGCAATTGACAGAGTTGCAGAGGTCATTTGAATATGTGCTATTACAATTGGTTGGTTTTTATGAGTTTAACACCATTTTTCAGCATATGATAGGCTAAACATAGCCACCACTATATTTGAAGGCAGGCATTAGCACTAGGGAAAAGTTGGTGCATCCATCCGTATTTACCAGATCTTGTATAAAGGCTTGCAGTTTGGGTAAAGATGAACCATTTCAAGTTTTTGGGGGCCCATACTTATGGTCACAGAAACTGATAGGAAAGAAATGGTTTTCTGAATAATAAAATTAGTTGTACATCAAATTCTTGGACCAAGCTGTATTGATGACTTGCACTTATGGTAAGGATGAAGCTTATTGATTTAGGGTCAAAGCCAAGGTCACTGAATGAAAGAAGAAAACTAGTTTCACAAAATAACATTTCATATCTAGAGCAAGCTTTGTGGATGGCTTTCACTTTGGATAAGAAAGAACCCAATTGATTTTGGGGTCCAAACGTCAGATTCATTGACTGAAAGAAAAAAAAGTTATCTGTACCACATTCACCAGTTATTGCATAGCGTTTTGACCACCTGTAGCCCTTTGTTTCCTCTGTTTCCATTATAACAGCTGCAAAAGTAAGACTGTCCAAGATGGCATACAGCATTATATGTTTTGTGTGTACTACTAACAAAAAAAAAGCCTTGGCACGGTGTAGATCTATGGCATTGGTCTCAACCTGTCCGCCCCTATCTCGTCGCCTCAGATGTTGCCTCCTATTGTCAGCCCATTATCATCGTGGCTGCTTTTCGAGGATACTCCTGAACTACTCTCGCTTGCTTGATGTTCCTCCAAAAAGTTGTGACAACTCTCACCGCGGTGTAACATCGGCTTATTACATACTCCATCTCGGCGGAAGATATGTTGTAGAAACCATGGAGCTGATCATCGATTTTATTTTAGTGATGCTTTGCGCTAGATTGTTGACGACCTTCCTCTGGCATGTCTTGCATGTCAAGTTTGTTAAAAATTCATGGAACTTGCATCTGACAGCGGTGGTTCTGAAACGATGATTTACCTGGCTCTGGCAGGGTTACATGTCTTGGCAGCCTTAGGCATGTGCTTTCGGCAGATGATGTTGAAGTAGTGAAGACAAAGACTGCAAACGTGATTCTTGTGCTTTATCTTGGTATGGTTGTGTGTACCATCTGGCTTAGACGAAGAGGTTGATACGATGTGACTCTTTTGAGTTACTCTGGAGACACCTTCTGTATCAGAAAGCAATAGCGTTTATAAGCCTTTGCTCTAGACAAGGACACTTACTGAAATGCATGTGTTATGTCGCTCAAACTTGGCCCATGTCGCTCTTTTAAGCAGAAATAGCAAAGCCAAGATACAGATGGTACTTACCTGATATGTCAACGTGATTGTCTGCCGATATCAAGGCGACATAATAGCCATCTTAGAGCAATTTGTGTTTGTTTCTAACATTGATTAGCTACCTGGGCTTCAGTGTTAGAAGGTAACATTGGCCTTGAAAAGGTCGATACTGCAGTTTTAACAGCACACCATGCCAAGATCCAATCAGATTCCCACGCATGTATATTTCACTGTTATTTATGATTAGATTTACAGGATTGTTGCACCAGCAAGCAGCCTAATCTCATCAAGTCCGAGTACTGTGTAGCAATTGTTTCTAAATGATATAAATATGATGGCACCTCCTTGCTGAATTAATGAAATGTTTTCCCAGCCGTGCATTTAGTACAAGGCTCAAGTCGAAGCAACCAATTTTTCTGAACTGCATGGCAGCAAGAAATATCGTGGTAACTCGTGCTAGTTTCCATTAGTCACAAGGGCTCAGAAGTCTCTTACAGCTTGGTCCCTCTTCCTTATAAACTTTGGTAGGGTCTTAGCAAGATGTGGACTTTGCACACAAAAAAGTGTTTTGGCATCTGTTTCTAGTGTGGAGTAAAACAAGTTTTGGCATCGGTCTTTAGCATGGATAAAAACAAAATTTGGTCATTTCTCAAGAGGGGACCGACACTAAACTTCAAATTGAGCACTTTTAGGACTTTTAAACTTATATTTATTACGGACGTGGTGCAAATCAGCATTTATTTCTCTTGGTTTTTAAAAATAATAATGTCGAGTCTTAAATATGAAACAAATCGATCAGTTTTCGTCTAAGAACATAAATTTAATCTGCAGTAAAATAATTTTTGTTTGTTACTTACATATGTAATTGGAATAATGATGCCTATGGCACAATTAATTTCACATTAGTTCTGTTTCCAATGATAGATAACTATGCAGCATACGTGCCAGGCAGAAAGAGACCAATCTAGAATGCTAAATACTTAATAACTGTATTCCCGTTACAGTGAAATAAGCATGAAATATATTATTTGGTTTCGACGCTCGACGACGGTCATTTGGCAGACGAATCTCGGATAGTATGTTAAATTGAATTAATTTAAAGCACAAAGTGTGTATATCGACGTTACTAATGTTTTCTCAACATTCCAAAAAGCTTGTTAAAAACGTAATTTAGAAAAGAACACATCGGTCGCTTTCAGAATTTATTGAATTGCTTACTGGTCATATTTTGGACAAGGTATATGACTCAAGAACTGGAATACTTGTTGGGTCCGTGCTATGGGGTGATTGGGCGAAATTGTCGTATGAGAACAGTGTAAACAACTTGAGTGTTTACACGAGCCAGAATCGACCTTGAATGGAACCAAGCAGGGCGCACTACGAAAGTTATGGGTCTCTAATAAAGTCATAAATGCAGTTGCTTTGATAAAAGAAACGGGCTGCGAGCTTCGCTACACTAAATGTGTGAGTGGGCCGTATATTGTACTCCTGTCCAGGAATGTTTAATTTTACCTAAAGAGACACAGAAAGATAGAGACAGATAAAAGTAATATGTTTAGAATGACTCGTGTCACTTTCAATAATTTGAAGGTTGTGACTTGATTGGTAAACAGAAGGGTAGAACATGACCTTCTATTGATATCCACCAGATCTCCACATACGTCGGTGGGGATCGGATTTTAATCAGATTGAATCATAATCGCCTTGTATTGACTACACGGCTTATGCCCCTCCCCACCCCTTTGTGTCAATACAATGCATTAATAATCAAAATGAAACTTAACCAGTTTGTACATTTTTACTTCAGATAAAAGGTGGAAAGATAGAAAAGAAGTTATTTGTTTTTGTAGTCGAGTGTGATGATGATTTGACGATCATAAATACCAGAAATAACATGCTATCTATAAAATTCCTGCTGAAAATACACACGTGGTCCATGAAAAAAGGTGAAAAATTCAAATTGTGTAACCCAATCTGAAGCTAACTATGACTGTGTGCACATATCCAGGACCATTACTATAATTACTAATGTTGCTGCATTATTTTACTACAACTGTAGTGAAGCATTTTTATTTCTGACAAGGCAGTATACAAAAACTGGTTTCTTGTGACTGTTTTTGAATTTTGTATACAGCTTCTCTCAATTATCGTCTGCTTTACCTTATTCTGTTTAGATGAGAGGTAATTTCTGCCAAATATTTAAGTCAGACTTGAACTCGGACTTGCAATTAATAACGGCTCTTAAAAGGAATGTCAAGTTTTTGCATGATTGATATAAATTCTGGTCAGGAAATGGGTAAAATTACGGTTGGAATATAACAACACGTGTTAATGAATATAAATGGAAAGAAGAAAAAAAAGGTACTTTTTACTAATATGTGAATGGGCTATTTCAGAATAAAATTATGGGGCTGTCAAGTGCAATTGGGGCGACACGCGGTAACAATACTTAAGATCCATCCGTGTACTTGTGCGCCCGGGGCAGGGGGAACGGCGGTACGGAGTGGTAAAAATTTGTTTGGCTTTATGATCACTGCCGGGTTGGAGTCTCGCCTCGGTCAATGTAGGTGTGTGCAAATGTTTGCCAACAGCTTCCCTTGGATTGGTGGTTCTTAATGAAGTTTTCCTGGGTACTTTCCCCACCATCTAATCTGACCGTCGTGTATCGTGTGCTGAAAATAATCATGTTAACCCCACATACTACAGTGATTCAAAGTTATGGTTCAATATTTTATTTTTCCATCATGCTTCCCCTTCTACTCTGACTTCAAAGCTGTTTCATATTAAGGGACGAAGCTTCTTCTACTTCTTGCCATAAATCTGGAAGACCATGCCTGGGTGCTTGTCAAATTTGATCAAATTATGTACAGCACGTTTTGAGATGTTTAATGGCTTTTCAGTTGTTAGCTCAGATGGCCGTAAGGTCATGCGAGTTTATTGTATTGCCCTGCGTCCTTTGTGCAATGTATGTTGTCCCTCGTGTCTCCGCCAGAAATTGCCTGTTAGCTCTCTGGTATTTTTTTTAATTTCATTTCAATCAAACTTGGAATGGGTTTATATCAGTTAACTTGCATACTAGATGATCAGGAGAACAGTCTGAATATTAATGACGTTTTCTTGCATCTCACTGAGTTTGTTATGATGCTTCAGGACGTATTTATGATCTGATCTTGATTAGAGTTTGAATATTTGCTCTTTCCTTATGATCTTAGACGAGTTCAATAATACGCCAGATACATACATACTAACGAGGTGATCTTTTCCGATTGGCTGAGCTGAGGTTATTAGCTCTCGATATGCCATTTTTCTGATCCGATTATGATCAGACGTAATATATAATAAAATGTCTAGAGCTTGGAAAGTTTCATTAATGCATAGGATCAATGCACATTTATGAAGTAACTTTGTAGTTGATGGCTGGCCTTGTTACCAGTCTGGAGGCCAGGTGTATGATCCGAGTGTTGAAAACACACTTGGAATATATGCTTATATCATTGTATCGGATGGTTTCATCAAGGAATAAGATGCACACGAGTTAATGAGGCGTTCTTTCTTGCATCGGATTGGCTGAGCTTGTCACATTGGAAACCAGATTTTTTATGTGATTTTGACTTGAGATATCGGCTTATATCAGGATTTTTTTAAAAATACTTTACTAATGGACAAGATCCGCGTACATTAATAATATAATCATGCATCAAATTAGGGAGAGCTATACAGATATGAACTTTTGAGACGTGAAAGTTAAAATTTGTATTTGCAGCATGCATAATTGAGAGAATGTTGGTATACCTCTCTGCTACTTTCATGTAATGTGTCTGAAATTTCTTTGCATATTGTACTTTTGGAAATTGTACTTGATCTGAGCGCATATCTAACCAAAATGACTGGCCCTATATACTTGAAAAATTAGTCTGAATAAGTCTAAAGTGGGATATCTTTTGCAGTTATTAAAATAGGGAAAACGAATTTTTCTAGACAAGACAATACCAGCTCATGAACTGAAATGAATGAATTACAAAATATTTTTAAATTGTTATCGGCACTTTACTTAAGAAGTCCGAAAAGTAAAAATGACAAAGCAGAGATAGCAATTTTTTTTAAAGGCGCACATATGAGATAATGCCATACTTTATACTCTATAACCATAATTACACCCATGAATCTCAATCCAAAATAATCGGAATTAAAAATTATTTTAACGATATCCAAAATATACCAGGTCTTTTTAAAGTAGCAAGTATAACCAGTTAAGAAAACCAGGGAATTCTTTACTTTAAAAAAAAATCTCAAAATTACGAACCTGTAAAGTGCCACATTAGCAGAAGAACTTAATGCTCTAGAACCAATATGTGTGTTGATTTTGATCATACTTAGAATATATTTTAATCAAAAGATATCCTTGCATATGAGTGAAGTCGTAATTCTGATATATTTTTTTATCATAATTGCAATCCGGCCATCGAGATCTTGTGCAATTTAGAGCATACACATTACCGAAGTGATTTTGCCACTGATTGACTGAACCTTTTACAACAATCTAAGTCGTATTTTTTAATCTGTCGGGTTTTATTGATATCTACATCTCGGACGACTTCGATTGTAAGCAAGAAACTGTATATCAAGTATGCCTCTATCAGGATATAGTAAAAAAAAAAAAAAAAAAAAGCACAATAAACATGTCCTCAAATGTGGCCGATACGTTTACATAAGATGAATTTTTTTTTTACATAATCTTGCTTTGTAGAATGTTCAACTATTAGTTATCTCTTGTCCGTACGGGCAGTCACTTTTAATAGATGATCTGCATCATTGTTACAATTTCCGAATAATCGCCAAGCAAGGGTGGCTTTTTTTGTGTGCAAATTCTGGTGTGCTGAAACTGAGAAATATTTGTATTCATCTGACCGTACAAGTGGGCTGATGCTGTGGCTTAACATCGTGTGTCTTGCGTCTCTTGTCAGTGTACTGTTTCTATATTGTCGTCCATATTGATTTCATTTCAATCAAATTTGGAATATAGGTTAATATCGTGCAACTATCGGATGCGTTCAACAACGAACGAGATCCATGCATATAAATGCGGTAATCCAGCAGTTAACCGGCTTGTTATCACACTTTCTTTTGGAGCTGTCTTTCTGATCCAATTTTGATCAAACTTTAAATATTTATTTCCATAATCCTTTAGATATTTCTGATCCTATTTTGATCAAACTTTAAATATTTATTTCCATTATCCTTTAGGTATTTCTTATCCTATTTTGATCAAACTTTAAATATTTATATCCATAATCCTTGAGGCATTTCTGATCCTATTTTGATCAGACTTTAAATATTTATATCCATAATCCTTGAGGCATTTCTGATCCTATTTTGATCAGACTGATATGCTTATATCGCTAATATCTATGACAATGGTTATGGTCAGATGTAATTGTCTGAACCAGTTGAGAGACTATATTTATGACACCATTTGAATCGAACTTAGTACATTGCCTAATATCGTCAAGATGTTGAATGGTTTTATTATAACCGAGCCCATTGACATTATTTGTATTATGGATATTTTGGTTTACGACAGATAAAACTCTATTTTTGATAAAACTTTATAAATGGTCCCGTGTCATCACGATTTTGGTTAAGTATGATCACAAGCGATATTCGTCCATATTACAGTACATGTCATTTAATCTGATTAGCTAAGCTTGCAGCCAGTGATAAAGCAGCTCTGTTTTCGTTTAAATATTAAACAGATTTGTTAAGCAGTGTAAATTATCAAAATGTTACGCAAGCTTGATTTGGAGCAAGATCTGTGCGTTACAATGAGATAAGCTTGTATATGATTGGCTGATACCACCACAGAGACCACATCCAACCCTAATTTGAGTTTAGACAAGCTTTAGGTCCTATAATAAGCGACATCGGCACATTTAAATGTAATATCTTGCATCTGATTAGTTTTTATAGATGCCTCTCTAGATCTAGAGACAACAATTCTCATCCAGTTTCTATAATACTAGATGTATAGGTGATTGTATTTAAAATCTTGGTGACATATTGCATGCTAATTGTGTCGTTATCCTTTCAGCAAATTTGCATCAGGGTTAAGTACAATACGTAAAAGCAGCATAATATAAGGTTTGGGAGGTAAGTTAGCTAAATTATGCTCTGATAGTACTTCATAAACCCACTGTGTAAGGAATGAGAGCGATATCAGCCATACATGGGCGTCTTTGTATATATTTAACAGTCACAATATCTACTTTGACAACACTTCATGTTATGATACTTCTTGTCAGATTTGGTCAAATTTTGTTAAGCATTTTTAATAAGTCATAATGGTTTTCATTTTCGCAACGGTTGCACATTGGCAGATAAAAACCATTTGATTAGAATTTAAAACTATTTATGCCAGCATGTTTTCTATTACATTTATTCGGGGTGGGTGTGTGTGGGTACTATTCCTACCCACCCCCAATATAGGCTTTCATTTCCCCTGATAGTTACTTTTTAGTAATTCAGGGGAACGCCTTAACTGATAGTGCAATTAAGCACTTCTAAGGGAGGGAGTAACATCCCCTCCCACCTAAATGGCTACCGATATGGTAGCTATAAAAGTTGCCCATATGCCCCTAGAGGGCGGTGGCAACTCAAAAACACCCAGTTCAGTCAGTTTTACATTTATTCGTATTATATTTAGCGGTTTTTAAAAAAAAAAGTAATTTAAAGTTAATGTCGCCAATATTTATGCAGAATTTTGTCACATTCGTTTTGACTTTAATAAGCCAATATTATTTTTTTTAATTTTTTTGGCTGATAGCAGCCATATTTGATTGCCATCAGTATCGTTGTACAAACTGGAACACCATTCATGCATTGATGTTCCCTGCCAAATTAGGTTCCGACTGGTTGTGTTCTTTACAGAAAGTTTAAATTACCAAATGTTGAGGGATGATGGACAGCAGATGTGGAGCCATATCATAAACTTACCTGTCCAGGTAAGGTAATAATATGTTGATTTCAAATCTTGGAAATGTTGATTAAAGTTCTTATTCATATTTGTATCTTCATCCATATCTGATTTCGCATCAGCATCATTTCTTAGTACTGAAAGAACTTGTTGCAAGATTCAGTTAAATGGGAAATCCAGATTTCATACATGCCGCTATTTGTATTTTCATCAAATTCAAAGCTATTGTATCAATTTTCAAAGTTAACTGCTATACCATTAAGATAATTAAGATGTAGATATATTTAATTTTCACAGGGCTGAGCCGTGCAGGCTCTCTTCAGGTATTCCGAAACCGAACTGAATTAACTACATTTCTTTTTTGATGTATGTTACACAGAAACATGTCATCTTATAAAATAACTGTTGGGATATATATGTTTGTAACTGAATAATCATTCCTCTTATTGCATCCATATTTCTGTGCATATGTTTAACAATTCATGCCAAATTAGGACGGATAGTCATTAAAACAAATGTGTGTGTGTGTCCGTTGCTTTTTAACAAGCTATCGGTGTAAACATTAGGAAACAGTACCCATATTATAGGGGAACTTCAATCCAAAATTGAGAGAGAGAGAGAGAGAGAGAGAGAGAGAGAGAGAGAGAGAGAGAGACTGATTTCCGAAAATTTCCAAAGCAACCACCAAAACAACTCATTTTCTGTTAAATAATGGTAATCCTTGGAACGTAGCGGTTATTGTTGCGAAGAACACGATTGTATCGCAGGAATTATATGATCGTAATTGTATGTAGTACGTTGACATGGGACACATCTTGGATTGGTGACACGCAACTTCAGTAATGATAGATATTTAAATGGGGTACATTATGACTTTATGACTAGATAAATTTGTCAACGTACAATTTGTTCTTCTGGTGTGTTGGTAACCTCAATAACGATTGCATGAAAAAGATATGTTTAAAATTCATTTGAACAAACGTCACATGAACTATCTGATCAAAGGCGAACAACATTTCTGCTCATTAGCGCCATGGTGACTGTCACGGAATTGTATATATCTATGATTTATTTACTATTTGGATTAAATACATGTACTCGTGTTTCGTTTCTGTGTACATCATTTCCCGAAGGTGGTTATGTCGTATATTATTTCGAAATGGAGACCTCGGTTTATCCCATACTGGACAAGCAAAGTGCTTACGTTGGGAAAACCACATTGAGTGCACAGGCTACATGGCCTGTGTATAGATTACCTTATCCTAGAGCTAAACATTACATTACAAAGAGTCTTGCCAGTGAATAGTCCACTTTATGACGCGCGATCTCCAGCTTTAGAGGTATGTGAGTTAAATATTATTTTCCTATTTGTATTATAGAATATAGTTGTTTTACTATCGCATTTATCTGTCTTGTATTTGAGTTTATTCCGACTTGTGTCCTATAATGCAATGTTATGGTCTGTTTTCTGGTTTACCTGTATGTAACTTAACAATTGTATTCGCAGTAATGTTGTATTTATTATGAAAGAGAAGGTTTACATTAAGTACTGTAAGTTTCTTGCCAGACATAGGCTCACTTCTGAATCTGATTATCACCGTATACAGTAGTGTCGATAATTTAATTTGTATAAAATAATCAACTCAAGTTTACAGTGCATGACGTCATACGTGACCGTGTCATTCGTAGTACACGGATTTAGATACAAGCATTGTATTTTCTGCTGACTGATTGCTCATTGATTGCTTTACGGCCAGTTATTGATGAATGGTTTAGTGGTGAAGGAGGGACGGAGTGATAGTTATGCTGTATCTCCGTGGCCTAATGTTTCATTTTATATTTCACTATTTGTGTGCAAATTTTCAATGTTTAGGTGAATAATTTTTAAAATTATTTGTGTGGAATCAATATTGAATCATTAATCATTGCAACATTTTTACTATTTAAGTTGTTGTTTTTTTTTTGTTTTGTTTTGTTTTTTGCATATCATAACACATTTCATTTAAATCGCAATACATTGTCAGGTTCGTGCATATTTTTTTAAATATCCAATATTTGGATTTTGTTGGCGCACGAATCAGTCATTTTTATCGAATGGTTCATAAATAAAAGTTGTTTGTTTTTAAACACCATCATTAGTGTTCTTCGTTATAATCAGACCCCATCCCGGTTATCTTGTTACAGTGACGTAAAATAATGTACAATTTAAGTTTTCAGTTAGTGATTGGAATTTTGTTCTTGTAGTGCTCAACCACAAGGAATTTCAAATAATCTTTCAGAAGTAAGTTTTAACGTCAAAGAGTCTGTCTTGAACGTGATACTTATAAAAACCATTCGTGTCAATGGCACGCAGCTTTTCCATAGCTCTTCTTTTTTTTTTAACCATAACTCTTTGTACAAGTCTACCATGTTCTGGAAGGGGCTCTGAGTGACCAAGTGGTCTAAAGCTCTTTCCGTTACGGATCACTGCCGTCTCAACTGTCTGCATGGGTTTGAGTCTAAGATTCGGCGAATGTAGTTATGTGTGAAAGTTTGCCAGTAGCTTCTCGTGGGTCGATTTTTATTTCTGGGGGTTTTCCATGATTCTTCCTCCACCAATAATACTGGCCGCCATGTATAGCCTATCGTGTGCTGAAAAATGGCGTTAAACCCTAAAACAAAACAAAACACCATGATTTGGAAAATATTTATTCGCTTTATAAAAATCGACCCTTCGAAATTCATGAAAATAATAAACCATGTTGCTTTTTTTGATCAATGAGAAAAGCTTAACGTAATTATTTGATGAAACCAATGAGTACATATGCAGTACTTTGAAAGGATTGCTATTCACAATGTCTCATTACTTCTCTCTTTGGTTCTGATAATGGCATAACGGCTTGCAGACGACGGAAAATCTAACTGGTTCCAATCCTAGCACAGAATAAAGTAATTCACTCAAAAGCAGTTTTCCATAATATTCTAAATTCGAGCAAAATTTCCAAAATTAAAAGAAATTAAATTTGACCAAGGTAAAAACTATATTACTTTCAAGCTTTGATATGATGTGTTTATTTCTCAGTGCTCTTTCATGGCCGTGCGAACCATGCTATAATTAGCACACGAAATTGTATTACTATGAAACATTAAACGTTTTTTCTAGCTTAAGAATTTGTCAATTTTCAATATATGTATGTACAACTGTATATACAATAATGAAAACTACATTGTGATTAATTAGCATAAACTAATAAATTATGCAGATAAAGTGCCACATGATGAAATTTGTAAATCTATCATTCTTTTTACAAAACAACCATCGCCAAAGCCACATGCCTCTACTATCTGCAGGGTAATGCAGCTCTAAATTATTTTTTTTTTAAAAATTGAACTAAACAGAAACTACCCACTTCAAGCAGACAACAACACTGCTGTCAATAAAAGTGTACAACAATGTCAAGAAGGCACATTTACTGAAATTAAATGAAATATTGCTTGCTGATTGTTATTTTTATAATTTAACATTAAAATAGTTCAACGAAGTTCATTTAATCACATTGTTGACTAATATCCACCTTAATTCGCAGCAAAATCTTAGATACAAAAAATTATTAATCGCTATGGACTTTACAGTGGTGACCAGGCATTAAACTTGATTAAGAAAAGAGGAAATCGGATCTATCATAACAAATAACTAGTTTTGGATTAGTTTTCAATATGCGCTGCTTTCATTGAGACATTACAGTACGCGACATTCAAGTTGATTTGCACCGGATCACAGCTTTAGGTTCATCTCGTCCAAAAATGTCTTGGCAATTTAACATTTATGTTGTCATATGTATTTCTCAGGGCGTGTAAATAATGACCTTCCAAAGATATATGGATGTATGAGAATCCAAATAAAGTCAAAATTGCAATTTAAAGGTACGTATAATCAAATTTGATAAAACGACATAATAGTCGGTTCTGAACGCCGACATGACCTATATGTATTGTACTATATAAAAAGCATATGTTTGTGTTAAGTAAATTTATTTATAAAGTGTACTTGACATTTTTGCTTGAGGGTCAAGATTAGACTTTAAAAAAAAAGACATTTAAACTGAGTTCAAGAGTGAGGTTTTCCCTGGGAAATTATAATTGTGTCTTTGGTCAAGTTAAATTTTATATATCGGTCTTCTAAGCAAAGTCTTTGTTCCTGTGTTGTCTGTGGAATCACTTACTGTTGTGCTTATACATATTTGGAGGAGAATCGTGTATTTAAATTATTCATTGAAATAACAAGGTACACACTGACCTTTTGGACTAAAAGACTAGTTTTGGATTATTTGGGACTCGTTCAAAAGACATTTTGGATCATTTCAATGTGATACATAAAGACATTCAAGACTTGGAATTCGGAACATCCTATAATTTTGGAAATGTGATAGAACATAAACGATTTTTTGGGACCTAATTCACAATACTGACTTCTGAATTTTCACGTATTATAGAGAAATAAAGTGTTTGTTGAGTTGTTATATTTTTGTTTGTTTTGCTTCAGGCTGTTACTTAATTTAAGACCATATTCCCAACCCCTGCCGAGAAAACGTGTAATCCGAGTGTACAAAAAGAGTAATCCGAGTGTACAAAAAGAGTAATCCAAGTGTACAAAAAGAGTAATCCAAGCAGAAAAAAAACAACATATTTAACAAGATAAAATTCATTGAACATAAAAAAGGAGTTATTTACCCTTCTGGTCTTAAAACATCAATTACCACTTCAAGTTTTCGTATATAACACTCGGAGATTTAAAAAGCAACATATTCTTATATTGCATTTCAAAACTCTTTGTATCAGCTGAAACCATGAATGTTTTGCACACCAATAGAGCACCAATTACTGGGTTACAGAGCCTGAATCTAAAATCAGTTTTATGTTTGTTCACAATACTAAACAATCGCTCACAGTCAGCATTAGAATGGCAAAGAACCAATATTCCTTTCATAACCTGACAAAGAAGAGGAAATGTATATCTTCCAGTTATTAGGTCATTTAGCTGGGGAAAAAAAGTGGTGAAAAAATCTACTCTGCATGTAGACTGCCAACTTATTGTCAGGTAGACTGCCAACTTATTGTCAGGTAGACTGCCAACTTGATACTTCAGGAGTTCTTCTGATTTATTAGCAGCCTGTCCTTGCAGCATGGTGTGTCATGGAGACAACGTGATTTGTACAATGATGGAGACATTTTTAAAAAAATACAGAATATAACTCTTTTATGAATTCCAATCACCGATGCAGTATCCGCTGAAACCCCCACACAGGTATGCTAACTTACGTTTATTTAAAGCATTATCAAGCAAATAAAAATGTTTTTTTTTTCCCAGTGGAATTTACTGTTAATTCTGGTAATAAAAGAACACCCTGAATTTTCCCTGTCAAAGTCTCTTACACAGACCGGGTACAACGTTTTGCCATCATAATCACTACTACTGTCTATTGCAATACTAAACGGCCCAATTTTGATGGTTTCTGTAATTTTAAGTGAAGTATCTTCTGCTAAACACCTAACAATATTAGATTATTTTATTCTTGCACATGCATATTTTCTGCAATTTCGTAATCAATAAGCTTCTGTCTGAACAAAGACCCAATGTAGTCTTTTACCGCTAGGGGTAGTCCGTGTTCTATTAAGAACTCGATACATAAAGTCTCTGCGTTCATAAAATTCGTGTCCACAATTTAGTTCTGTTGTAAAAAAAAAAAAAAGAAGTTACCTTAGTACTGTAGTAAAACAAGATAATTAAAGGTTTCTTTGTTTTACCACCACGACCAATATTGAAATCCTTTCCATTAAGCCTGCAAGGGGCGTGGAGCTGCCTTAGAATGGAACCCTGTATTGTGTAAATTCATGTATTCATCTCCGAATCGGTCTTTCGCTTTTCCTAATCCATCTGTGAAATTATTTTGAAAAACATATCACGTGTAAGGCGTAATTTAGTGAAAAAGAAAGCTTAATGAGCACGCCAAAAGCGTAATGGTTGGCATGTATGACGTAACAAAAAGTGGGTGCTCGTCCAGGGTCTGAATTTCTTTAAAATATTTCAGATATTAAATTGTTAAGATTGAATTTTTAGTAAAATTAATAAGATTGATATTTTCTTTGAATTGTATTAAAGTAATGTTTTATTTATTTATATTTAAGTAGTTTCTAAAATATATTAAAGGTAATTTCACTTGTTTTTGAAGTACAACTATATAGAATAGAAGGGTTGCTGTGCAGGCGAAAAATAGGCAATGTATATCGCCGTGTTGTGTAGAACCAGCAAGATACTAAAGCTATACCAATGTACAGTGCTGTGTGGAATTATATTACAAAAAACACTATACATGCTGTCTTCGCTGACTCAGCTAGAGCTACTAGGTTTGCTCAGTAAAGAATATATAATTCTGTAAACTAAACAGATTTCAAGATTACGCATTGGAGAATTTCCAATCCGTGACTAAGACTGAACCTGGTCTTCTGTTAGTGACGTAAACAAAATGGTTCTTATCTAATGAAAGACAGACATTGCCGCTGGCTTAGTATTAGGGGATTACCATATTTGGTCCTGACTTGCGCCTAGCGAGTATAAGTAAGAGGCGTATATTGTCTAGGTCAGTCCCTTATACTTTGAGGCTAGCAGCGTGTTCGTTTTTCATTACAGGTAAGAACGGTATATGTTGTAACGACCTTTAGAAAAAGGAATTTTTAATGTTTGAGATTTTAATGGTAAAATTGATATGTTTGCAACATCGTTAATGAATTATTTTATTTACAATATATATATATATTTTGTAATAGAATGTTTTATGTTCATATTTAATTATATTTATGTAAGTTTTATGGTAAAGGTTGAATTCGGTACCAACTTTCATGTTTACCGGTAGATTTAATGATTGAAATAAAGGATTCTTTAAGCAAGAAAGAGTAATATCTAGCATTATATTCTAAATCAATATTCTATTCTAAATGAGTAAAATGCATTAATTATTATTTTTTATACTTTTGGCTGTCTTGAAATTGATTGAGAATTAACTATTGTATAATATTCTAAGGTGCAGAAGTTATACGAATAAATGAAGTTGGAAAGCTTAATAAGGAAAATGTAATATGTATTTCATGAACTTTTATTATAAAGCTTTTAGATGTGTTTCTAGAATGTAGTAATAGATATGTGTGTTGATTATTTAAATAAAGTCCCTTATACTTTGAGGCTAGCAGCGTGTTCGTTTTTCATTACAGATATGTAGTGTAGCTGTTTTATCATCGTGGCGCTCTCTTTAAGAGAGCCTGACTTCTTTCTTCTTTCTCTCTCTCTTACCATGGATATAGACGTTCCCCAACTTACGAGTAATTCCTTCTCATAGCAAGAAATGAGAAGAAGGTTATGTAAAGCTAATAACAACATACATAACAGGAAATTTTTACATAACAAAATCAAATTCTTTCAAATTTAAATTTACTTTGCTTCGATATTTTCATTGTCCCTCGTACAAATTTTAATTTCGAACATTTGAAAAATCGAGCGAAATCAGCAAAGTATTCATAATGTCTGCCAAAGTGGAAAGCTTTATTTTCAATCCTACCCTGGAAGGGAACTGTCTTTGAAAAAGAACTAGTTGCTCGAGGTGTGTTATATAAAAAAGAATTTGAATTACAAAGCTTAGGCTTCAGAAAGAAATGTAGAAATGCAAATTCAGGAGAGAGAGAGAGAGAGAGAGAGAGAGAGAGAGAGAGAGAGAGAACAATGTAAATGCAGAGAAAAAATGAGGTATATGCTAATGCAGAGATTGTTATTGTTACGGTAGCCTAAGTGGTTTGAGCGTCAGCATTGGACGCAGAAGGTCGCAGGATTCGAACCCCTGCGAAGACAGCAAAAGCTTTACAAAATTGTACTAGCAGCTGCCTTACATGTTTGGTGCTCAAACTTAAAAAGTCAATTGTAGGATTGATAGTCCTGGTGTCAGAATATGACTGGGTGGGACATGATACTAATAGTCTGCGGTATGGTGCCTCAGTGCTAAATACTACTATAAACTGCCACACTGCAGACATCGTAGCGATACGATTTGGTTAAAGCTACCTTAAAAATCACACACACACACACACACACACACAAATGCAGAGAGAGGAAAGAGTGGCAAAATAAAGATCGGGAAATAAAAATGCAGTGACAAGATAAGCAAATGTGGATGCAGAGATAAGGTAGAGAAATACTATATAGATTAAAGTATTAGAACTGGAAGATGGAATCACCCGCTATAAATAAAAGTTAAAAGTTTTGATTTTACCAGAAATATTTGGTTGGCACTCTCTTTTAAAGAAAAAGAATTAGATCAATATGAATTGGTACCAGAGGCATATCGACAAAGGTTTAGGAATTGTAGAAAAGGAACTGGACAAAGGCCGTTAAATTTGAAAGGAAACAAGAACCGTTTGATAGTTGGTGTTTTTCCAAGAATGTTGATAAAGATTTTAGTAACCTTAGACAGCTCCCGTTAGTTCAGGAAATCATAAATAAGAAATTACAGAAATGTAAACACCAATCTTGATGATCAGAAAGTGAAAACTTATGAAAATGCGGCTCGAACAACTGATGATTATTTCAGGACTCACAGTTTCATTTGTCAACCAAGTCTTCCTGTCGGCAGCTTTTTGTTGCGGGGTGGGGGGCTAATAAAATTATCAGAGTATTATACAAGTACTTCATATCTCAATCTGGCACAACTTTTAAAATTCAATGGTTGGGTCAAACAAACCCGTCTGATTCTACTTGGAGAAGTATGAACCGGTTCATGACTGAAAGGTTCTATATATCTTATCGGTGATTCTAACAAGCATATATCTATTAAAATATTAATATACACGGGAGCTTATTAGTCTTTTGTTATCAGGCACTTTGCCCTTGTCTGAGAATTATTCTAGTGAATTGTTCTTATTCCAACAGTAGGGTGTGACTATGTTAATGTTCCTCTCCATTATGTCAGTGTGGTATCAGAATTAGGTCTCAGGACATATGAATATTGGATCAGTGGTTCTTTATCAATTGAGGTTTTTTGGTATATGTTTATTTATTACTATGCAGTGTTAATGCTGGAGATAAGGTCGAGGCTAATCCACTTGTAACTGACAAGCCTTGTTTGGATAAAAAGGTTAATCCAGTTGAGAATTGAATTCCTGATTTATACCCAGCTTGTGCAGTTACTAGAGAAATAACAGAAAAATCTCTTGAGAATGATGTTGATCAGGAAGTTATTCTTTAAGCTGATACATTTATTGATCAGTTTTTTGACGAGATCATTTTCTTTCTAGTATTGAGCAATCAATAGCGATCATCATTAATACTCATTCCCTCTAATCTGGATGACAAAAGGAAATTACTCATTGTCGAACAGGAACACGATCCTTAGATCTTTTTTCAGAGGGCTATTAGCTAAACTGAAGCCACACAAGCCCAGTTTATTTTGTGAAAATGGGGTCCTTACGAGAAAATGGAGACCATCTGAGGTACCCACTAGTGATGAGAGGTCAGTGAGCTATCAAATTGTCATTCCAAAGTCATATCGACAAGAAATTCTTAATTTAGCTCATGAGACTCCCTTGGCTGGACAATTAGGAGTCAACAATACAAAATCTTGAATAGTTTTTATTAGCCGAAATAATAATTTAAAAAATGGTTTCTAAATACTGTAGATTTTGTCATACTGATATGCAGTCTATTCCTGCATTTGATAAACCATTTAGCAGAATAGTGGAAGCCTTGTGTCCCTTATCTAAGATCAAGTCAGGCAATCCTTGCTGATCATAATGTGTGCATCCACATAATTTTCAAAAGCAATTCCATTGAAAAATATTAAAACTAAAACCATAGTGAAAGCTTTGATAAAGGTTTATTTTTATACTGGTTGACCATCACAAATCTGTTCTATCTGATAAGCTATGCATGATGAATTCAATTAGGTATTCAAGAGTATAAAAGGCTTAATTGAAATACTGCTTTCCTTTTTTAAAGATTATTTCTCTCTTTTATTCTGTTCAACCTTCTTTCTCCTTTTTTTCCCATTCCTGCCACAACATTTTCTAATATTCCCCATGGTACCATGTTGGCTATATTGGACATCAGATCAGCAGCTTTTTAATTTAGCACCAACAAGACATTATAATAAATCTCCCGGTGAAGTGCACTTTTGATATAACCAGTTATATAGTGGTAGTGACAATAAGTCTTTCCAAATGGCCATTGGTAGCCATACTGGAGAACAGATTTACAGCAGTTTCATTTTTGACCAAAAGGACATCATAAGAAGTTTTTCTGTGAAAAGCCCATGATACGACCATCTATTCAGAAGGAGTATCAACAAGATCTTCAATATGGTGGTAGAAGTGGCCACATCAGACGATGATGCGCACCATTATCATTTAGGAGCAACTAGATGTCATAAATCTTGTATTAAACACCTCCCCCGTTAATATGATAATCGATTTCTGAGGAATTGCAATAACAAGATTTTCAAGACTGCAGTAGTGGGAAAAGATTTTCAAGACTGCAGTAGTGGGAAAAGAAGGATGGAAGAAGGAAAAAGAAAGAAAGAAGGAAGAAGGGAGTAGGAAGAAAGTGGGAAAGAGAAAAGGGAAAAGAAGAGAAAAAGAAGAAGGAAGAAATGAAATAACACCAAACTCTAATCTTTTTTTTTTCTTTTTTTTTTCTTTTTTTTTAAATTTATTTTTATATATATATTTTTAAATATTTTTAATTTTTAATTTGTTTTAATTTTTTTAAATTTTATTTTATTTTATTTTTCTCCCCAGGGTTCTAATTTGGTACGAGAACCCTTTTTCGAACAATCTCTTTCTCAAAATCTAACTTGATCAATTTTGACCACCGCTCAAAATTAACAAGCTAAAATACCTAACAGTGACTACACTTATTTATGTCGCTAAGACATTTTAGCAATTAAATTTGTTAAGGACCTACAACATGTACACTATGTACTAGAAATATTTATTGATAGGAAAGATGAAAAATTCTATGACTATATGGATTTGATATAATTGCACAGGTGGCTTACACAATATTGGTATTTGTTCTGCCTTTCTGCTTTGCCGTGACCCGACATTTTACTCTAAGGCGAGACTGCCATATAACGCGGGTGCCGGGGAGACTGCGACAACACAGCCTAGTGTAGTCAAAGTTACCTTTGGTCCCGACCAATCAAATAGCCCGACCCTCGGGCATTAACTGGTCGCGAAAGCACATAGTTGCGCATGCGACCTTAATTCATATTAAAAAAAAAAGTAGTGGCAGCCATTTGCAGGTGCAAGTGGTGCCATTTTCATTTAGGACCATATATGCATCATATAAAGTCTTCAGGTGAAACACCCATGTCAATATGACTTTATCCAAGAGTAGCAATAACAAGATTCATGATGGCTGATATGGTGGCCATGTAAACCATATTTGCACCATTTTTTATTTAGGACCAACTAGATATCATGAGAAGTCATTTAATTAAAGTCCAATGTTAATATAAACATAGATTCAGGAGCAGCAATATGAAGATTTTCAAGTTATCGGATTGGCACCATTTTAAATTAGGATGAATTGGACATCAAGAGGTGCTCATGGGAAAACCCCAAAATGACCTTCTGTTCATGAGTAAGTTTTTAACAAGATTTTCAAGAGGGCTGCCATAGCAACTATAATGAATGTCAGATAGGTAACATTTTCAGTTTAGTACAATTCTTGCATATTAATTTTTTGACATTGAATCTAATTGGCAGAACATTTCTGGACAGATTTTGATCATACTTGTTAAATAGTTTTCTCATCCATGTAACAGAGATATGTAGCTGTTTTGCTAACCTTACTTTTCTTATCTAAGTATAGTAATCTCAGTCAAAGTGTCTACATGCTCAGAACTACTTTTAAAAAAAGAAAACCTAGTTGTCTTCTGCTGAACCTGCCATAGTTGTTCAAAAGACAAACAACGACAAATATATAAGAAAAAAAAAACAAACTTATGATCAACCAATCTTATAGAACACACCATAAAAAAACGTTTTGAGAGAGAGACAAAGACACACATGCATACAATGTGGAGCTATTTGGTATCATGCTAGTTAATTTCCCACAGTATGGTCAATTTTATCCTATATGCAGGCCTAACTCAGTACATTTTCAGGTCAGGATCATTAAATGTAGCTAAAGCCATCTCACTAAATTTAAATACTTTGTGTGAAACAAATTACATACTGTTAGCTACATTTAATAATGCTGACCTGAAAATTGACTGAGCTACGGATATGATAAACTTCTGCATGCTGTGTGAGATGAACTATGACAGAAAACACTGATCCATTCACATAGACTAGGCCTACACATTTCATAGCCTCATGGAGAGACAAATAATATAACCCTATGACTGGAATTTCTTTGTCTTGGTCCAAAATCCCAACAAAGATTCTATTAATCAAGGGACATACAGGCTACACAATTTACCAACCACATCAACTACAGAAAACTGAGTAACAGCCAGAAATGTGTTATGTCAAACATGCTTTCTTCTAATTTTGTTAAGCATCTGAAATTGTGTCCCAGTTGGATTAAACATATGTCCACAATCATTAATGACAGTTATGCGCTTACCAGCCAAAAGTAATCATTTATCTGTCCACACATTAATTCATAGTACTTGCTACATTTCCAAGACAGAAAAAGTAATTTTCATAGAAACCATCAACTTACTTGAAAGTTCAGCAGATTGTTATCCACCAGGGTCCCTATTTTGAGGTCTTTCATACAGAGGGTAATTTTACATTCAATATTAATTACAACAAAGGTATGTCACAAAACAGTTTCACCCCCTGATCCAAAGAAAAGGAGAGTTATATATGATAGTGACACATATCTCTAATTACCCATTAATAATCTAATACATGTTACCCTTCGTTAATACTGTCGAGATGTATATTATTTCATTTTTTACAATATTACTTTTGAAATTGATGAAAATGAAATACTTTCTTTTAATAAATAGTAATAATTTATTCTTATTTTCATATAACATACATATATTAAATGTGAAAGTAACTCACTACCAGGGGCCCCCAAGTGGCCGAGCAGTCTAAAGCACTCTCTGTTATGGATCACTGCCATCTCACCTCTGTCTGCATGGGTTTGAGTCTCAGATTCGGCCAATGTAGGTATGTGAGAAAGCTTGCCAGTACATTCTCATGGGTTGGTGGTTCTTTATGGGGGTTTTCCTGAGTTCTTCTTCCATCATTAATACTGGCCGCCATGTATAGCCTATTGTATGCTGAAAAATGGCGTTAAACCCTACAACAAATAACTACAATACAGCGTTTTATGTTGTTATTTTTCTTTGCTCATGGATATAAATTGTGTACTTTGCATGAAATGGTCACACCATAGCCCTCATTAACATATTTGTATTAATGAGCTGCATGTAAACATTTGGACATGAACTATATTATACTAGTGAAGAGTTCGTTTTAATTGAAAGGAAAATATTGGGTGAGAAAAATAATATACGTTGGGGTTTTTGACCGAGACAAGGAAATCCCAGTCATGGGGTTACATTATATGTCTCCCTATTTAGCATGCCTTATGGTGAGACAAATAATGTAACCCCTCAAATGGGATTTCCTTGTCTCTGTCCAAACCACATAGATTCTATATGTATCTTATCAGGATGTTGGATGTCCGAGTTTGATAAGGAGCAAGATATATGTATAATAAGAAGACAATTGTGAATCGGACTAGCTGAGCTTGTTAACACAACTTAATTCCTATTGGATTTCACTTAAGCTTGTATTTTAATTGTCACAGACAGTTTCAATAAGAAGTGAGATCAGCACATAGCAATAATAAACAATTTATAAAAAAAATAACTTTGTACATGTGATCATATCTTAAAGATCCTGGATAATTTCAGTTAGGAGCAAGAGACTGCATATTATATATAAAATGAACATGATATAAAGTTTGGGAAAGAGTTTACATGGGTCGTATTCTTACAATACTACATGAAAGCCAGCTTAGTATAGTGGTAAACTGTTAAGTTATATTGTTTCAGCTCAAGTCTTTGTGGTCTCTGTCTCATAGATTATGCAGTATACATGTATTTTAAAGGGTTCCAGAATCATGCCACTAGCTCAATCCTTCATCAAAATGAGCATTTCATGTAATAAATACAAATTGCCATACAAAGAATAAGTTGTTGCAAAATATAAGAGCAAAATGTTATAAAACATTGTCAGTTTAAAAGAAAAAGTGAAAACAATTTGACGAAATGAAAAGAGAGACCTTTGATTGCTGCTAAGGAATTTGATATCCGAAAGATTATTTTAAACATTTTCAGTTATAAATTCTACAACAGTTTGAACATGGAATGGATGGACAATGATAGTCACAGACACATGTTTGTAGCCTGATTTTATTGACAAGGTTTTCACCACATTTTATCATTACTCAAATTTTTTAAAATAAAACTAGCAAGGCCACCCATCTTAAAAGGCCACTTTCCTACTGCATAAGGGGCAAAACTGCAAGCAGGGGATTAATGTACTCCATGTAAGTAAAGTGGAAAATTAAGTGAGATCAATCGGTCTCAGATGATTTATGGTATGGGAGTTTTTATTTAAACTGAGAATAAAACATATAAAAACCTTTTCCTACACATTTTTGTTTTTAATAATCAAGAATTTTTTTTGGCTTTGATATCTTTTTATTCTCCGCTTTACCAATGATGATTAAGATACAAAGAATAGCAAACTGAGGAATTAACTATGTAAATGTATTAACTTCAAGAATAAAAGCTAAATTATAACTTAATTTTGTGAATTCATGTTTTCAATTATTTTCTCAAGTGTTTCCATCACATGTACTCCTCAACAGTTGGAAAGTTTACAAAATAAACACAATATGCTGACATACATTTTAAAATTCTATACGCTGATACTGATTTTTTATCTATTAGGTAATTCAATCCAAATGCAATCAGCTAGGAAGATGTAAACTGAAATCCCTCTCTCCTTGCTCTGTCTATTAGACGTCTTGATTCTAGCATAAATGTAGAGTACTTAATATGGGGAAACTGCACAACTAATTCCTCCATGGATTCATTTTGAACATTATCACATTTAATAAGGCCAAGATAGGAAAGTTTAGGGCAAGCCTCAGACAATGCTTTCACTCCTGTTATGGTCACCAGCTGACACCATGCTATATCAAGTGCTTCCAAATTGGGCCGATATTTGGCCAAGTTCTTTAGACCTATAAACAGCAAACAGAAAAGAAAACAGATCAAAAATAGAAAATAAGGTGTGATACACAAGACTTTAAGGAAAGTACTAAGTTCTGCATTGAGACTCAGAAAGGAAGTAATTTTTTTAGTTGGCATGGAGAAACAAACATTATTATTTGGCCTACTGATCAATACTGGCCAAAGGACCACTAATTTCTCAAATCACTTTTACAGTTGTTGGACAATTCAGCAGAGGTCAGGAATTTTGTGTCTGGTCTGTGTCAAAATAGTTTTTTAAATAAACATTTAACAATGAAAAACACTACAAGTGTAGACAAATTTATTGTGTATGAGTGGTATTTACTTAGTCATAATAAGTTTTTTTTTCAAAGCTAAAAAACTTTGTAATTGCCAAAAACTCAAATTAGGACATCTACATATAGAAGTAAATTATCTACGAAATTTCATTTGAATATGCAGAGTTCTGTTTGTGCAATCTAGATGTATATGTTCTCTATTAAATTTCATTTGAATATGCAGAGTTCTGTTTGTGCAATCTAGATGTATGTTCTCTATGAAATTTCATTTGAATATGCTGAGTTCTGTTTGTGCAATCATGCTAACAAACTTCTCAAAGATGGAAGGCATTACAAAACCAATATCCCAACCACCATTACCGCAATCTTAATGAAATAAATTTTAATTTAACAACTGATGTGTGAAAATAGGTTAACTTTTTCCTGTGTGTAGGACTCTTCAAAGTGAATACACACATCTAGTTTCAAGACTGTACATACATACAATGTCAAAGAACAAAACTAAATGCAAAATGTTAACACTGATATATAGGTCATTAGCAATAATGAAAATTCTAAAAGCAAACCAACATTTCAAGAAAAATTAATTTTCATATGGTAAAATTTCTTTATTTCATAACACTTACCTGCTTATAGGGGCTACATAAACTAACACAAAAATGCAGCCCTTTGAATTATAAAAAAAAATGTTATGGTTATTCTGGTTTCGTTCAGCAACAATGGCGCCTAATGGTCCTCTGCTTACTTCAAAAGACAGTCAGATAGTTTTCCATTGTACTTAGGAATTGACACCAGATTTCTTATAGCAGGTGGAATGATTAATTAATATTTCAGTGTAGCCATACTTTTTCCATATCAATACCCATAGTGATACAAGTGTGGAGGAATCAATACAAAATGATACTTATTATTAGTGGCCATTTCAGTCTTTAAATTGAGATTTAATTTAAGACAGCCATATCATGATGCATGCAATTATTTCAATCAGTAAAAAAGAAAAACTATTGACAAAATATGCAAGCAAGACTTTAAGAAGAAAATGAAAAAAGACAAAATGCTGACAAAAATGAAGTTGCTAAATTAATGTCAAAGAACAAAATAAGCCTGGACAGCACCATTGGCAGCACACTTTCTGTGAGGTTCCAGGTTTGAATCCCAGTTCCAGCATGTGCAAGGCTAAATTAGTCATAAACAAATACCATAATAACCTCATTTTGCAAAAGTATAGTAATTTTAGAATATGATGATACCATTACAATAAAATTATATTGGAATGACAATTTTTTTCCTGAATAAAACTTGGAAAAAGAGACTATGTTGCAATGACTTCAGTTTTCTTTTCTTGAACTTAATGAATCTTGCAGTGTTAGTTATTTTTGACAATTTCGAATCTGTGCCTCATTTAAGAGAACAGCTTACCCTCATCAGTAATATGGCAGGATACACAATAGAGTCGCCTCAAATTTCTGCCATACTGTGCAATCTCTGTCATGCAGGCATCATCCATCACCTGATTCAATGAGACATTGAGACATTCCAGCTGGGTGCAGTGCTGAGCGACCTTCACCACTGAGCGAGGTGTTATTTTTGCAATGTTGGACAAGTCTAGAACTGTCAGTTTCTTCAGCTGAAAAAGAGTGTTGTGTTAGCTGAGTTCGAAAAGTTAACAAGTGGGCCTGACTTTGCTTGCATGGATAGTTAAACATATGTCAACTTGTGATTGTACATAGCTGCTACATAATCTGTTATTATCGGTGTTATTTATCTTCTTTCCTTGACTACATCTTCAGGATCACTTTCTCAAAATACAAGGACAAGCCACCTGGGAACTTGGCCTTAGTTAGAAACTGTTTATAGCCTGCTCTTCAAGTCTATACGCTCAGTTGGTACTCCAATGGAAACTAATCTATGCAACGATTCCCGGATTTGTCTATTACCACAACCCCCCCCCCTCTTAGGAGTAATTAACTTGGAAACCAATGACAACTGGACACAAAGAAGCAACAGTGGCTCAATAGTTAAGGTGTTAGACATATCGCTAGAATGTTGCAGATTCAAGTCTCACTGTCTAATCAGCCTAGTTTGACAATCAATTTTATCAGGATTGTTCGGGAGTGTGGAAAGCAATGGGAAAGCATGTTGTGTTCATACATTTTAAAAAACTAAACACAAAAAAGACAAAATATGTTTATTTTTTGAGTAATGACACTAAACATAATGCACAATACATGTGAAAAACAGATGATTCAGACCCGTCAATATGGAAATACTGCCAAACTAGACCCAAACTGATAAAACATGCTCCAAAAATATTCCAGAATTAACATCAAAATATGCAATAATTTCTGCAAGCAAATATAGAAAGCTGGAGATGGTTTTAACAAGCATTAAGTTCTTGTTAAAACAATATTTAGTTTTTATTCAGGACTATCTGATTAGAAAATTCCACTCATCCATCTGACAGGATGGGAAGGCTTTTTCATAATTTACCCAACCAGACAAGTGCAATTTTATGCTATTTTTTTCTCTAATTAAGGGCAATTTATCTATTATTCAGCATCTGTCTCAACCAACTTAGTATACAAGCATATCCATCTGTTATATGCCTCTATCTGCCTGATGTATTAAAACATAAATTTTATGTCATTTAAATTATATTAGATTTACATAAGCATCTCTTACTCTGGTTCAAGTCCTACTAAGTCAACATGACACAAATTGTATCTGCAAATAGAATACACTCCAGCCCAGCTGATCTATGTTGTGGTTCATTCCGTACACTCAGCCACTGTCAATTGTCATAGATGATCACCCAGTGTCTCACCAATTGTACACTGATGACACTTGAATATAAAAGTCTAGCCGCCCAACTGAAGTTGCTGCTACCATCCTTGGAGTAGAGAGGTGCATTTCTGATGTGAAATCATGGATGACATGTAACAAGTTGCAGATGAATGATGATAAAACCGAGGCCATTCTGATTACAACACAAAGACTTTCTAATTCACATCCTTTACCTCAAATAATAGATATCAGCAACATCAACATTAAATTCACACAGTCAGTATGAAACTTAGGTGTTAATCTGGACAGTACTCTCACATGTCATGAACATATGCAAGGCTGCATATCTTGAGCTGAGACACATCAGCTCCGTTTGTAAATATTTTTCAGTTGATGCCACTAAAACACTTGTGATGTTCTTTAGTACTTTCAAGACTGGACAATTGTAACTCAATTCTGTCTGGTAACTGGTTCATCACAATATCTACTCCAGAAACTTCACTGCTGCTCGGATCATCATTAGAGTACCACAATCAGTGCACAACTCCCCGCTGTTCTGTACCCTATACTGGCTATCCATTTGATCCAGAATCAAACACAAAATTTGTTCTACGTGCTACATTTCACTGATGGACTCCAGTCCAACATACTTATTGGGCCTCACCATGTGTACACACCAGCATGATACTTACATTCCTCTTCTGACAATCATATGCTCATTATTCCCACTATGAAAACGAAGTCATATGGACAGCAGTTTTTTTGCATACCAGGGCCACATCAACTTGGAATGAACAATCCATTGAAATATGACACAAAAAGAGTGATCCCTTTCAAGATTGTTCTTAATATTCACCTATTTTGACTGCAAGAACAAACTTAAAGACCTAATAATGTTTCCTACCTTAAATATTTTCAGCATTTGTTATGTTTTCTAATATCATGGTGTCTGATCTTGTTTTTAGTAGTCATATCAATATAGATGTTGAAAAGCACTTAGAGCTTCTAAATATTAGGCACTTTACAAAGCTATTATTATTATTATTAAAGTGGATCAGTATAAATTTAAAAAATTTAAAAGACCCATATTTCTTGATGCTTTCCATTAAACTTTAATTCTGCTGACCAGTTTTTGTGATGTAATTTTAAGGTTATTCAATTTATAACAACAATGAACATATATGCTTGCTGACTGGCCTTATTTTTAATAAAATTAAAAGAGCTTCATCCATGATTCTTTTTCTCAAATTGCATTTTTGAAGAATAAGCTGTAAGTAACAGTTATAATAATAAACTTACATTTAATAGTAACTGTAAACAGACAATACATGGCTGATAAAAGACCCATACCTTAAGCTCAACTGGCTATATGGTCTGGTAACCTAAAAAACAACAACATTGTTTGCCTAATTACATCTATTCAATTGACTTCTAAGAAACTAAAAGCCCAATCTTTAAAAAACCAAGAATTTTCATCCTTGTGCCTATCAATGTGCAGTTTTCCATGCATGGTAATGCAGGCAAACAAGCATAACATCATTTCATTTACATTACTTTGACAAAAAAAATACTCCAATCATTGGGACATTATTTGATACTTGGTGGATGGTTACATAAGATAAATTTACTGATCTGAATGACTGAGTCTTCGTCCTGAGGTACCTTTTGAGAAATGGAAACTGAAGAACACATGAAACTATCAACCAAGGATGAGCAACAATTTAAATCAGTGAACAGACAAATGTGGTTACACATGAAACTATCAACCAAGGATGAGCAACAATTTAAATCAGTGAACAGACAAATGTGGTTACGACAGGAAAGCTTTGTACCTTAGTAAGCTGTAATACTCCCTCATCTGAGAGACCACAGGACATCAAATTAAGATATTGCATGTCAGGACAATTCTGTGCTAGTGCCCTGGCAGTATCATCTGTCACCTGCAAGAAAAATTTATAAAAGCACTTCAGAACATCTGACTAATGTGTGAAACAGAAACATACAAACAAAGGCGATGTGTAACTGGTAGCAGGGTTTCTGCCTCAAAATGATTTTTAATTTCCATGAGTTTTGCAGGAGATAATGACAAATTTCTGGAGACATTTTTTAAGTCTGATCCTTTGATTAAAGACATATTACTGCAGTTGAAGGCATGCATTCAAAAAACTCTCTTAGCAGACTCAATCATGGCTACCACTGTAAAATGATGATCATTGCAAAATGATTCACAGCAAAGTGGAAAAATGTCTTTTCTCAACAAAATCTTTATTATTGCTTTTTATCAATGTCCAGTACATTTTATGACAAAGGTAATTTTCAAGGAGGTTTCCATGATATTTTCAATGAAATCAAATTCCAGCTGGATTCCAGAACCTCCTTAAAAATCCAGAGGCACCAGAATCCTGTGGTATCCTGTGACAAATCAGTTATTTTGCTTATTACCAAGAAATAATGGTACATATATCCTGAACAGAAGAAAGAACTTCCATTTAGAATTAGATAGTACAGCACTGCAGCAACAAAAACAACAAAATGAAGTTATCTGTATCTCCCACACTGACAAAATGTTTGTAAGGAAAAAAAGGTTTTGTCAAAGGTTTCAAATATAGGACGTTCCTCTATACAACACATATAGAAAAGAGATATGTATCTTGTGTGTGTCCTTGTTTATTCTAGGTCAAATTTACCATTGATCCTTTTGCTTTTGGTGACGTGGAGGAGTAAGAACCAAAGCAGAAGTCAAAACACATTTATCCATGCATCATTTTCACAAAAAAAGCACAAAGCACATTCTGATCATGAAACTGTTATGTATGTAATATTTCTGTTTTATAAGCATACATGTATTTTCAACAACTCTGGAGTTTTACTCTGGAAACAAAAGTGTGCATGATGGATGGATGTGACGGATGTACAGAAAGATGGGTAAAATAATCTAATAATAGCAAAATGCACATGTAGATTTAAAGACTAATTTGGTGTTTTGTTCTGGAAACAAAGTCTGAATGACTGAATGATAGGTGAATAGTATATCACCCCCCCCAAAAAAAAAAACAACATACAAAGCAAAACAATGAACACCATAAGATTCTGAATAGTAAGAGGCTTTTCAAGACAAATCCATCAAAGGGTCATATCGGACATCATAGTAAGACAATCTTCAAAGAAAGTGTTATATCAGCATTAGAAAGTGTTATATCAGTGTTAGAAAGTGTTATATCAGTGTTAGAAAGTGTTATATAAGCATTAGAAAGTGTTATATCAGTGTTAGAAAGTGTTATATCAGTGTTAGAAAGTGTTATATCAGCTTATGTGAAACGATGATATATTCTTGAATATCACTTTTTTTTTAGGTCATACACAAATGACCCCACCAAAAAAACTTTGGAACTTCAAAAAACATTCTCTGAGACCCCAAGAGCTTACCAATATTGTCTGGTAAAATGGCAGGTACGAAATCAAGATTATCTATAATATTTCCCATTTATTTCTAGTAGTAAATTAACTGTAGATTTTTTTTAAACCATACATTGACACTTAAAGTCTTCCATACTCACTTTGTGGAGAAGAGATAAATAAATACAAACTACCATCATGCCCAAGAAAAAAATCTTGTCCTAGGCAACTGGACTGTGGAAGGAGCTGAGTGACAATTACTGACCGACATCCAAACAGCCAATTGAAAATGAAAAGACTGAGACATTTTGAGTGTTTAACAATTGGATATCATTTGAAGAATCAAATATCTTTGTGTTGATTATATATCTAACAATAAAAAAAAATACATGTCTTTAGAAAGCTGATTGACTTTTATGCAGTATACTTCGTTTTGAAGTTATTGCTGATTTAAAAAAATCATGTGCAATCCCAACAATATTTAAACAATGTAGCCCAAGAAGTTTACATCACAATCAGTTAAAGTTTCTATGAAATATATGTTTTAACTTTATTCAAAGAAAGCGTAACAAAATTATGAATGGACTTGACCAGAAGTTTACCTTTCAGCTTCTGTGACAAAGTAAAAGTGATCCTTTGTGAAACAGACAGTTAAATTCCAAATGACAACTAATGCTATCTAAAATAAAGAAAAGAACAGAAAACACTAAATTTAAACTGAAATGTGAACCATATGCTTACTAATAGTCTTAAAATGCTGTAATGGTGGTACACACTGTCTATAACAGCACATGCTCACCAAGGTTATATATACACAACCTTGAGTCAGCTGGATGAGTACATTAAGAGACTGAACATTTAACTTTGGTCCCTGGTGGTGAGATTGGAGGTTAAAGTAGTTTTAGTGGTTCAGGGACAAGGATTTCCTTCCAGCCTAAGTATTTTAATCCTTTTATTTCAAGACAATATTTTTTCAAGTAAAAATAAATTTTAGACAAAATTTCTTTATCCCGCTAATCAGTGCAAGACAACTGTTTTCAAGCTTTTGAAAAAGAATCAAAATGTTTTCTTCACACCCAAACCACTAACCTCCCCCCATTTAGAAAATTGAATGACCTGTCCCATAAAGAGACATGAATTCAGGCGATATTGAAATCAATACAGTGGCAATTGTCACGACAGTTATAAAATATTTACAATAAACATCAAATGGATATGACAATATTGGCCCAGTGTTATTTACATTTCATGAAGTTATCTGACTTGAATCATTGTATTTATCAAACTCATTTATAACAACCAATTAAAAGAAGTTTGTTAATTATCCACAATGAAACTGATTTAAATTATTGCTGAAATGAAACAAAATTATCATAATTAATCTCCTTTCCCTCTCAGTAATAGTTAAAATTGCCATCAAAGATTTTAAGAATTTATTTTAAAACAAAAATACATATTGTACCATCATATTTTCTTGCTTTGGTATAAATTACAAATTCAAGACTACCAGATCTCAAGGTTAAAAATCTCTCTCTTTCTCTCTAGTGTGAAGTCAATAAATCTGTGGTTTTATTTACTTTACTTATTTACAGGAAAGATATTTAGCTATACAGATTACTGTACTGTGGTTTGCTGTTGATATTGAAATCAGTATTTATTCATGTTTCATATTCCTTCAGTGACTTCTCACAACCTACTCTCTCACTCCATGTTATAAATTAAACATATGGTTTATTATTTTTTTTATAAAAATATATTATTATACTTGTAACCAAGAATATCTTCACAACAATAGTACCTTAATGTCGATGTGTCAGCCAGAATGCTCGTGAAAACAACAATTTTTGATCTCATTTTGTAAGAATAGCAGCTGCATATGAAATTTCCTCCTCAACCATATGGCAATGCATATATATTTTGCAGGGAGATGCATACATCATGAAGATGTTTTCTGCAGCCATAAATACACTGCCTCTCTCTCTCAAAAAAAAAGAAGAAAAATTGATGATATGACATATTGTAGTTTTATTACGAATTTGGGTGATAATATTGATGTCACAAAAAACTTTGATTTCGAAGAATAAAAAATGTATACAAAACAGTATCTTTAAAGAATAAGGGGTCGTCATTTGCTCTCTCTCTCTCTCCCTCCCTCTCTCTCTCTCCCTCCCTCTCTCTCTCTCTCCCTCCCTCTCTCTCTCTCTCCCTCCCTCTCTCTCTCTCTCCCTCCCTCTCTCTCTCTGAAACTCTTTAACCTAAACCATCAGCACAAGAATACATGGAGAAATGAAAAATTGAAATGAGCTGTACTGTAGTAAACTACACACATAAAAAATTTTCAAGGTAAAATGCCAACTGACTGGATGGATATGTTTGAAATATGCAATGCTGAAGAGAATGGTTTTTCATACCCTTTCACAGTGGTCAAGTAAAAGTCGTTTTAACTTGTGACAGTTCTGTGCAAGTGTGACAATTCCTTCATCTGTCATCTTGTTGCATTGGTTCAAATGAAGAAGTTGAATATCATGACAGCCTCTTGCAAACTGTTACAAACAAGAAAAATAGAAAATGGACTGTAAAATGTCTTGACATGACAAAACAAACAGGGTGTGTGTGCCGTGGCCAAGTAATTGGAATTCTTTGAAAACTTTGCGCCATATTCTTGAAACTTAATTTGTGCATGAACCTTGAAAAAACGCATATTATACTCAGACTATGAAATCTGTCACACTAGTAACCATAGTAAACAAGATTCTGAAATTTCCAAAATCAAACATTCTTCTTTTCTTCTTCAACGTGCTTTAGTTTTTTGTATATTTAGAATCTTTACCGTTATTAAAATTATTCTTTCATTAACACGTGACAGGTGAATATACACTGATTTGCGCCTAATGCAATTATATATGTCTACCGTTTCATCATAATAATTAGTTATAGTGTACAAATAAAAAAAAAAACTTGTGAATGCATGGATCAAAATAAATGAAACAGTTATGTACCTCCAAATGAAAAGTAATCTGGAAGAAAGTGTTTTGGTATAAACAATAAATAAAGTAAAAATCTGTAAGTACTGTACATTATAGTCAGTGTTTCCCATTACACACAACTGTGAAGCTGGAGAAAATGGATGCACATATTTTGTTGCAGTGCATTTTCTTTGATGCGAAGGATTTGCATAATGCATACAAAACTATATGGAGCATACAAAACAGGGAATCAGACTAGTATAATAAATGTTATGATGGAGTAGCTTCCTCTAATCTTACAAGCTCTCACATAATATGCATCGACTGGAATACAGCACATCCATTGGGACTACATGTGTGACTTCTGATTGCGTGATTGCAAAGACTGCAAAAGTGAATAATCCTTTCGTGAATCAATCAAAGAATTTTTATAAATCTGCCCTTGTTCACCACAAGATATCTGGAGAACACATTATCACCCAAGACATTCTTTCACAACAAAAAGATCAGTAAACTTGCAGAGATAAATGCATTAACTGGATTACAAAATCAGGGATTCATTGCAGACTTTGATGGTTTTTAACTTGCTGCAATAAAAGAAAGATCTTAAAGTTCATGTGTAACTTATTAGAAAGAAGATTTCTAATTAGTCTTTATGATTTATCTGGGTTTTTGTATTGGCTTAATGTGTTGGTCCCTAATACTGATATAAAAAGATTATAAGGTGTCTGTTCAAAGTACGACTTTAAACTAAAAGAAAAATGAATAAAATTATTCTTTGAATGGACAATGCATTTATTTGTTAATTGTGCATGTTGGTTTATTTGAACTTTTTGAGGGTCAGAGACTATGTTGTGCAAGTTGCAATATCCTATTTTTCAAGCTGAAAAAGATTGTCTACATTTTTAACCCCCACATTTTGTATTTGCCCCTCCCCCCTCCCCCCCGTTTTGATATCAAAGGGTTTCTTTCACCCTCAATTTTACACCCCTGGGGGATACACTGATTCTAGTACAGCCTGGTCTACCAGGTAAGCTCTAAACACCAAGTGAATTATTATGACTTTATTTATCTTTATATAATTTCACGGTGGAAAAATCTAAAAGCGAGCAAATGCATAATAATAAAATAAATCGTAATAGTTATAAGTTAATGACATGTTGTTGAAAGATAAAAAATAATTGTTAATGTTGCACATTTTGTCTTGATATTTTTTGTTTCTTCAAGTACTGAGAAAAATGATATATTTTTTAAATGCATATAATTTTTTGGACATGGGGGATTTTTTTTATTTTTTCATGTCCAGAGATTTACAGCCATTATGATATACATATTAAAAAGTACCACAAAAGCGAAAAATTATTCAGTTCATTTAAAAAATTCAATATTAAATCACCCATTTGAGATTATTTATCTTAAACCTTTTGACCCCAAACTGAGGATTGGCCACCGGCAAATCCTCTCCATTTAAAAGACTGATGTAGAAGGCTTAAAATATTTATTTGCAAATTCAAATTTTTTTTTACCTTGTACATATTCTGAAGATTTTATTATTTTTACTTTCATTTTTGGTAAGGTAATTTCCATACGAGTTTAATAAAAGCTTAAATGTGATTGATCCAATTTGTTAAAACTTAATTGTGTATTTCATTTATTAAGACATTTTTATATTTTGTTTCAGGAACTAGTGAATTACTTAGTTTGCTTACTTGTTAATACTAATTACAGTAGAACCTGTCTTGAAAGACCACCCCTTCTACCAACCAATAATGGTCTCTCAAGACAGGTGGTCTTTCATAACAAGTTATAACACTATATAATGAATAAATCTGCATAGAGATTCTGGTCTCTCAAGACAGGTGGCCTCTCAAGACAGGTTTTACTGTACTATACAACACGTTATTTGTACATCATTTATTACCATGTATAAGAAAATATAAGTTTCTGACTTTACCATATTCACATTTCACTGAGGTCCAAGTATAGTATAATATATTCATACAATATTTTAGATTTCAGTACAACATTCATCATATAAATAGCAGAATGATGAGAGTGGTGACAAGCGAGACAACAATGTCTTTGCTAATGATTTCAAGAGAGGTAATTAAGCTGTCTGTATTTTGATCCCAAAAGTCTAACGGCAGTCATAAAAATTAAATAGAACAAAAAAGTGATAAAATACACTGAACTAAAGAAACAGTTAATAGATGAGAATGACTGAGACAACGTAGATTTATTATTGGTGGTTATGGGTAGAAAAAGAGAAGTCCCAATGCTGTCCAGTGGTAGAATTCTTCAAATCCTTAAGAAGTTGGTCAAATTAAATGCCAACCACTCTGGTGGCCTAGTGGTTAGAATGTCTGCCGCAGAAGCGGAAGGTCATGGGTTTGATCGTTGGCAGAGTCATACCAAAGACGTTTAAAAAATGGTACTAAAAGCTGCCTGACTGAAATTTTTTTAAAAGCTACGTTAAAATCCTAATCAAACAAACAAACAAATAATATGCCAGACATGCATTAAGAAAAACACTGCCTAAGCACACAGAGAAATACAGAGATGTGCATGCTGCACAATTCCCTTTATGTCTTAAACAGGCTTGGGAAGGATAACAATTTTGATTGAATGGATTAAAACAGTAGGATCTTAAAATATGTTACCTGTATGATTGTCTTGTCAGTAAGCCTACAGCATCCATCAAAATGAAGTTTCTGTATTCGTGGACTTGCCTTTCCGATATCCAAACCAATAAATGCATCATCTGTTAAATCAAAACACCTGAAATGAATTTTAAAAAAAACAATGTGCAGCTTCCAGTAGAACCTGTCTTGAAAGACCACCTCTTCTGTTAAAAAAAAATGGTCTTTCAAGACAGGTGGTCTCTCATAACAGGTCAAAACACTATAATGAATAAATCTGTGCATGGAGATTATGGTCTCTCAAGACAGGTAGTCTCTAATAGCAGCGGTCTCTCAAGACAGGTTTTACTGTAGCAGCATAATACAGTTTTAATTTCTCTCTCATCAAGATAAATAGATCCTGTTTCAGGATTTCAACTTGACCTTCACTCAACATATGAAAAACCAGAGTGTAACCAGAGTGTAATCAATGATTACAAAGCTCACTCTAAAAAGTTTTTTGACGTCTCCAGTAGCCATCAATTATTATGCTGAAAATACTACATTCAAAAACAAAATACATGTATTGGCCCTTTTTCTAATTCAAGTTTTCTTTTGCAATTTTCTTTCTTTACAATGTAAGTTTTAATTTTCTTAAAATGTGTACTATATTGCCAGTATTGTGCCGACATACCATTAAATCTCCTACCCACATTACATACACCTATCCACCTATGTACCTATCTACGTACTGTGACGTAGCATAAGAAATTATTTTCTATGACATAAAAGGAGCAGTTCTATACTGAGCTGATAACCCTGAAAACTCGTATTGTCTTATGCATAAAACTTCTTAAAATCACTTTCCATTCTAAGAAGCCATGTTTTAATGGGAACAAGCAGACAGTTCATGGATCAATAATTACCTTGAATAGACAGTACAGATGAGGCCTCTTGAAAAGCATACAGCATGCGATTCACTATGATAACTGATATACTCTTTACATGTACAATATACAGTTAACCTGCTGAGGGTAGCCTACTACAATATATAAAGTCATTAGTATGGATATAATATGCAAAGTCATTAGTATGGATACACTATGCAAAGTCATTAGTATGGATACAATATGCAAAGTCATTAACATTGATAGTTTACCACTGAATGAACAGATTTTTTTCAACTTCCAAATACTCTGGTCAAAATGGACATTCTGTGTAGACTGGGATGTATACAGCATGAATGAATTCATGTGCTCATTAACGAAAATACTTATCTGATGTTATTAAAGTATCAAATGGAAACAGCACCTTATAAATGAAATTCAACTGAAGCAGGAAGTACATGCCACAAAGACCTTTGTCTTCAATAAGAATTTAGAAGATATCAACGTGTATCCCATCATCAAACACTTGTCAAACACTAGTGTGGTCATGAGCTAAATGCAAAAGGTGTGCGTGTGATTTGGATTTTTAATGTAGCTTTAACAATTTTCCAGTCATATCGCTACAAAGTCTGCAGAGTGGCAGTTTATACTGATGTCTAGCAATGGGGCATCATGCCGTAGACATGTAGCATCATGTCCCACTCAGTCACAGTATCCTGACACCAGGATGACAAGTCCTAACACTAACCTCTTAAGTTAATGTTGAGTGCCACAAGAAGCTGCTGTTAGAACTAGTGTTGTTCAGATTATCAATTATAATCAATCATCAGTTAGATGAGCAAACCAATAAGATAATCAATTGTGAACTCCAATATTGATTGTGTGTAAAGGGAGACTACTTTTTATGTGTATGCAAAGCACAAAGGTTAGTAAAACTCCCAGCCATTAAAGTTGCCCTGAAATTTATTTATCCCTTCACAACTACAAATAAAAAACCATACAATTCATAATTAGGAACATATAGTCATTATTACATGGCCAATTTGTTGAATTGTTGAGTTAATAAATTTAAACACATTTTTGTTGATTTGTTTTAGTTAAATTGCAACATCTTTTGTAGTATTTATAAACAACGACAAACAAGAAAATCATGTCCTTCTATACTTTAAATTATAGACACATCACATATGAAGGAAAGAATATCGGGGGATTGTAGCAGTATTTCAGTTAGGTATGGCTGATCAGCCATAAAAAGTTGCGTTCATTTAACAAAGTTGTAGAACAAAAGTAACAAACAATGTAATACTATTGTCAGGTTAAAGTATACATGTCATTAAAAGAGTTTACTCCTGTACATTTATAAGCATATTTAACTCTTGATCAATGATATAACTGCGTAACAAAAATTTAAATTTGCTCTTAGTAATTGATTATAATAGATAATCATCTGGTTAAGGGGAACTGATTATCGATTACGAATTTCTGACTGATTCCCATCACTAGTTAGAACCATTTTCATAAGTCTTTGGTATGACTCGCCAGGGTTCACACTCACGACCTCCTGCTTCCAAGGCTGACATTCCAAACATTAAGTCAATTTAAGCAGTCAAATGCAAAAGGTTCTGTTGCTGTAAGGGTGTTGTATAATGTATCATCATCATTTCAGGCTTCTAGCATCAGACTCACAAGAATGAACACAGGTATTATATAAAACATGGTTCATAATGATTACTGTCACAATGCTGAAGTATCACTCGTCAAGATACAACCACTTTTGTTTAACATATGAATGGATAATATTTGATTACTTGAATAATTATATATATTTCCACCACCCTCAGGCTGGAGTTTGGAAGGTTCATTGTGCAAAGCACATTAATTAAAAGTTATCACTGTTATCTTTTGAACAGAACGTTTTCCAAGATTTGTACAGAGGAAAATTTCCTAACAAGAATTATGAATCTCAAGCCCTGGTACTTATACATAAATATTACATATAAATATTACTGGTATTTTCTATGCGCCAGCTCATGATTGTCTTTATAAAAAAAAGAAAGTGCTATAGCACATTGGCCAATGATGTCACCCTGACTGGTGTCAATGCAAGTCTTTTATGAAGTCTCATCAAAAGTGCATCTAGCTTAGACAGGCAATTATCAATGCAGAAAGGTAAAGCTTAACAACAGTGACACATAAGGTATTACTGACATTAAAGTGCAACATACTTAAAGAAAAAACAAATTAGCATACTATATTCACTGTTGGAGTCAATAAAATATATTAAATAAATCTAGCAGGAATGTAACGATTTAATGAATCTTTTGAGGCTTTCATTTTCTTTGGAGTTCTGTCTTCTGTATCAAAGCTAGTACCACTGCCAACTTACTGTTGGTCAGTGTCATGAGAATCAGGTTCATCTGCAGTGTTGAATTTTGAAAAAAGATGTATCTAAGGTTGACATTGGAAAAAGATGTATCTAAGGTTGACACTGGAAAAAGATGTATCTAAGGTTGATTTTGGAAAAAGATGTATCTAAAGTTAACATTGAAAAAAGATGTATCTAAGGTTGACATTGAAAAAAGATGTATCTAAGATTGACCTTGAAAAAAGATGTTTCTAAGGTTGACATTGGAAAAGCACACATCTAACAATCATTCGAAAATCAAAACATATTTGCATAAAACACTTAAAAACAGCCAATTTTATGACTGTTTAATGAGTGTCCTTTTTCTATGACAAAAAAACATAACCTTGAAGAATACAGTAATATCCCAATATCTGGGCACTCTTTGTCTAAATATGGTATACCAAGTGTAATTTACCCAGTAACATAAGCATTAACTTGACTCAAACTATCTGGGACACAATTACACTCACCTTATTGCCTTCAGAGTCTGCAAGTATCTACATCGATTTAGTAATGCTCTGATTCCAGTATTGGTCAAAAAACGACAGTCAGTTAAATCCACATATGTCACTCTGTCACTGAATGAAGACAGTTGTTCCAGGACACGGTCTGTCACTTTCATTTGAGATCCAAGATTCAAAGAATGCCACAAGGATGGATCCCTACAAAGATTATACCAATATTTGCACACAAGACTTACTTTCCTGAGACCATCAAATAAAGACAAATAACTAAATATATGCAAGAGCAGAGAGGAAGGAAGCTTGTTAATATGAGATCCCTTGAGACAGTCAGTCATTGCACAAAAATTTAGCTCAAATGTTTGATTATCTTTTCTGTTTGTCACATAGGACCAAGAACAAAGTGCTGAAATTCCACCAGTACTGGAGTTCACAATGCTTCCTGAAGATTCCTCAGTCTGATTCAACTTTTTAACCACTGCTGAATGGGACTTTGGTCTCAAAGACTTTGATTCCTGGTTGGAGATACCTTGCCAATTTGACAAAAAAGTACTAGGTGGTGGCAGCAGCACTGACGACTCCACAGATAAATCATGTGACTCTCTTCTACCTGTTTGTGTATTTATTGTTGAAGAACATGGACTTGAAACATCCCGTCCCATTAAAGACAATGTACCATAATTTGTTCCTGTAATTACAGAAGTTTTGCTGCTATCACCACGAAAATCTACACCACTACCCAAATCATCAACAACTCTGCCTAAGGCTGGTGGCTCACAAGTATCTTCTTCATCATCCTGTATTATTTGTCCACTCTCAATATCATAGTCTCCAAAATTCAGCATCTGTACTGCATACCTATCATTAACTGGTTCATCTCCGTCTCCATCACCACTGCCAGTGACATGTACTAGTGAAGGTCTAGTTTCTAAATGTCCTGAACTGAAATTAATTTCTGAACTGACTATAGTTTTATTGTCTACAGACTGTTTGATGGATACATGTGGCAATGAAGCTGACATAGTGGAACGTACTGTTATCCCACTAGAACAAGCTCCATCAGATCCTGCACTACATGAGGCATCATCTGACAAATCAATTCGTTTTCTTTTGCAAGGATTCACAGCCCTAGTTTTGTCACTTGTGGAGAAAGAAGATGCTTCCATTGCTGGTGGGTGGGGAGAGTTTCTTCACAGGATTACAAACAAACTCGAATTTATTTTCTCAGTCTGAAAGAGATTAGAACAGGTAACATTAAATTAAATAACGAGGCTACTAGAGCCAAATAATATACATGTATTAATTAGATAATAATATACATGTATTAATTAGATAATAACATACATATATTAGATAATTTTTATCCAGAGCTATCCATATCATGAGATAAATGTACATCAAGTTTCATGGCAATCATCCAAGTACCGGTATATTATGAGCAGCATTAACAAACTTGAGCAAATTAAATACTGACAATGGACAACAGACATCACATCAAAGTAAATGAATATTAAAAGCAAAAACTGATGGTCTTATCTGAGGTTATGGTTAGATTTGAAGAAATTTAAGTAGTTAATTTAAATACTGCACATGTCTTCTCTTACTTTTGTGGCTGAGAAGGCACAATTTTATTCAATCAAGTCATTTTTGTGAATTTTAGTATCTGCTTTAAAATATGGTTCAATATTTTTTTTAATTGGCACTATTGTATATAAAAATAAAACAAAATAAAATCCTTCAAATTAATTAATTCAAGACTATAAAAAAATTAGTTTTCTCCATATCAATGTCCTTTATTTTCCTGGCACTTAGATTACATCATACTTTACTGGTACAGCTTGATTAGTGATCAATGATTATTTTTAACATGTATCAGTAAAACCAGATGCACACCGCAAATTGTTCTGACTCTACGATACCCTTAAAGGAGCATAATTTTTCACAATTTTATTTTGCTTTACTTATCTCAGTATAAAACTAAATTAAGCTTGTATTGACTCTAAAAGACTGAAAATCACTTTTAAGACAGCCAAACTTTGGCATACATGGAGCTTTCATTAAAAAATATAGCTTGATTATGGCAAGATGATTCCATGACAAATCAAAATAGTAATCTAAGGCATAAATTGCGAGTGGATGTTGATGTGTTCACATTTATTGATGTGAAAATAAAAGACCATACTGCTGTTGCAGATGGAATGACTTTCATAAAATTGAAGATAATATTCTTGTCTTCTCTTGTGTCCCACATACTTGCATCAGAACACCTCTGCATCATATGCCATCTCACCATCAGTCCCTACTCCTCTATCTCTTTTTGCAACTAAGAGAAGCCTTCATGTGATAAATGAAAGCCAATACATGGCATACAAAAAAATCTAATGCCTACATTTTGTTCTGTAATGTCATGGTGTTTGTTTTTGTAATCATCATTGCATATTTTCTTGATGTGTTATCTAATACTGTAAAGTGCTTTGAGCTTCTAAAGATTAGGCATTATAATAAGTCCACATTATTATTATTATTATTATTATTATTATTGTGAATTAGTTTTAATAGATAGTAATATACTTTCCTCAAAATAAAGCAGTTTTTATATTTAGTTTTAGAGCAGTGGATAATGTTGTTGTTGTTGTAGGGTTTAATGCCACTTTTCAGCACAAGATAGGCTATACATGGCGGCCAGTATTATTGGTGGAGGAAGAAACCAGGAAAACCCAGGAAAGAACCACCCATCCACAAGAAGCTATCGGTATAGAACAGTGGATAAAGTAAGTAAATTGTTATGTAAGGGGATCATGGAGTTCATTTAATATGTTAAGTACGTTTTATCATAATTGCCCATCTCATGCATAGTACATGGGCTCATATATATTTTCAGATGACTAGAGTGACCGGAGTGATATCTGACAAAGTGAGCAAAGTTATACCTAACCCAGAGTGATCAGCTGCAAAGCTAAACATAGAAGTCGACCATAGCAGCTGTGAAGCTGAACCACAGCAGCCGTAGAGATAAAAAAAAACAGTGTTACTGGTCGAGTAGCAGGTGATCGAGCGTTTCTGACTGGTGGGCACTGATTGCTCGATTGACCAACCTGAAATGCTGACTGTTTGATTGGACAGTGTTAATGGTGATGGAGAATTTAACTGCATATGTGAAATCTTTAGCCATGGGCTAATTTTGGGGGGTCATAAAACCCAGTGTGGTTTGGGGGGGAGGAAGGGGGCTGTAAAGATTATGTGCACATCTGTCCCTTTTTGCTTACATAATTTCACTATTTGAGTGAGTACACTTTATTATGAGTAAAATACATTTTTCATTGTGAAATCGCTGTGAATTATTCATGCCTTTCCTTGAACTATGTAAGGTCATTTATTTGTATTTTCATTATTTAAGTCTGTGTGTTTTATGTTAACTGATCCAATATTTGGATCATATACACGCAGATATTAATCATAATTAATTTTTCATTTAAATCATTCATCATTAAACACTGTACATGTATTTGTATCACCATCAATTGTGTTCTGTTGTTAATCTGAAATCCCACCCAATTATCTTGTTACAAATGGTGTCAGAAGTGGGATCATTTCAGATAATACAACATTTGTGCAGTACTCTCCACAATATGTTAAATAATATACATGCATATGAAACATTTATGAATCTGAGTATTCGGGTGTATTACAGAATTCATGTATCAGTCGAATCCTGTTAGAAAACACAACAAAAACATATTAAAAAAAAACAATAGTCCTCATTTGATCTATATCCCACTGTCAAAAAACACGTTACAAATTTTTATTTTCTTATAAATTCAAGCACTTTTTGAGGATTTTTTCCCCAATGACATTAAAAATAAGCACTTTTCATCAAGTGGTTGAAAATTCAAATGCTTTTCAAATCATTGTGACCCCTGTAATTGACACCTTTTGCAACAAGTTTATGCTTTTACATTAGTCAAAGAAATCTGAACAAATTTATGCACTGACTTGATGAGACCTTGTTAATCTTCTCCTGAACAGTGTAAATTTATTGTGCCATTCAAACAGGAAAAGCAATCCTCTGAGGTACGAAAGGAAAGACACTTCTGTTAAAATTTTATTACACCTACATGTGAACCTACATGTTTAGTCCTTGAAAAGTAATGACCCCAGTAATAAGGCTGAATAAATATACATGTATACAGCTATAAACTTTAGTTCCATTCAAAATGCAATTTGAAACTATATGGGACTGGTTTTTTAATGTTCTTTCTGATTGGAACATTTCTGCATTCTTTTATTCATAACAAGATAAAATTATTTCAAGTAATGTAACCTGTGGAATCTTAAATAGTCTATCTCTTATTAGCTTAAGCAGATGGTCTAAAGCTGGGGTCTCAAACACGTGTACCAAGCTGTATCTTGCGGCCCACAAAATGATTGGCATCACACGACATCTCGATAGATGTAGGTGTGGTGTGGCCCTTGTCCCATCAAAAATGCCCACAAGCGGTCCTCAGGGTGGTTTGAGTTCATACCCCTGGTCTAAAGAAACTGACCATTGCAAACATTATTATAAACTTTTTGCAGTATAAGACCTGTCAATTTCAGTGTAGTAAAGGTGTATTTCTATTTTTTTTTAAAAGCCCTCGGACCAAGCACATTGTAGTCTTCAGCTCAAATTATGGTCCCATCAGCAACAGCCAGCTAGTTTAACAAGGTAGGTCTCTCATCAAGCAAGCATGTACTTGTTCTAAATGTATGAAATGCACAAAACTTATAAAATTAATTTCTTATTGTCCATATACAATACATGTATATATGATTAAAAAAAACTGAAATGCAGGTTAACAGAACTTAAAAACACGTCCATTTGCTAGTTTGAGAATTCAAATTTGCTAGAAAAAATAACATTTAGACTTTAATTTGTAGGAAAGCATCAATATGGGCTGCCAAGTGCGAGATATTCATGAAAATCTGGCTTCTACTGATGTATGTTGGCATCAGAACACACTACATAGCGCTGTTATTTTGGCTGTAAAACTAAAAGCTCCAAAACATAAATACCATGGTCGATGTCTTAGGACTAATGTTGTACCAAACTGAATGTATTGATGAATGATGAGGAGTAACAGTTATTAAAAACGAAATTATTCAGAACTTATCGAAGACAGTGAACAACATCACATATGTTGCCTTAAAACACGGACTCTGCCATGCACATATGATATGGTGACCATGTTAAACTGTAACACTATTATTGCAGTACTTAACATTGTTATCGGTACATATTAAAATCCTTTTGCCATTTCCGTGACTTTCTTTGCTATAAAAGAAATCTATGTGAATGTAAATAAAACATCATATAGACCATGATTAATTTACCATCGAGAACAACTCTATATTATTATGGTATCTGCCTAACCTAGGTATGGGAGCATACATGTTTAATAATAAATATAAATTGTAACTTGCTTTAAGAATGTTAAAACTTCACTGGAGGAACATTCCCAAAACAAATGATACGATCCAATGAATAAACATGCAAATGTAATTCAAGTTGAAATCAATGAATAACAACATTACAAATATATAATTTATTTGACTTTAAATTAATTTTAAATGAAATGTGGAAAAGAAATATAAATATATAAAAAATTAGTATTAATATTACTAGTGAAATATTACTGATTTAAATAAATTTTAAGTTAAATTAACTCTGTGTGTGTTTGAATGTGTGTTTATATTACTAAAGCCATTGAATTAGCTTTCCTGTGTGTATTTTAGCATTAGTAGTTCTTCACAAAAACTAAAACTAGTATAAATATGGCCAGAACATTGAAATTGCTAGACAGGAACAATAAGTGTTTTGTGTAAAGTGTTGGTGCATGTGTGTGTATGTTACCTGTGTGTGTGATTTGAATTTTTAACATAGTTTTTACAATACGTCAGTCATATTGCTATGATGCCAACAGCATAGCAGTTTATAGCAATGTCTAGCACTGGACATCATGTTGCAGACATGTAGCATCATATCCCACCCAGTCACATTATCCTGACATCAGGCAGACCTGGTCCATATTAGCTACCAAGGAATGAAATTCCAAGATCAACATTGTAAGGACATGTACATTAGAATAATGCCTTTAACCATCAAAAACATGATACGCTGAATATATTTCATAATCAAAGCCAATGCAGGTACAATAAGTTTGACAGGTGTTTTGTAAATGATGAGCAACAGAATTACAAGCACTTGAAAAAAGCAATTTTCATTGTTATTCAATGTAAATGTATAAAAAAGTTGACACTTAAAATTAGAAGAAGTTGTGCTTTAACATACTAGTGTCCTTACTGGCTGCTGCTTTATCTCTGTAAACCGTTGACAGTACATGTATAAAATTAATCAGAAAATCATGTTTGCCACGATAATAGAGAGCCCACAGTAACCCAGCATTGGAGTATACTATAGTAAAAGTCGCATGAAATTAAACACAATTTTTTAAAACCAAAGTCTATTCAAATCTTGATTATTGAATAATCTGCACCTTAACTGTCATCAAGAAACATCTGGACAAAGATGATTGATCTCTGTGGTATTTTACAATGGTGGCCATGCATGTACTAAACTTGGGTCAAGAAAAGTGAATACTGAGTGGTATCGTCACAATATTGGATAGTATGAATTTGTTTATCAATAATATGCATTAGCACACCATTAGAATCATTTCGTCCAAAAATCTCTACGTACTTTAATATTGATTTTACCGTATGCACTTTTTGGGGCTTCCAAACATTTATCTTTCAAAGGAATCTGGATGAATAGGAATCCAAATGAAGTGAATATTTGCCACGTAAAGGTATGTAGAATCAAATTCTACAAAATGACACCCAATAGTAATACTGATATAGTCGGTGTTAAATGTCTACATGACCTATATGACCACAGGGGTTCGTTACAAAGAAAATTAGGAATATCCGTCAATGAATCAAAGGAAGTTACAGGTTAGATCCCATGATTCATTGACGGATACTCCTAATTTTCTGTCAAACAGGCACTGATAGTGAGTACTGTCAACTTACAATATTTAACTTTAATGAATTTCAAACGAAACTCGCTTTTACTTACTGCACAGCAATTATCTCTCGCTAAGTTTCTACAGTATGATAAAAAAAAACCATTTAAAACTGACCAAATAATCACTGATTTTAAATCGTTAGGCCGAATGAATTGTTTATCATATTATCTGCTCACCTAACTGTACGCTGTAGCTATATTGGGCATCAACTTGAAAAATGCCATTTCTCGAGAAATTGCCACAATGAACTTGGGATTCCACATTGTTACGATCTTTCTCGAGAAATTGCATGGTCGTTGGCTCCAACATGGAATAGCTATTTCTCCAGAAATTGTGCGAAACAACTTGGAATTCCAAATTAATCGCTTGTTTGCAAAGATTTATATATTTATTTAAAATTTTATATTTATTGTATATGATTTTTCTTTTTCATTGCAATTTTGAAATAACTGTACATGAAATACATTTGAAAAAAATATGTTTTTGAAATACATGATAAAAGAAATATTTTGTACTTGAATATAAAAAATAATATATTTCAATTTTGATTATTTCTTATTATTTATTTATTATTTTTTAAAATTTATTTAACTAATCACTAATATTATTCTTTGTATTATATCTGTAATAAGTTTGATTTTGTGTTGCTGGAAAAGACTGAATCAAAATATTTTGTTTAAGAATGTTGCACAAATAAGATAATCAATATGGAATCATTGTATCTAATGGTAGGGAAATATTTCACAGTAATGAAGGTTACACTGGTTGAATATGTCTTAAGGAAATTTTCAGACATTAGTTCTAAAAGAAAGGTCTAATTGGACCATTGCAAAGTTTCACCAATATGAAACCTTCTACAAACTGTTGCCTGATGTCCTATCAAGAGTAATTTTATGAAAGGTATATTTGGAATGTATTAAATATCTAAAGGGATCATTACTATCCCCTAAAGAGTTATATTTCATTGGCATGAAGATTTTTTTTCCAAGTTATTATATAATCCCTGCATGCCATTTTTGGAAATTTAATCAATTAAAGACCATTTTAAAGGTAAGGAAAGGTATTCAAGGGATCTGATGCAGAGAAATAATATATGGAAGATATAAAAGGTATAAAGGGAATTTCAAAATTGAGTTATATTTCAAAATTGCCCTATTTCACAATTGTGGGGGTTATTTCAAGCTGTTGCATTATGCTTTCATGCCATATTAGAATTTAATCCTAAAAAATACTTTTTAAAGATAAGATAGGTCTTGAGCAGAGTTCTTGCATAAAATGAATATTTGGAAGATATCAAACTTCTAAATATAATTTTGCTACAGCTCCAGAGACTTATAGAAGGTTTATTATTCTAAGTTGCTGCGAAATGTATGCATAACTCGTTTGGACATTTAATAATGTTAAAACCATTTTAATGGTTTGAAAAGTCTTCAAGGGAGTTATTGCAGATGAAGAATATTTGGAAGTAATTAAAGATCTAAGATTTAAGAGTAGGAAAGTCTTGAGGGGAGATGTAGCACACAATTAATATTTGGAACATATTAAAAATCTCAAGGGCATATTATTGTAGGACTATATTTTACAGCCTAGGGCATTTATAATCCAAGTTGTTGCTTTATCCTGGCATACATTTCTTTTAAATTACCAATAGTTATTAAAAGACAGGAACCTAGAAGGAAGATGATGCATAACATGAATAGTAGGAAGATATTAAATGTCTTAAGTGAATTTTACTATTGCCCCAGAGACTTGTATTTCACACTTATGGGGATTTTTTAAGTGAATACATGTATTGCATAATGCATACATGCAATTTTGTTTTTAAAAATTAATCATTTTCAAAAATATTGTAAAGGTAAGAAAAGTCTTCAAGTTAGTTGTTGCAGAAAAAGATTACCTTTATGAAATTAAACGTAGGTGTTGTTACTATTACCTTATAGATTTATATTTCTATATGAGGATTATTCCAAGTTGCTGCATGCCATATTTTGGAAATAAGTCCCAGAAAGACTGACTTAAAGGTTGGAAAGTTCCTGACAGGTGTTTTTGCATACAATGAATATTTGGAATATATTAAACATCTCAAGAGATTGTTTTAGTTATTGGGGTTATTCCAAATTGTTGAATGATGCTTGCATTCCATTTTGGGGAATTTAGCCTTAGAAAGACAAATTAAAATGTAGGAAAGGTCTTGAATGGAGTCTAGGATCAATAGAACGAATAAAGCATGCATGTAGACATACCAAGAAATTGAAATAGAAATTTGTTTTTTAGATATCATCTTTACCTCATTTTACAACAGCATGGTTCCAATTATGCATTTCCTTTAAAATTAGTATGGAACAGGAGGTAATAGAATATACAAGATAAATATAGATACTTGTATTTATCAATTGGTAACAGTACTGTAACACATACATACATACATACATACATACATACATACATACATACATACATACATACATACATACATACATACATACATATATACCGGTACATACATACATACATACATACATACATACATACATACATACATACATACATACATACATACATACATACACAAATGGGAAAGGTATTTAACCATTGCTGAATGCACATTACAATGGGAGAACAAGCCTTGGCTGATTATAACTCTGAGTTGGGTTTATCTATATATATAAAAATGAATGTTTGTTTGTTTGTTTGTGTCATATGTGTTCCTATACCATTCATCCGATTGCGATAAAACTTTAGTGAGTTGTTCTGCGCACGTCCATGAAGGTTTCTGAATTAGTACAACCATTTAAATCGTACAATTAACAAATGTGTGTATTTCATATAGTTTTGCGACATTTACCGTGTGTTCGCTGTGAACTGTAGGCGCCTTAGATACATCACGTGATTCAACAGTAGGCGCCTTAAATATGTCACGTGATCGAACACGGTCTGTAGCGATACCTAATATCGCGTGTCTTCGGTGTGAACTGTAGGTGCCTTTGATTACGTCAAACAATCGCAGTGTGAATTTGTACGTCCAGTGATCTAACAGTAGGCGCCTTAAATACGTCACGTGATCGAACATGGTCTGGATTGGCTGAAACTATGATGACATAAATCAACAATCATGGTGTGAATTTGTAATAGTTGTTACAACATTACTTTCCCTGTCAAATCAATTATGCCACCTAAACGAAAGCTATTGGTTGATCTACACCTCAAGCATGAAAGATAAAGGCATCACGAGCTTCAGAAACAGACGAGCAACAGAAAGCAAGATTGGAAACCATTCGAGTTTGCACTTCTCAAACCCGATCATCTGAAACAGATGAGCAATGGGAAGCAAGATTGCAAACCGTTCGAGTTCACACTGCTCAAGCCCGATCATCTGAAACAGACAAGCAACAGGAAGCAAGATTGGAAACTGTTCGAGTTCGCACTGCTCAATCCAGACAAACAATGCACGCTGATTTAAATCTTAGTGCATTCCATTACAATGCTAATTATGATTACAGTCTTCATCCAAGTGTGCTTATTGGAAAAATGGATAAATTATGCGTGTATTGCAATGCCCTCAAATTTAAGAATGAAACACCAGGAATGTGCTGCGTGGGTGGAAAAGTGAAATTGCCAGAATTACATCCACCACCCGAACCATTATCAACGTTGGTATCAGGTGACACAAGCCAATCAAAACATTTCTTGGCAAACATACGGAAGTACAATTCATGTTTCCAAATGACATCGTTCGGTGTAACAAATATTGTGCACGAGAATTACATGCCAACATTTACAGTGCAAGGGCAAATTTATCATCGTGCAGGATCACTACTACCACTGCCGAATGCAGATCACAAATTTTTTCAAATTTATTTCATGGGAAACACTCATGAACAAATCGATCAACGTTGTCAATTCAATACGGGCACTAAATGAGAAATAGTTGCTGCATTACAAACTTTATTTGATCAACACAATGAATTAATTCGATTGTTCAGAACTGCCCTTGAACAAATGCCAACTGATGACTACAAAGTTGTAGTTAGAGCAGACAAAATACCTGTCGGCCAACACAAAAGACAGTACAATGCACCAACAATTGATGAAGTGGCGATCGTTATAATTGGCGAAGAATTTAACTCGCGTGAAATAATTCTTCATCGCACAAATGGTGATGTTCAATGAGTCTCAGAAACTCATTGCTCATACGACGGATTGCAATATCCGATTTTATTTTGGCAAGGAGAAGATGGATATCATTTTAACATCTTAATGAGAAATCAACAAACAAATGAGGAAACGAATAAGAAAGTCAGTGCCATGAATTACTATTCATATCGATTGATGATTTGTGAAAACGCTGAAAATCATATCTTGAAATGTCGACAATTGTTCCATCAATACATTGTCGATATGTATGCGAAAATCGAAACCGAACAACTCCTCTACATTCGATTAAATCAAACCAAGTTGCGTTCCGAAGAGTACATTCATTTACGTGATGCAGTTGTTAATGATTGCAATGTGAATCTCAATGAATTCGGAAAAATGGTCATACTACCGGCCACATTTACAGGGAGTCCATGGCACATGCATGAATACATCCTACATGGGATGAAATACAAGAACTTTTGTTACCTGGACAATCTTCATCGGATCATCATGATATTTCCGCGCATGTGTTCAAACAAAGTGAACTCAGTGAACGTGCTATATTGGCAGCCAAAAACAACGATGTTAATGCCATCAACTTCAGCATTCAAAGAAAAATACCAGGCGAAGGGAAAATGTATAAGTCCATCGATACTGTAATGAATCAAGACGAAGTTGTCAATTATCCAACTGAATTTTTAAATTCACTTGATTTGCCAGGCATGCCGCCGCACATTTTAACATTGAAAATTGGCGTACCTATCATTCTTCTCCGAAACATAAATCCACCACGACTTTGCAATGGTACCAGGCTTTAAATGAAAAAGTTAATGAATAATATCATCGAAGCTATAATTTTAAATGGAAAATTTAAAGGAGAAGATGTTCTGTTGCCATGCATCCCAATGATTCAGACAGATATGTCATTCGAATTCAAACATTTGCAGTTTCCGGTGCGACTCGCATTTGCAATTACCATAAGCAAAGCACAGGGACAATCACTACAAGTGTGTGTACTAAATTTGGAAAATCCATGCTTCTCACATGGACAGCTGTATGTGGCCTCCTCACGCGTTGAAAAACCTTCTGATTTATTCATATACGCACCAGACAGAAAAACAAAAAATATTGTGTATCCAAAAGCACTTCAATAAACTGAATAGGCTATTTGACAGTATGAAAAAAATGTATGTTTGTTTGTTTCTTTGTTTGTGTCGTATGTGTTCCTATACCGTTCATCCGATTGCGATAAAACTTTGGTGAATATCAACAGCTGTATGAAATTCATAATCGGTAGCAATACCTACAATCGCGTGTGTTCGGTGTGAACTGTAGGCGCCTTAGATAAGTCACGTGATCGAACACAGTCTGAATTGGCTGAAACTATGATGACGTAAATCAACAGCTGTATGAAATTCATAATCGGTAGCGATACCTAAAATGCCTTCTGTAAGGTAACCACTTATTGTGGGCTCAATAAATACCACTAAATAATCTGAGATGCATTCCAGAAACCAGTCAAATAGTCTATTAAAACACAAACACTTTCTTTCTTTCAGTGGCATTGCAACGCATGCCAGGATTAAAACACAAACACTTTCTTTCTTTCAGTGGCATTGCAACGCATGCCGGGTACTTGCTAGTACATGTATAACTATATAACTTGATTCTTATACATGTTGTTGAGAAGTAAACTATTAGTTTGTAATTGGCCAATGGAAAAAATGGGGAAGAGTTGGAGGAGTCATCCTTTAGACACACTTGGGACCAAAACACCATGCAAAAACAAAAACAACAGCAAGCAGTACAAATGCAGTCTCTATTATAAACACAGCAACAGCAACAACAAGTAAGACAAAGTATTTTCTGCCTAAAAAAACAAAAAACCAGGAAGAACAGGATTCAAAACAGCAAAGGAAAGAAACAATAACAAACTAGAGTTAAGCAAACTCAACAACAACATAAGGGGATACAAAAACAACAACATTAGAGAGAGAATATCCAAAACAAAGAAAGACAAACAACAAGAATTAGGGAAATGGCAACAAAAGTACAAAAGAAGAGACTAAGAAAAAACAAGGAAAAACAGTGAGAAAAAACAAAAGGACACACCGAAAACTGGAATAACATTGTCAGCCAGCAAACAAATTACAACTAGCCATGACAGAAGAAGAGAAATTTGAACAAGAAAGAAAAAGCAAACAGGAAAAAAAGAAGGAAAAAAAAGAAAAAGAATACCAAATGATGGAAACTTACTTGTTGGACTATGATGAATATCTAGAAGATGCAACTGTACATTTTTTTAAATAAAAAAAAAATAAGTATACAAATACAGATACAAGAAAAATAAATACAATGAATGAAATAAAAACCACAGAATTATCAACCTATAGCATACATGCATAGAGGTAACAAAAAAATAAGGCAGGAGGACCTCTGCAAAGATCAAACGAGAGAGAGAGAGAGAGAGAGAGAGAGAGAGAGAGAGAGAGAGAGAGAGAGAGAGAGAGAGAGAGAGAGAGAGAGAGAGAGAGCACCCTCCCAAAATTTTTACATATAACTTGAGCCTTATTCCTGCTGGATGGTCATACACATGCTGATGTGTTTTTTGTACTTCATACTGATTAGCAGCCTGGGTCAAAAAAATATTACAATACTTACAAAGTAAATGTAGTTAAAAATATAAAACAAAGGTATGCATATAAATTTAATGAGAGTTTACTAAATTCAAAATGACATCAAATTTCAAAAATATAACAAACTATTTAATAATCATAATAATAAGAACAAAAGCAATAACAATGATGATGGTATGGATTTATTTCTTATAGTCTCCCATTCACTGAACTAAGTACAATTATGCCAGTTTCCAATATAGTTGAAAATATAGTGCATTTATTTTTGTAATATATCTTGTGTATATTCCTTCCAATGGCCAGTGGCCTGATGTATTCTTTACTTTTGGATGATAGTCCTCTACAGGTACTACAATTAGTCAGTTGTCTAAAAATAATAAATGGAAGATTGGATAAGAATAGGGCCTCAGCTGGACTAAATATTCTAGGCCTTATGATAGCTACTACTCACTTGACTACTGCAGGTCTCAGTACAGTGATTGCTGACTTTATTAATCCAGGCCTTCTTACAATGATTATTGACATAACCATTCAAGGCCTTATCAAAGTGATTGCTGACTTGATTACCCCAGAAATTGTTACAATGATTATTGACATGATGATTCAAGGCCTTATCACAGTGATTTCTGACTTGATTACCCAGGGAATTGTTACAATGATTATTGACATGACTATTCAAGGTTTTATTACAGTGATTATTAACTTCATTACCCCTATGAATTGTTACAATGATTATTGACATGACCATTCAAGGCCTTATCACAGTGATTATTAACTTGATTACCCCAGAAATTGTTACAATGATTATTGACATGACTATTCAAGGCTTTATTACAGTGATTATTAACTTCATTACCCACAGGAATTGTTACAACGATTATTGACATGACCATACAAGGCCTTATCACAGTGATTGCTGACTTGATTACCCAGAAATTGTTACAATGATTATTGACATCCAGGCCATTCAAGGCCTTATCAAAGTGAATATTAACTTGATAGGACTTGTTACAGTGATTACTGAGTATTCCCAGCCTAGCCATAGTGAATACAGCTTTGATTACTACAGATCTTTTCATAGTTATTTCTGACTCGATTAGTCTCATTTCAGTTGAAACTATGATGAAAGTGAGAGAAACAAAACCTACTTAATTTAGGTTTTAAGGTCCCTAACTTCACCGAAAAATTGTTGCAGAAACCTACAACATCTTGAAGTCTCCCATCTAGATCAACAAATTGTTCTCCGTTTTGTTGCTCAAGTCTCCCATCCAGCAAAATCTAAATACATGATTGGCAAATGCCCTTGTCACCTATTTATTTGTCATCTTATTATTCACGTATATTTCTTTGCAAAAAGAATCAAAAATATTCCTATCGACATCCTCCATTTCTTAACACTCTAATGAAACTGATGCTAAACCAGCCGCTCGTTCAGTTTATATCGATTCGCACGGTTACGCAATTTCTAGAGAAAGAGCGCAATACCTCGGGATTCCAAATTGTTGCGTTATTCCAAGTTGAAGCCCAACAGCTTCATCATCAATTCCGAGGTAGAACTCGAAATTCATGACGTACTTCACATTCTGGAAAAGCGGAAGTTGAAATTATAGGCTGCCGTCAGTGTTATCATTGTTGAAAGTTTCTGTAAAAAAGAAATAAATGCGATGAAGAACTGCAAACAATTGAATGAAGTGCATTGGCATAAATAGGATCTTGCGAAGGTAAACTTTATATTTATATTTGCATTTCCTTCTATTAAAGGTGACGAGAACCTTGATAACCATACAGCGTTAAGTGAAAATAAAAATAAAAATATTACATTACTTTATTCACTATTGCAGTTTGAAAAGGTATAGGTACAAGATTAAAAATATGTCATAGGTAGTACTTGCCATTGGACCCGGGCCTATGAATATATGGGGCTAGAAGGTTGACAGTGCCAGCAGGGACCTATATTAGCTTTACACTGGCCGAGGACAAGTTTTTGCAATATAAGACGTCGACTGTGATTGGCATCACTGTGTGTCGGGTGTGGGCGTACATGTGGATGCCTTACAGCCTGTAAAAGTTAATTGTATTGTCAATCGACATCGTAAATTTTTGGAATACTTTACTTAGTTGACAACTTGTTTTGACACTGTTCTCTAGATTAGAGTTCAATTCGTCCCAAAGACAATTCGGCCCAAGATAATTCGGCCCAACTTGGACGAAAAATAAGACAATTCGGCCCAACTTGGACCGAAAATAAGACAATTCAGCCTAACACAAAAGACAGTTATATATGTGTGTGTGTGTGTGTGTGAGAGAGAGAGAGAGAGAGAGAGAGAGAGAGAGATGCTGAACATTTTGTCAGTTTAGTTGCTGCAACATAAACATTTTACCACTTAAGTTTGTTTTATTGTGTGCATAAACTGAAATCTTGACACTACCAGACAGTATCGTCAATCATAGTTCCTCCTTTAAATTACTCCATACAAATTAGAAATAAACTGATTACTAGTCTTAACTATGGTACCCAAATCCACTAATAAGGCACAAATCAATGTCGCTGACACGTTATCACTAAAAGTAACACAGGAAAATGTTTTAGATGATCAGGTGTAGGGCTCTTGCACATGCCACAAAATATATAGGTATTCTGAAATCTAGGGCCTAACCGAGTAGACAATTTTCACAGAGTACCGAATCCAAGTATTTGGATGTACTATTTGCCGGATCCGGACACGAATCGAGTAGTAGGTGCAATTCCGGAGAGTACCGTTTGTTTCATTATCGTATGCAAAGCTTGAACTTTTCGTGTATTGTATACCGTATATATCGCCTATAAGATGAAAATTTTTATTATTAACTAAAATTATTATGTATTAAAAAACTTTTCTTAAAAGTTTGATATTTATTTAATTATTTTGCTTGTTACCATTCGTGCGCATATTATTTGCCGAGGTGAATACTTCTGAATAGTACCAAAAAAATGGATATTTGGCCTAAGCAAAAGTCCGAGGTGATTTACGGTTAGGCCCTACTGAAATCTGATGTTTCAAACCTGAGACGCAAGATAAAGACAAAAGATACAAAATTTGAGCGGCTAAGTAAAATACTAGACAGTTGCCAGAACCTAAGGAATTAATACCAAGTAAAAGAGCCAATGCAGAGGTGTACAAATTTATATTTGATCCCAAGAAAACGGAATCTTGTGAGACGAAAACTTCTTGTATGCAATGCAGTTTTGTCAGAAACAAAGGCGTCAAAGCAGTTTCGTTCTCTAAAAGGACACCTTGTTCTGCATCAGATTATTTATGGGTTGAATATTCAAAATGTCTGATGCTGAAATGGAATTAATTAACAATGCATTTGCTTCACATTAGTGAAATACCTAACGTTACCTAAACAGTATACATGAGGGGACTCCTTACTTTTATCTGCTAAAAATGTTGTTTTCTATTTGTGAGACTGTATATAAGTTCAGGCCATTTTAATTGCACACAAAAGTGTACATTTAAGTTGTTTGAACTTGAAAATATATTTGTTTTACACTGTAACACATACATTACCATTTTACGTTATAAAACATTTTATAAAATGCATTATTTTTTTTTTTTAAAATTCTGAAAGCACTTAATTAAAATTATTAAGTATAACCATTTTATTCATTTTATCTTCTTATAAAATATAAAATAAGTCATAATGATTTTATCAGATCAATGATCATGTGAATAATGATGTTTAGCTGTCACATATAGGAGAAATAACTACAATGACGAATGTACGCATTTAATATGGTTAAATCAAACATATCTGTAATAATTTCATGTCATATTTTCATGATCAAAAGGGAACCGAGAAAAGTGAGTGAAAACAATTACATATTTAATGAACAGTCTTTTGTCGTATGTATACATTATATTTTTGGAGTGACTAAAAAGCATACACGTAAACTTTCATGCTTATATTTTTAATCGGAAACTGTTATGATTAGAATGGTGTTAATTTGACAACTGAAAATGTTTTTGGTCTTTTGAAAATTCATTATTATCAATTTAAACGAAATTTAAAATATGAGAAATTTTGGTAAAAATGCTTCTTACATTGTGCACATTTATCTCTCTCTTTCGTAACTCATAATAGCAAAATGCAATATTGTTCTGAATTAAATTTATGTGAAATTATTGCAAAATACCTAATTATGCAATTTTCAACCATTTTCCCTGTATAATTTCTTTTGTAAATCATAAAAAATATGTTCCACAGGAGATATGATGCATCTTATTATTGTCTATGTAACTCCCAAAGCATCACGACCATCTCTACTATACTTCTTTTTTTCAGACGTCCTTTCTCCACAGTAATTTTTTTTCTTTGGGATGGTTTTTCTAACGATATCAGAAAGCTCCTAACCATTATAACTTCAGAAAACATTTATCTAGTTCACCAAATGTTTCAAATTTTATTCTCAACCTATTCTATTTTACAAACTAATTAAAATGAGACTGAATACTTAAGTTACCTAATGCAAGGATTTTGAGCTATATGGTCAAAACATATTATATAAGAATTGATATATTAAAAATAATTACTTGTTATAACTGCCAATTGTATTATAAAATTGGGCCAAATTGTCTTTTAAGTTGGACCAAATTGTCTTATTTTTGGTCCCTGTTGGGCTGAATTATCCAACAGCTGTTCAGTTCATGTGTCCTCTACGATCGCTAGAGCATTTGAGTGCAAAATGTTGTCAGCTGTATCCTGATGCCTCATGAGCACTGAATGTTAGAATAGGTTGTTTGATCATTTTGGAAAAAGCGGGTCTTGCACTTCAAAGCAGATACTTCTCTAAAACGCCAGGAAAATTCTGACATACACTTCTCTTTGAACACTTTATAAGACATTTGTGATGATTTGTTAAATTGATTCTGATTTAAATGAAAGGTGAATCAATAAATCTGTAAGCAAACATCGACATGGTGCTGATAGTGAGTGTGATAGTGACAACTGGTTACAGTGTAATTTATTCATCTGATATTTATCTTCTTGATGACTAGTTGGTGGCTATTTTTAAATATCTACTTTATATTGCACCAGTTTTAATATCATTACCATGCAGGAGGAGTAAGAGAACAAAGCTGACAAATTATAATACTTGAAATGTTTAAAGGAACAGTAAATTTACACAGGTAACTATCAGGAATTTAACATTTTTCAGTGTGGCCTTAAGGCTTAACCCTTTAGTTGCAAATGTGATATGCAATTAGATATTTCGGTCCTGATTGTAGTAAGTGAAATTTGGGTCCAATATGTGATTGACTCCTATGACATAAAACATTGCTTTAGTCATAATGTACTTTAATAACTTTTTCCATACATGTCATTAGTTTTTCCAAATCTTTGACAGGCATTTCAGTTCATTCAAGAGTGATGAATGATAGCTGAGGAATGCTGAAGTTGGTTCAGCTTGAGTTTATTTTCTTTAATGAAATAAATATTGCAAATGACATTGGCTAGGATATATAGGATTGGGGATTTAATAAATGATTTCATGTTATATCTATTTGATCTGAAAGAAAATCATGATGATTTGAAATTCATAATGGCTGCCATGAAGCCATCTTAAATATTTTGTTCTTACTACTCCACCTGAATTTTTGATCATGTTAATATTGGGATTTTACTGAAATACTTTTTAAGAATTTTAGTTGGTATCGAATTAAAATGGTGCTGTATAGATATTAGCACCAGTCTTGAAGATCTTATTATTGCTATTCTTGCTGAGCAGAAAGTCATATTAGCCCAAAACATTACCCCTGAAATGGGACTTTCTCTAACGAAATGTGTTAATCCTATTTGCCCCTCTCTAAGTGCAGGGTCCTATTTTTTTCTTTTCCATTTAGAAGAGAAACATTTCACATTCAGATTTATTAAGGGCCCAACCATTTGGTCCAGATTTTCACATGGCAAAACTGATCAAGTATAGATGCAAAGATAAGTGTCTCACAAATTAATGCCTAGACTGAATCACTGATGTGTCTTGTGCTTACTAAGTAAAACCAACTGCTCCAGTGGCCTAGTGGTTAGAGCTTCCACCTCAGATGTGGGAGGTCATGGGTTCAATCCCCTGCCAAGTCATATCTAAAACTTATTTTTTAAAAATGGCACTAACAGCTGTCTCACCTGGCACTCAGCATTAAAAGGTTAGTGGTCAGCCTGCTGTCAGTATAATATGACTGGGTGGGACATCATGCTACATGTCGATGACATGATACTCCATTGCTAGACATCACTATAAACTGCCACACTGCAGAAATCATAGCGATTTGACAGAATTTTTTAAAAAGCTACATTAAAAATCCAAATCATGCATATACTCTAACTAAAACACCATATGAACCCTTGAGTGGATCTTCTTTTGAGAACCTTACCCTCAAGGCTAATATCTTGCTTTCCTTAACAGCGACAATAAGAAGGAGCAAGTTTTATGCCTATCCATTGAACCAGGCTGTCCACCATGTAGTGGAAGTTATGAGTTGATTATTTTCCTTTACAAACAAAGTTTCCTAGGAAATAACCTGCTTTCATAGGTTGCTCTATTTTCCATTGACATCCCCAGTCTCATTGATATCTGTATTGGGGATGAGTAAGATTTATGGGTTTTTTGGTAGTTAAAGTGAGTTAAGGATAGGAAATGTCTTTTTTCTCCTCATCGGTCAGCATATACCATTTTGATGTGGATTGCCTTAAATATCACGTGAGCTTACTAGTACATTCATGGAGATTATAGCTCATGAAGATTGAACCATTGCTTGTCTATAGGCCTGCCTAAGTAATATGTCTCCGTAGGTTATGATGAAAGTCACATTTGGTGAACTCGAACTTCTCATCCTTTTACCTTTGCTTGTTAGCTCATCAATGTGCAAGCATATTTTCTTTGGGGCCAATAGTCATAGATAAGAACGTGGCCCATGAGGGTACATCCAAAAACAGGACAGTTTTGCTCATAGGACTAGCATAATTTTGATCATAGGACTAAACATGCCAGACACTAGGCCAAACAAAAGGCAGTTTTGATCATACAATTGAGCTGGCCAAACATGGGACACTTTTGATAATACAACAAAGGAGAGTTTTAATCATACAGTACGATTTAGCAGGCCAGGCACAGGACAGTTTTGATCATACAGTAGGGTTTAGCAGGCCAAACACGGGACAGTTTTAATCATACAGTAGGATTTAGCAGGCCAATCACAGGACAGATTTAACCATAGGATTGAGCATGTCAGTTGCAAGACAGTTTGATGAAGAGTGCACCAAAGTCTTTGATCCAATTCCAACATCACTGCTGCTTGAGTGCTTAGACCCAATATTGCCTTCACTAACTGATGTTATTAATATCTTTCTCTTGTCCAGGGAAGTCCCATAATTTTTTAAAACTCATCGTAAAGCCTCTGCTGAAGAAACCAACACTTTGCCATAATGATTTAAAGAACTACCACCCAGTTTCTAATCTCCCATTCATATAAAAATCTTAGAAAAAGTTGTTCTAACCCAACTTGTATCTCATTTGAATTCCAACAGTCCTTTTACTAATGTACAGTCTGCATATCGCCCTTGCCACAGTATTGAAACTACTCTTCTGAAAGTATTTAATGACATTTTCTCTGCTTTGGATAGTGGAAAGATTACAGTCCTCACCCTCCTTGATTTGTCTGCAGCATTTGACACAATAGACTATGATATATTACTTCACTGTCTCCAGCAATAACATGTATTTGGCATTCAGAATATAGCCTTACAGTGGTTCAAGTCCTACTTAGTCAACAGGACACAAAATGAATCTGCAAATAGAATACATCCCAGCCCAGTTGATTTATGTTGTGGTGTTCCACAGGAGTTGGTTCTTTGACCTGTTCTCTTAATTCTATACACTCAGCCTCTCTCATGTGTCATAGATCATCACCCAGTGTCTCACCAATTGTACACTGATGACACCCAAATATACAAGTCCAGTCACCCAACTGAAGTTGATACTACCATCCATGGATGACATGTAACAAGCTGTAGATGAATGATAATAAAACTGAGGCCATTTTGATCACAACACAAAGACTTTCTCATTCACATCCTTTACCTCAGACAATAAATAGCAACACCAACATTAAATTAACACAGTCAGTATGAAACCTAGGTGTTACTCTAGACAGTGCTCTCACATTGCACCAACATGTCATGAACATATACAAGACTGCATATCTTGAGCTGAGACTCATCAGTTCCATTCGAAAATATCTTTCAGTTGATGCCACTAAAACACTTATGTGTTCATTAGTACTTTCAAGACTGGACTATTGTAACTCCATTATTTCTGGTTCGTTACAATATCTACTCCAGAAACTTCAAAAAGTTCAAAATACAGCTGCTTGGATCATCTTTAGAGTACCTCGATCAGAGCACACCTCACCACTGCTCTGTACCCTACATTGGCTATCCATTTGATACAGAATCAAACACAAAATTTGTTCTCTATGCTACTTTGATTGACCAGGTCACATGCAAGACAGTTTTGATCATGGGATTTACCAGGCCAAGCCAGGACAGTTTTGATCATGAGATTTACCAGGCCAAGCACAGGACTGTTTTGATCATAGGATTTACTAGGCCAAGCACATTACAGTTTTGATCATGGGATTTAACCAGGCCAAGCACATTACAGTTTTGATCATGGGATTTAACCAGGTCAAGCACATTACAGCTTTGATCATGGGATTTACCAGGCCAAGCACAGGACTGTTTTGATCATAGGATTTACTAGGCCAAGCACATTACAGTTTTGATCATGGGATTTAACCAGGCCAAGCACATTACAGTTTTGATCATGGGATTTAACCAGGCCAAGCACATTACAGTTTTGATCATGGGATTTACCAGGCCAAGTACAGGACAGTTTTGATCATGGGATTTACCAGGCCAAGCACAGGACAGTTTTGATCATAGGATTGATTGATTGTGGGATTAAGCAGACCATACATATTGTTTTGATAATATTGAATAGCGAAGTTTTAATTCTTGTATTGAGCAGGTAAAACACAGGACAGTTTTGATTATAGCATTGAGCAGGCCACAGGGCAGTTCTGATCAGAGGAATGAGCTAGCCAAACACAAAAATGTTTTAATCATAGGTCTGAGCAGGCTGATCAGGATAGTTTCAATCACAGGATCGATCGTGAAATTGAACAGGCTAAAAATAGGACAGTTTTGATATGGGATTTTCATAGGTAGCACTAAACATGAATGTATTTTTGTTTGACTTTATTGATTGCTCATGATCATCTCGAACATTATTTACATAAAGATATGAAGTACATAGTACACTGTATATTGCACTCATCTTTTCAATGATGATGATCCATAGACGTATCAGATGTACATGAGGAAATTGACATATTAGAAACATAAGGAGCCTCAGAGGGACAAGTAACATCAATCAGGATGCATACAGAGATAATACAATGTGAGAAATTTTTGTTTTACACAGCTAAAAAGTTCATTTTGGACATATTGTATACATCCAGCTATTACTTAGCTCAGGGCCCCGAGTGGTCTAAAGCGATGTCCGTTATGGAACACTGCCATCTCACCTCTGTTTGCGTGTGTTCGAGACTAAGATTCGGCTAATGTAGTTATTTAAGTTTGCCAGTAGCTTCTCGTGGGTCGGTGGTTCTTTCTGGGGGTTTTCCCAGGTTCTTCCTCCACCAATAATACTGGCCACCATGTATAGCCTCACGTGTGCTGAAAAATGGCATTAAACCCTAAAAGAACAATTACTTAGCTCATCATCTAAAGATACATGTACTCTTTATTTACATTTACCCCCACCCCCACCCCATTTATTTCTTTGAGATTAACATTATAGACAAAATGATGTCATGGTGTGAATTTCATAGACATTTTAGCTACCATTGTATATAATGTCTTTCATGCATGAACAGTCTGATTGAGATTTTATAACGTTGAGGAAAAACATTTGATGAAGATTTATATCCTGTTGAATGTTTGAATATTAGTATTCACTAAATGGCATGCTTATCAATTGCAAAATAACCATATTGCTTGGTACCTGGCAAAGATTATCAGTGAACAGAAATAAAAAATCTTGAGCTATAAATTGAAGAAAATCAAATTGAAAATGTTGACACAGTAAAACCTTTTGGAGGTCAATTTGATAAGAATTTAGACTGGTGTAATAAAGTGAAACTTTTTTGTTCAATAGTAAACTTGAGAATTTACTGTTTACATGGATAACATGTTATCTGTTACTCAACTATTGGAAATTATTTTACAATGCATTCATTCTTGACCTTTTTTAGACTTCTAATGTATAATTTTGAGACATACAGCTGATAGTAACATTGAAACAATCCACAAATTTCAAAAAAGGTCAGTAAGATGTATTCTGAATTTACCATTTAGTACCCTATCCAGAATTCTTACATCAAAATAGAAATGGCTGAAATTTGAATACAGATTAGACTATCTCAAGTCCATATTAATTTTCAAAGTAAAGAATTAACTTTTTCCACAATATTTGTATGGCATGTTTCATTTTAAGTCGGAATAACAGTACCAAGGACCTAAATTGAGACCAGATACACATGTTCATTGGACTTCTCCGGTGGCCTAGTTGTTAGAGGGTCTGCCACAGGTGCAGGTCACGGGTTAGAATGCTGAGTTATACCAAAGACTCTAAAAATGGTACTAACAGCTGCCTTGATAGCGTTAGGACTGTTCAGCCTGTTTTTGTTGAAGCTACATTAAAAATCCATATCAACACAAAAATAATCATTGCATAAATCCAAAGGTAAATATTTTTTAAAAAATTATTTGTTAACTTCAGTACAGTTCTATGGAATGAACTCCCCAAAGCAATTAGATCAGCAACAAACTTAAATGTGTTCAAAACAAAAATCATGTGACTACCATCTTGAAAGGCAGTTTTCATTGTGATATTGAAAAGTGTGCATTCCATTTTATTCTGTTAATGCATTTCATATATGATTTGTGCTGTTATACTTAACTTTTTTATTTAGCATTCTTTACTAAAAGTTTTACATCCTGAGAACCTTAGGAGAATAGTACATTATACTGAGTAACCCTACATATTTTTTATGGAAAATGTACATCTCTCTTTTAAAACTATAATAATAGAAATATATAAAAAAAAATAAAGATTAACAGTTATATTTTTTTTAAATGTACAGATTTGATTAAATGTTGTGCATGTATCAATTAATGAAGTTTATATATGATCTTAAAATTTAATCCTTTTGGATAAACAGAATCCCAACAGTGAATCCAGTATATTTCCTTTAATAGAAAATCCTTTTCAGAATTACTAATAGTAATTGGCATCTCGTAACTTTTGGAAATCATAATTATTTTTAAAATTCCACTGGTCATAGACTAGAAATGCTTATGGAATGATCTTTTGATCATCAACTGTCCTTCCATTAACACAAGTTTGTTATTGCTGCTCCTTCTAAAGTACTGAGAGGAATGTCATGAAAGTTGACATACATTCATCCCAAAGTCATGTTGATCCTACACAAACTGATGCTGATATGATGTTCACTGTGGCCACCATGGCAGCCATCTTGGAAACTTTTTATCGTTACTCCTTCTGAATGCATGATAAAATCAACATGAGGTTTTCAACTTTAAAAAAACTAATCATGATGTCTAGTTAATTTTAAATAAAAATTATGCTGCACATGATCCTCTGTTGACTTTTTACCAAGAGTTCTTATGATGTCTAGTTGATCATATCCATACATATTACCGATTTAACTAACATCAATATGGCCAACACCCACAACCAACTACTCCTTAATGGATGGTTATATCAACATAAGTTTTTCACCTGAAGGCTTCTTATTTAAGTTATTAGGTGCTGCCACAGTGACCAGCTTGAAAATCCTGTTATCATAAGTGAATGTTTGCACAGAATGGAGTTTTTACTAACATTGATTTGGTGATCCTAAATTAAAATGTTGATTACCCGACTTCCATTGTCTTGTTGTCTTAAATTTTCATCAGAAGATTTCATATGATGTCTGTCTTGTCACTATAGTGGTTATCTAAGTGGATAACTGTATCAGCATTGGATTTGTACCAACAGCCTTCTTCTATAGGATTCACAATAGAATGCTTACCCTCAGGTTTCGACATATAGAATTTAAATTTTACCTGGGTGCCCCGAGTGGCCAGCTGGTTCTAAGCGATCTCTGTTACGGATCACTGCCATCTCACCTCTGTCTCTGTGAGTTCTAGTCTCAGATTTAGCCAATATGGGTATGTGAGAAAGCTTGCCATTAGCTTCTCGTGGGTGGGTGGTTCTTTTCACGGATTCTTCCTCCACCATGAATACAGTCCACCATGTATAGCCTATTGTGTGCTGAAAATTGGTGTTAAACCTTACAACAACAATAAATTTTACCCATTTCTGATGCATGAAAATTCCATCTGATGTAGTCCACCAGACATGTAATAACAGTCCAGTGATGTATGGTTATCAGGCTATGACTGCTTATGCATGTACACAATAATCTGTTTATTGATTTAGCTTACTTTTATAATCTGGAAAATTAAGGCCAATAGCATGATTTAAAAAAAAAGAAGAAGGGATCAAAGGTGGTTTATCATGGCTTTCAATTTTTTAAATAAAAAGTGGCTAACTTTTTGATTTTTGTATTGTTCAATCATTCTTGCATGGTTGAAACTGTTTACAGTGAAATAAATAGTGACAGGAAATTTATCAATGTTTTAGTTGAGTTCATGTCAAAATGCTGAAACATAAGCTTTATACCAATACTAAAAAAAATGGCTAAGAAATATGCATATCACAATTTCATATCCAACTCTCAAACTTTCTCCTTAAGATGACTTGGCTTGGAGAAGTTTTGAAGAACAATCAGTAGTGATAAACCCGGCCACACAAAAAAAATGAAGATTGATATTTCTTACTGCCTAAAAGTGTGGTTGTTTTGTCATTTTCATATTAATGCTGATAGAGAGAAGACATTCACTTTCTTTTCAACAATAAAATGTTTCAAAGGAAAATCTGAACAGGAAATGAGAGGGTACACTATCATATCATTTCAGTCATCACTCTGTAACTAGTAAACCATTGAGGGCCTGTAAAGTGTGTAACTTAATAAGCACCATTGGTCATCCATCAGTGATTTTGTGAATGTATAACAATATCCTTGAAGTGAAGTGTTGTTACACACTGACTCATATTAATTAACCACAATGGTTCTGGAAGAATATTTTTGTTACTTTCTCATTCTCAGAAACAACTGGCCAGCGATGATCATTCCAACCCTCAGAAAAAAATCTGAAAATTAGTAACCATTGTGAGGAAGAGGAGAATAAATCTCCAGAAGTTGTAAGAAATTCTAATCAACAGTAACTGTTACAAACTGCTGTACAAGTGTTAACTTTTATTCAACATGAGAAAAAAAATCTTAATCATTAGTTTAAAGCATGAATATCACACTATCCCAGGTACAATGTCATGACTAAAAAAAACAAATAACTGTTGAGATTCGAGTTTCGGCTCTTGAAGTTTTCATTTTGACTCTTGAGATTTTGGTGTTAAGGTTCAAATGACTCATCAGTTTTGAAATCTGTTGAGAGCCCTGTTATATATAGCTACTTTGTTTCCTGAGTTGAAAGTAATGGATTGCTATAGTTATTATGTCAAATCTATGTTTTAATGCATTTAGATATTTGCTGATGAGTTTATCAAATACTTTGTACGCCATGCTTGGTAGAACTTATATAAATAACACTTTTATCCTTAATTTGAATCTTCCTTCTTATTTAAAAGTTTATTTGGCCAGTTTAAATGTATAGTGAAAAAAAAAAAACCCCACCAAAAATGTAAATTAGGAATCATGTTCTCAATAAGAACAACATGCATCATTTTAAATTGTATCGATATATCAGATATCCAAGTTAATAATTTTCATTGTTGTACACATCAGGTTTCCATGTTGTATTTGTACATGTGTGTGCAGAGTAGACTTCATGTACATTCTAGATTAGTGAAGTACAACAGAAGAAACACTGCTATTACATATCAAACTGATAGACCTTTTACTTCCTGGTCCTAAAGTCTGTTAGAAGGTCACTGTTGTAGCATGCCTAACAGTATGTAGCCAGTTACCGTACCTAGTTTAATGCAGGGGGAAAGTTACAGATATAATTAATCCATATGACCTTTTATCAAAATAGTGACAGGCTCCAATTGTTGAACTCATTCTGTTTTTGTGTTCCTCAGGGTAGGGATGAATCCACATTAATAGGACTGTGTACTGGGGATAAACTTTATCATAAAGATAATTTCCAAAACTCAGTGGTTCAGCTGTGGAATCATCAGGTCATGATAACTTTGTATTATCTGAGGTCCTCCCAAGGGTTTGGGGCAAAAAAAAGAAACATGATCTTGAATATTGGTGATATTGTCATTGCTGAAGGTTGATAGTAACTGTAGCAATGATATTATCTTATTTTTAAAAAGGTGCAAGGAATAAAAGCATGAAATTGTAACAAAGAACCCATATATCACTCAGCCTCATCCAAAGGCTGCACATATAAATTGGTTTATTAATTATGTATCGAATCAGAATTTACATACATGCATTATAAACCTATGAGTAAAACCAAATGAAAACAGTAAAGCAGGTGGGAACAAATAAAGGTTTTTCCCTGTTTGCCAGTTCTTTGCAAATGTATGTTCATATTGGATCCCAAAATTTGGAACAATATATATGGAGTTGTAGTTATGAACAGAAAAATTAAGAGGGTTTAACTTCAACTGCATTCAGTATTTTAAGAGAACCCTTTACCACTTGCATCAGGGAAGAAAAATTGATAGTTTTATTAACTGAGGCTTGGATGAAAATAAATGTTGTGACTTGGTTAAGCTTAGAGTACATCGGGTCAACTGACACTGCCATTGTCCCACAAATTTTGCCAAATACCTAAACAAAAGTTATGAGATGAGTACAGAAATATTCTCATGCAATTTGGTCTATTTATGATACTCAGAGCTCCTTCCATGTTTCACCATGGCAAATTTCCATGTTGTCACATGTCCTCCCTTAAAAAAACAAAACAAAGGGGCATAACTGAAAACCTGTTATATATTGTAGTTATTTTAGGGTTTATACCAGTTATTGATGGTAGATGGGATATATATATATATATATATATATTTAACAGCCAGTATAACTGGTGGAGTAAAAACCTGAGAAAACCCTGTAAGAACCTGCGACCCGTGGGAAGCTACTGGCAGCTTTCTCACATACCCACATTGGACAAGCCCAAGATTCAAACCCATGCAAACAGAGGTGGCAGTGATCAGCAACCACTTTAGACCACATGGCCACCCAGGGCCCCTACATATATATTATGTGTTCTCATGCCATGGCTGTTCAAAGTTTGGTAAAATTTCTATCCAGTTGTTTAGGAAATAGAGTTATGGACAGATGATCAAACACTTAAAGGGTAACACAAAATTTTCCCTTACCAAAGTGGCTTGCCTACAAGTCTTCTGTGAAAGAACAATATGTATATCCATCTTAAAGTGATTGTCTTCAACAGAAAACACATAATGAACTTGAAATTAGAATGTGTGAAATCTCTAGATTTACTCAAAGTAGTTGTGCACAATGACTGGAGTATTAATAGTCGAGTCATTCTCAATTTGAAGCTACACAATGGAAAAATATCTGACACAAACCCTTTCATTGCTGTGCACCTAATGATATATTGCTTTGATCTCCAACCTGTATGTAATCATTACTACAATGTTAACCACATGAAGCAACTTTTGATACAATAAACATCTCTTCCATTTTATAATTCTTGAAAAAAGTAAACATCTGTTCTAAGATGCAACTTTTCTGCCATCATGCTGAGCATTTTTTGTAATTTATATACTGTTGTTAATACTAAGTACCTTTTCATCTAAATTTATTTGACACACTTGATTTAATTTCCTCATTGATCAATAAGCTACATATGTTACCCTCACCATTTCATCTTTATGTTTTTAACTGATCGTATTATTGCTGGTCAATAATAAACCTTTTGTCAGCTGTAAATAATCTAACATTTAACTTTTTTCTGTGGTATTAAATAGCACTACAGTGCTGGTGCAGCATAAAACAACAACAGGTCAATATAACTTACATATGTTGGGTAATTTGTGAACTGGCTTATGAAAAAATCACAGGTATATGTAATATCCTTTTTCATTTTAGATGGGTTTTGGAACTGACCTACAGGGACGAACATCCCATGATGCATTGCTGCGCATACAGGACACAGAAATTAAACTGCTGGAGACCATGAAATCTTGCCTTCAGAAAAAAATTGATGGTGACAAAAAATATACCCAATCACTCTTCAGCTTTGTACAGATAGCTCAGAAATTTGAGAAGTCAGAATATTCCACATATTGCTCCCTATTTCAGGCAGGTTGTTTTTATTTTGTCTTTATTAAAAGCTAACAATTTATTTGTTCCATTTAGAAGTTAGGAGTTAATAAATATACTTCAGACCAACGTTCCCTCTAAGCTGCATGCATGCGCGCATGCGCAGCTGCTCAGGCATCCCCGTGCATCTGGATTGTCAATTTTTGCTCAATCCAATGTTAAATTTTGCTCATCTTCATAATGCTGGCACTGTGCAGTGAGCATTGCGCGCACATCTACAATTCTCTTAGAGTGAACGTTGCTTTAGATGGAGTAATCACACATACATGATAGTCATAGTGATATTTTGTGAATGGGCAGTTTTACTTTTTTTGCATTAGGTGAATGTACAGATCAATCTATATTTCACATAGATATATTCTACATGATAAGGTTTGCAAATAACAACATATTCAGCTCCCCATCATTTTGGAGTTAAAGGTATGATGTCACTATTTAATTTTTGTATTTTGTGAACACAATAATTGGAATTTTCAGTAAATTAAGTGTAATTATAAAAACTCGGCCATACCTCTAGTGAGTTTAGTCAGTAACACTGAGTGACCTTGAATTCAATGAATGATTCCATGTGAATGAATGGGGACATACTTGATATCTTTGTATATCTCCATGGTACTCATTTTAGTAGCCCCTACATAAGAAAGAAAGAAATCTTTAAGTTTTTTCCAGAGAGTTTTACTCTGCATATAGAGTAGCAATCTTTGCTAGGGACACTTGATCAAATGTTCATAGAACACTACAATTCATCAATGTATTCACATCTTTTGTGAGAATATATACGTAAAGAAAGTCACTAAGTTTCTATAGATTAGATACCATTTGTAAATGAAGTGATACCACTTTCAATGAGTTCTTTTCTTATCAAAAAATCTATTTCATATTTCATGGGAATTATTCAGGCCTGGGAAACCATTGTGTGTGAGACAGAAAAACTTGCTCAGCTGTTCCAGAGAAAAGTTGACCAGCTTGTAATTTCCACACTTGAAAAACTAGGCACACTGATCAGTGAAAAGAGGTCAGCACGAAAAAGGTTTGAGGATGAACGGAACAGACTAGAAAAAGAGTTTAGCAGGGTAAGTATGCACTTGCACTGCAATTACCAGATACCAATTTATTTTGTATCATGTTTATCCTATTATATGCAGTTTGCCACATACACCATGGTATACTGCCCCTGAAGACTGCAGGGTATTTGCTGTTTGCCACATACACCATGGTATACTGCCCCTGAAGTCTGCAGGGTATTTGTTTACCACATACACCATGGTATACTGCCCCTGAAGTCTGCAGGGTATTTGTTTGCCACATACACCATTGTATACTGCCCTTTCATCTGCAGGGTATAAGTTCTTTGACACATGCACACACCATGGTTTACTGCTTCTACAGTCTACAGGGTATATGCTGTTTGCAGGATGTAAGCTGTTCATGCAGCATCTAAAATTGACACCTGCTGGGTCTACATGAAGTACGTTTTGAGTTTAGAAACTGTAAAGTCAGCAAAGTTTATGATGCTAGCACAAAAGTTATTTAAAATACTGAGAATGCATGGCATATCCAGTTTATAAAGAAACTAAACAAGATACTTATATAATATGCGGTGTGTATGAAGTTAGGTCTGAAACTTAAGTAGATACCTATAGAATGGCAGTGTGTATCCTATTAGAACAAAAAAGGAAGTCAACACCTGCAGATTATGCAGGATGTATCATGTTAGAACAGATATGTAAGTGAACACCTGCAGATTCTACAGTGTGTATGCTGTTAGCACTAGGGCATAACCGATTAGCATTTTTCTACCGATTTCTAATTCCAGATTTTGAGCATGAAATTTTTTCGATTCCGGATACGATTCAATTAATCGGAAATGCTAAATCCGTATTTTTTTTTCTAAAAAATATCATCTTCCGTTTCCGGGTTTCTGGTATCTGGTTTTACCGTGTCTAGCATGTTACTTAGTACTTTACCATATCCGGCTTCATTTCCGGTTTTCACCCGTCCGTTCAAATAGATTGTCTCACAGCGTGGTTGTGTTGACCATATTGAACTTTTTTGACTTCTTATTTAACTTTATTAACGCACTATCGAATGACACGCAGTGTTAGACATGGTGCTATAGAAATTCAACTTTATTATTTTTATTATCCGAATCGGTCGTGCCTGCCTTGTCCGACTCCGATTAATCGGAGTTCATACTATCCGGTGGAATCCGATTTCCGGATCAAAAGTTGGTTATGCCCTAGTTAGCACAAAAGCTGTGTGTGTGATACAACATTTGTTGACATAATATCTTGTAGCCTTATTTTCCATAAATTTGTAACATTTAAGCACTTAAAAAATTGTTATTGTTTTATTGATTAAGTAGATGTCTGTGTACCCAAAAAGTATTGAAAAATGGTAATCAGTACTGTATACTATAATAGGGATTATACCCATCATAAATATCCTACTTTTATAATAGCTGATCTCAGTATACTCACCTTTTGAGTGCGTTTTGTTTCAAATTTGTAATAGTTGATTTGCACAGAACCTAATGAAAGATCTGTCAGGTGACAATGTAGGTCAGGCACTAACCTATAGGGCTTTGTAGGTCAGCACTAATCTGTAAGGCTTTGAAGGTCAGCACTAATATGTAGGGCTTTGAAGGTCAACACCAATCTTTAGTGCTTTGAAGGTCAGCACTAATATATAGGGCATTGAAGGTCAGCTTTAATCTGTAGGGCTTGGAAGGTCAGCTCTGATCTGTAGGGCTTTCAAGGTCAGCACTAATCTGTAGGGCAACAAGTTGAAGATAAAAGGGGCTCATAGATTTTGACAGCATTAAATGTATTACAGATTCAATGAATTAACTATTGTTTATTTTAATATTTGAGGATGAAATTAAGAATTGTACAGTTACAAATAAAGTTTACATACACAGATTTATTTGTGTGATGGAAAGACCTTGAGTCCTTGAGTCTTCAAATACTAAGTTTCTATTCACTTAACAGAGCATTCAAAAAAAATTTTGTGCCGAATTTTTTTTAAAATGCTGTTTTAAATAAGTGTTCATTAGTTTTACAGATGGGTTAAATTTTTTATCTTTCCTGTTTTCTCTTACATTTCTTCACAGGTCAAGGATGATGTGCATAATTGCAAACAAGAATATACCAAAAGTTTGGAAAGGGTGCGCACTAGTAAAGTCAAATTTGAAGAAATAAGTACCAGAGGTAATTAAATATGAAATTAATAGCTGACATATAACTGCCATATTGAAAATCTTGATATTCCTACTCCTAAATTGAAAATCATGTCGTTAAATTATTGTTTTCACTCCTCTCCATATGGATGGCTATATCAGCATATGGTTTTCACCAATAATATTTTTATGATACCTAGTTGGTACTCAATGAAAATGGTGTCAGTCACACAACTAATATGGCTACCATGACAACTGGCTTTAAAATCTTGTCACTACTTCCCCCTGATTGGAAAATCATTTTTGACTTTGGGTTTTCAGCAAAAAACTTGTAAGTCTGCTTTGTCCCAAATGTAAATTGTGCCAAGCTCATATCAACTATGTGTACCATGTGATTTGAAAATCTTGATATCACTGAAGATTATCCGTTGACAGTCACAAGGAAGAAATGGCCTTATCTTAAATTCCTGAAAATTCTTTTTGCCCATTAGAGTGGCAGTCTCTTTGAGGGACTCTTGTTATCACCTTTCTGATAAGGCTTGATTCAGGAAGTATCCAGCATAAATTCCATGTTAATGTGAAGAATCAGTACTTTAAGAGAAAGATAACTTTGTCTATAACATGAAAAGGAATCTGTTGTAAACCATTGGGTTAAATGTAAGTTGCTGAAATGACTCATTGGAATCATAATATGGGTTTAATATGAATTCATTTAATTGAATTTATCTTTATGTAATTATCACATGCATTTTGTTTTTAATTGCTGTAACAATATGATATTTGTTGGAAATGTAAGTTGCTGAAATAATGAAGATAAGAGATGGATCTTTTTTTGAATATTATCTCTAAGCTCTTTACAGCATTGAAAACTCCATGTTAGAAATGATTATCCAATCTGGGGGAGTAGTGACAACAAGATTTTTAAGCCAGTTGTCATGGCAGCCATGTTGCATATAGTCTATAAGAAAAGCATATTGAGGCCAGGGCTATTGCCTATCAGAGACGTATCATTTTACAAATCAGTCAGAATGCTAAATTCAAGAAAAAATGTAACTGAAGCTTTTTAAAAAAAAAGATATCTAAGAGTCTCAGAGCCAAAAAGCTAATGGACATACACAAAGATACATTTTTCTCTTCAAGAGTACTCTTAAAACACACCTTTTTCAGCTGCAGGAACAAACTTAAAGACCTAATGTTTCCTACCTTAAATATTTTCAGCATTTTGTATGTTTTTTTTAATTTCATAGTGTTTTGTTTTTATTATTTTTTATTATTATTATTATTATTATGAGTCATCATGCTTGTGAGTAACATAAAACAAAATGATCTATCTCATATATTCATTATTTCAGCAACTTTCATTTAACCCACAGGTTTACAACAGATTCCTTTTCATGTTATACCAGATTTTTATATTTCATCACTAATTCAATGTTATCCTTTGCTTATATATATTTATTGATGTATGTACTAAAATGTTTTCAGGCAAGTCAGGAAGTAGGCTAGATGATGCCAAGCAGAAATACCAGCGTGATACCATGAAGTTACACAAGAGTCACAATGACTATGTGGTAGCACTACGGCAGGTTCAGACACAGCAGGAAAATTACCTAAACAGCACCCTGCCACAGTTCCTTAACTTCCACCAAGTATATCAGGAAGTTCTGGTTGAACAATGGTTAGTTATCATTATTTTGAAAATGACTAACATGTGTTGACAGTCAATGAGACATACCATATATACACATATAAATAAGTCAAGTGTGACTTTAAACTGCACAGACTCATTGTGTTTTTGCTGATTTGGATCTCTGCAATTTTTTGGAGTAGTCACTATAACACACAACATAGATCCTGATCTGCCAGTGCATTATTTGATGGAATTGTTTAGTATATGTTCATGTTATTTCTATTAACTTTACATTGTCAGAATTATGCACTATTTTTCCATATTGCACGGCTTCATATTGCTTGACATATGTCTGAGGGGCCTCAAGTGACCGAGTGGTCTAAAGTGCTCACCATTATGAATCACTGCCATCTCACCTCTGTCTGCGTAGGTTCGAGTCTTGGGCTCGGCTAATGTGGTATGTGAGAAAGCTTGTGGGTAGCTTCTCGTGGGTTGGTTCTTTCTGGGGTTTTCCTGGGTTCTTCCTCCATCATTAATACTGGCCACCATGTATAGCCTATCTTGTGGTGAAAACGGGCATTAAACCAGACACATGTCTAACAATAGTATCATGTAAACTACTCTGAATTTAAACAAACAATGCACTCTCATGTAGCAGATGCTTTAGCTTTCAATTTATTACATTTGTTTGCGAATATATTAAACAGGCTGTTTCGTCCATTTAAAATTAGAAATGAGAAAAATTAATGTTTTGGGTGAGTTCAGTGAGTCGGAAATAAAACTTTCAGAGAAGCAAAAGAATAAACATGATACTAGCAATGTCATAACAAATGTGGGAGATGCAGTATCAAATGTACAATCCTGATTATTGAAACAGTTATTTAGGAGAAAAGTTGTAATATTTTGCATGTAGAATGGTTCTGACTATAACCAGTGCTCTTCTACAAGAAAAGCATATTGAGGCCAAGGGCTATTGCATAACTGTCAGATACATACCATTCTACCAATCAATCAGAATACTAAATTCAAGAAAAAACAGAACTGAAGGTTTTGTTAGAAATCTAAGAGCCTACAAAGTTAAGATTTTATCTTAATATTTGTCTGCACACTTTGTGTGTATTTTGTGATATCTCCTAACCAGCCTGATGTAAATTCACCAAACTTGGCACAACGGTTGGCCATTGTTGCACCTTTGCCCTGTGGTTGCTGGGAAGGGATCAAAGGTTCAATATTTAAAAATTGCAGTTACAGTGACAAGTTTTTGGACTTCATTTTGTGCAACTTACATTGATAGTGAGAGGAAATAAGTTTTGGCTTCTGATCCCTGGCTCATGATTTAGAAGGGTGGGTTCTTGCCATTGAAGTAGTTTTATTTACTCCCCTTCCTTACAATACCCATTGTATATTAACTAAAGTTGCATACAACTGTATACATGCAATATATATTTATTTTTTATATTTGAAAATGCAAAAAAATACTATATTTTTTGTGAAGAGGCATAACAGAAGTAAAATGCTCACTTTATTAACAAGTAACAGTAACATAGTTCAGTCCTGATTATCCAAGATTGTGCTGATGTGCTCTTAACCAATAAAGAACACTTTGATGCATTTTGTAATACACTGTACACTGTTAAGAACTTTGATGCATTTTGTAATACACTGTACACTGTTAAGAATTTTGATGCATTTTGTAATACACTGTACACTGTTAAGAACTTTGATGCATTTTGTAATACACTGTACACTGTTAAGAACTTTGACAGTTTATTGCCTGAAACTAATGCACAAAAAAAACATTGATGTCAAAACAAGTTAATAAATCACAGATGTTATAATAACCAACAGATATTGTCAGTGTTCCTTATTCACGCACATTGCACAACTTATTGATTTCTTTTACTTATCTTTTTCTCTCATCATATAACTAGTTGCTTTAAACAGTGTAGACTGCTCCTTTATTATAGTATATGCAAATAACACTCACTTCTAAAAATAGCTCCAGATGGTCCCTGGCAGTGAATAAAATCATGATCAAAGCTGGTAAATGAAACCATGAGGTATCAATTGTTTTATCATTGAAAATAGTGGTTAGAGCCAGTAAATTTGATTAACAATTATAATTATTAAACTTTTTAATAGTTTAATTTTAAATGTAAAATGAATTAATTATAATGTCAGTATTGCCTTTTAATGGCAGTACTTTAAAATATAAATGCACTAAAAAGTCTTGTCAATTAAAATTCGTATTTTAGTTTTACCTCTTATTTGGTTTTGGTGTAATCATCATAATTGTGTGATATGCTTTGTTATTGTTGTTTTGGATTAAATGCCATATTTCATCTTATGGTGGGCAGCACATATATGCCCATAAAACTGGTGAAAGAAGAACCCAGAAAAAACCTTGTAACAACAACCAACCTGTGAGAAGTTATTGGCATGCTTTCTCACATACCCACATTGCCCAAGCTCAAGATTCAAACCCATATGGACAGAGGTTAAAATGGCAAGGGCAGTTAAAAAAGCAGTTAAAGGTGGGCGAGTACTTTAGACCAATTGGCCAAACAGGGCTCCAATTCAAGTGTGAAAAGTATCAGACAACAAATATAGTGATGCATGGGATTGTTTTCGTGACAGCCAAATTAAGTACTGACTGAAAATTCTTACTATCTTCTATATGGCTGGTCATATTAACATTGTCTATCAACAAGACTTCTAATCATTTTTAAATGGAAACAGTGTGCATCTTATATATAATATGGCCACCATGGCAGCCATCTTGAAAACCTTGCTATTGTTACTTCGTGTCAACATGGAGTTTTCACTTGAAGAACTTATTATATGTACTGCTTAATTAAAATGATATTTGATATGGCCACCATGGCGGTCATTTTGAAAATATTCTTATCACTAATTCTGTCACATGAAGAATCATTTTGACATGGGGTTTTCATAAGAAGAGTTCCTAAATGAAAATGATGCATATTGAACCTAAGTATAACCACCATGGAGGTGACCTTGAGAATATTGTTATCTCTGCTTCTCACATAAATATTGTTGTATCAGAATAGAATTTTCACAAATATAAATCTTATGATTCTAGTTAGTTCTAAATGAAAATGGTACCCATTGTACATCCAATATGACGGTTCTTATGAAACATTTCCTGTCACTTCTCTCCCTAAATGGATGGTCATATTGACATGGTTTTCGCCAAAGACTTTTAATGTTTGTTTTTGACCTTAATGAAAATGAAGATGACAATTTTATGTCTACCACAAAGCTAATGCCTTGTTATCACTGAAGAATATCAGAGATGTTTACAACACTCTGCGGTTAAAATGAAGAAATGTCTTGTCTTGTTTTGCCCAAGGTGAGCTGCAATCCATTTGAGAGACTCTTTGTCTCACCTTTGTATCATAAAAGTATTCTAATAATTCTCAGTTTAAATATTATCTCATATTTCATGAAGTTCAAGGTCACTTTTTTCAAAACCAATTTCCTGTACTGTTCCTGAAATGCACAGGACTTTGAAACTTGGTTACTTTCCTATTCTGCCTGGTAACTGTATAGTTCTGTCTTGAAGGTCATAGTCTGATTTCATTATTGTGAATTTTGTGACATTATTTTAGGCATCGGACAAATCTAAATCACTGAATCTGCTTGGTTTTGGTAATCTTTTAAAAGTTATTATCATAAATATTTCCGATTCAAATTGATATCTCTGTTCATATTCCATGTCCAGTTGAAAAGACCTATAAACCTGATATCTTTGTGGAAGTTGTTGAGGAATTAAGTTTAAAATCAACATTCACACTAATGATTGTATTTACTTTTTTCCAGCAAGAACTTTTTGGATGAATACCAAAGTCTGACATCCTTTGCCACCAAAGACCATAACGACATCTTCAAGACCATAGAAGCAGCTGTAAATAAGATTGATCACACAAAGGAATACACAGGAGAGTTCCTTAGTTCTAACAAGTAAGCTGCACCTTTTTCAGATAGATATACACCTTGCTGTCTTGCTTACAAATTAACAATAGGTATCATTTTCCTTGGAGTTCATATTTCGAAGACGTTTTATATGCAATATGAATTACTGCAAAACTTTGGTGTACAATTCCTGTTGTAACCTAATATGCAGTAGTTCCTTCATCAAATACCTGATTTAATATAATTTGAATATAAACTCTACTTCTACTCAAAACTAGTTCAGCAAACACTAAATGGTGCAATTTCTATCCATATATTGTAGAGACTAAGGGAAGAAACTCTTCCAGAATGTTTTCCATTGCTTCTGCAAGTGGGTCGCCTTTGTGCAGGATATCAGTCACTAAAAGTTGTCACTTCAATATTCACCTCTTGAATCTAATAATTCCTGATTAATTATACCTGTTTGAACATTAAGTAGGTACACTGTTAATAATTAAAGGAAGTTACAGGCATTGGTGTCTTTACTTGTGAATTTTCAGTTATAAATATGAATGTATTTATAAAGTTGTGGACTTTGTCTCAGACCGACCTTGATAATAGCTGTTGCATATCTTTTATTTTTTTTAACAGACACTATTTTCAATTACATGTTTGTTTTAAGAATGAGTCATTGTTATTGATAAGTTGGCAGGTTGTTATTTCTTGTTATTTTGTCATTGCAAATATACAGTGGCTACCAAATGTTAGAAGGGTAACAATTTTAAGGTTTCATAAGATAATTTTGTAAGATGTGTCTGTTCATAATCACTTAACTTTGCGGTGTTTGCTGGTTGCTGACCAGCCTGTCCATCTGCTTGGAAACCATGCCAGACATGCCACTCAGCTCTGTCATGATCAGCTGCTTCATTCCCATCTAAATGGAGTAGACAGGTTCCATTCTAAAGTGGTAGTTGAGGAAATTTATTGCTGTCTGGGTGCCTACCACAACATTTTATGGACATATAGTAAAGTTTCTCCTTACTCAGGCCTCCCAGAAACATCCAGTAATGCTACACCCTGCATACCCACTGACATTCTGGCTGTAGGTGCCAGATTCCTGCATTTTCTGCGGGGTTTATTTAACATTTTTTGCACAGAATGAATGGGTATTCCAGGTTGTTTCAGTGGGACTTCAGCTGTTATTGATCAAGTCCCTTTCATTTTAATTTTTCTCTTCCGTGACTGAGGTTCTAATTAGTTTTGAGATGGCCCAATTCTACAGGAGATCTGCTGTTTCCTTTCCATGCAGGCTGTGGAGAGGGTTTGAACCAGCAGAACATCCAACTGGTTACAGATTGAGCCAGCTCAACAAATAGTTATCAAATTTCAAACAGTCATTAAGGCTCTCCGTCAAAAGGAACAAGTTTGTGACAGACCTCCACTTCATAGACCCACTGCAGATTGTCCAGTGGTACCTCAAAATTAAACAATCACTGCATTATTGGCAAAATAGAGTGTGGCCCATGGCAGGAAGTTCTTTTTAGAAATCCCAGTTGGAGATCATAATTGTATAAATTTAAGTTCATATGGCTGGGAGCGCATCTGTTCCCTTCATTACTGTCAGTGGTAACAGAGAAAGTAAAGGGCTTTACACATCAACAATCTGAAAATTCAAGCCATAATCAATGCCTGTCATCTCTGAATGAGCTTTCATATCTCAATGAGCTAGAAAGCCCTACATTTTTCAGTGGTATGAGTGAAAGTAGCCCATTTTCAGGAACTGTTGCAAGGGCAACAATATTTGAGTGTTTTTTCTGCCTAATAAGGGGCACAAGTCAGCACCTATTACTATCAGAGTGTGCCACTGCATTATTTATGTCACATTTGAAGTAGCGAGGATATAGGGCAAGACAAGGGCTCATCAGACTTGCTCCCCTTTTCTACATTGTGAAATGACAAGCCCCTTGGTAGAGCTTCACTCAGTCCTCTATCTTACAAAGCATGTTTTGTTATTTGTAGCTCTAACCTTGGCATGCAGTGAGTGAACTGCATACCCTTTCAGTACATCCAAACTATCTTCAGTTCAGATTGGATCGTTTGGTTGTCCTAATGACATAGTATTGCTTAATAGCCAAGAACAGGTTACCATTTATTGGCAGTCAGAAGGTCTTCATCATTGGCTCACTCACCTTGATCAATAAGTTGAGATAAGCAGCACTGCAATACCTAGTCCATGCTCTTGAGAGGCACTTGAAATGGGTCTTGACAATGCATTTTTCTTGTAGGAAAGGCCAGGAAACATGATATGATCCCACAAGCCTATGCATTATGGCTATATTGTATGGTAGGCTTAATGTACTTTAATGTTTCACAAGTTGAGATACACTTTTGAAAATTTCAGCACATGATTTGAGCAATTTCTGCATGACATGCATGCAGGCACATCATTTTAATCTAAAACATTGATGGCTTTCATTGGAATCATTCATGCCATTGGTCAAATAGCTTTCACTGGAATCCATGCCATTAGTCTCTGGCTCTCACTGGAATCATTCATGCCATTGGTCTAGTTTAAACATTGCTGGTATTATTGTTACTAAATTCCTGAAGTTTATACCTTGCTGGTGTTATTGTTACTAAATGCCTTAAGTTTGTATCTTGTATTATTGTTACTAAATGCCTTAAGTTTGTATCTTTCTTGTATTATTGTTACTAAATGCCTTAAGTTTGTATCTTTCTTGTATTATTGTTACTAAATGCCTTAAGTTTGTATCTTTCTTGTATTATTGTTACTAAATGCCTTAAGTTTGTATCTTTCTTGTATTATTGTTACTAAATGCCTTAAGTTTGTTATCCTAATGTCCTGTATCACCATAACAGCTTGTATTGACACAGCACTGTGTTCTTAGGAACTCTTTGTTTTGATCCTAACATTATTGCAAGAAAAAGTAAAATCATCTTGCAATTGCTTTTGTGATAAGACTTCAGGCTTAAATTGGGTTCAGCTCACACTTGAGCAATCAGTGTTAATTGAACAACTATCCGATACTATGCCAAGAACGTAACACAAGAATCATGAATAATGCACACAAAGGCAGTGTATGAATTTCAGTACAGTACATACAATGGATTTTAACTGAGAAACTGCAAATATTTCCTTAGGATTTTGATTCTACACATCTTTTGTTTCCTCATTCAAATATAATCTCTCTTTCAGATCAGATCAGTTGATTCCCATTACATTTGAATTTGATAGCAAACTCCTAGATGATTATCAGGGAAATCTTAAAGCCAAAGAGATTGCCATAGATGAATTTACTGTAGAAACACTGACAAGCAGGTAAGAGACAACAGTACAAAGAATAGATTAAATAAACTGTTTCGAATTTGTAAAAATAAAACCTTTACAGAGAAAAGGTTTAGAAATCTTTTCTCCTGCCAAAACAGGTTGCAAAATAAATCATTATTTATATATATATATATATATATATATATATATATATATATATATAGAGAGAGAGAGAGAGAGAGAGAGAGAGAGACAGAGAGACAGAGAGAGACAGAGACAGAGAGTATGTTGTATGTGCATATGTTTGGTTGAGGATGAGAGTGAGTGAGCTCTGCTGCAAGGTGTTTGTCTAGGTTATGACAGGGTCTTTTGACATGTGAGAGTTTTTTATCAACAGTTTGGTTTCAACATACTATCTTTGCTGGGGAATTGTTTGCATTTTAATCAAATTTGGTGTATGACTTGATGTTGATGAGACCTCAAAAGAGTTTAATTACCAGACTTATTTGTCTTTTACTGGAGCTGTGGCTCTGTTTGCTGATAATGAAAACTTGTGTTTCTACAGTATAACTTTACTAAAAATTGTTTGATTTCAACAGCTCTATTGACATTGCCACTTAAATGAGCTTGATTTCCTACATTTCATGAGATTCTTTAAAGAAATTAAGTTCCCTGATTTTCTGTTCTTCTTACTTTTGTTCCCACAGTAGAACTTTACCATGGTTAGTTGGAATTCAACCAGATTTGGTTTTGGTTTCATGAAATCTTGAATGATTTATTTTCACAACATGTACAGGAGTTATGCTTTCTGATTGTCTAACGTACTGACTTTTTTTTTCAACATTCAACTTTACCAATGTATCCTTGATTGGTCTGTGGTTTTGTATTCACCAGTCGTTGAATGATTTTGACTTCATGCATGCCACATCTTTGGTATATAGTTTTATATAGATCAAACCTTGAATTACATTGATTTCCAGTGGTCCATATCATCATTTAAAAGTGTTATGGTCCCAGATTTTAATTTCTTCTAAATTTGGTTTCTGTATCATAACTTTTACAAAGCATTTTTGGATTTGAACCAGATTTAGTATTCACAGGACAATGAATACTTTGATTTCTATATGTATCATAAACAAGAGTTGTCCCTGATTGTTTTTTTGCCAGATGTTGATTTGTTTTATCTCCAGACCTTTATTTGAACAAAATGTGACATGAGGCTTTATAATAACAGTTAATAAACAAACCTTGATAAATATAGTATTATAAATCAGACTCAGTCACCATGAGTGAATGACATATTCTTTATATTAATGATACTCGTTTTGCAGTGTCATGTGTTGTAGTTTGAAACTTCTTGTTTTGATGTCTCTCGAAAAATGTCTTTAACTGATCAGCTGCAGACTGAAATATCTCAATATCTTCTACTTTCCATAAATTTTAAATGTTTCTTCAAATTTCTTATAAAATTCAATGCAAGTTACAGGAATTTATGCAGTTACTTTATAATACAGCTTACATGTTAATTGAGAAATCAAAATTCTTCCTTAGCATGTAAAAAAAAAATTCTTCTTTTTATGTATGTTTCAAACTTGATCTTATTCAGAGAAGTGTATGTTTTCTGGCTGCTAGGTAAAAAAAAAAATCATTCATAATCTGATAATATTGGAAAATAAATCATCTATGTTGCATGAACAGAAATATGTGTATTTACATGTGAACTACTATACCTTATATACCAGTGTAAAGACATTTCGTATTTATGGGAAAGTTTCTGTATGGCTTAGTTTGAATGATATTGCAAAAAATTTACCTCTCAGATATTAAAGTATTGAATTATTGGATTAATTAAGATATACATTAATTAAGTTTCTCCTTCGAATATATTCCCCAATCACACTGATATTACAAAGATGCTCTGCTAACTTTTAATACCAGTAATCACAGAAAGACAAATATTGATCTCTTTCATGTGTATTCCATTCAGTAAAGGTCATATGTGATATTTGAGGAAAAGAATTTCAACTGGAAAAGACCAGTAAATGTTTGTTTCAGCTAGCATGGTAACCCTGGTGTGTACTCACATGGTTCATGAGAGAGAAAGAGGATATAATCCCCAGCATCATGGCTAAAGTATTTAATACTCTTGGCATGCGCATAGATCTCAAGGGATGAGAATGTTTCATTTAAATTTTAGTGATACTCTTGGTATACTCAGATCTCAAGGGATGAGAATGTCTCGTTTAAATTTCAGTGATACTCTTGACATACTCAGATCTCAAGGGATGAGAATGTCTCATTTAAATTTCAGCTCATGAAATAAGAACTATCTCTTTAAGCCTTATGTTCAAACGGTATATGGCTAACTGAGACATAATAGAGGCAGATGGCTGGTAGGTTTTCTTTCTGTAAAATCCAGCTTCAGTAGAGACAATAACTAAATAAGGTAGGTCTATTGTCTTAAGTTTAGACTATTACCTAATTGGTCTACAGTCAGCATTATCATGGGTATAAAACAACACTTGCTGGATTCCTCTGGTGATATATTCACTAAGACAGAAAGTCATTGCTTCCCTCTTGGTGTCACATGTGATGACCATCAATAGTGCTGTTATCTTGTTAGAAATGTGATTTACCCCGATACAGCAAGAATTCTTATTCATTCCATGTGACCATGCTAGAGGTTAGATACTCAGCATTGATTACTCTTATTTTAATGCTAATGTTATCAGAGAATGTAATCAAAACATAAAGTTGAATTTGTATAAGAATATTTACCCAATCACATTCTGATAACCCCTTCCATGCCTTTTTGCAAATGTGAGTGTCATCACTGAGGATGTTGTTGTTGTAGTTGGGTTAACACCATTTTGCAGCACACAATAAACTATACATGGCAGCCAGTAATAATGGTGGGGGAAGAACCCAGGAACCCCCCCAGAAAGAACCAACAACCTATGAGAAGCTACTGGCTAGCTTTCTCACAAACCCACAATAGCTGAACATCGCTGAGGTACCACTCAAGCAAAGCTGGTCAACAATCAGTCATCTATATAGAGGATGTAAGGTCGGAAAGAGTTTCTTCCGATTGTTTATATGGAATATAGATGTGAAAGATGATTTGTTTTGTCTTTTAATGATTGCTGGATTCAAGAGGTAGTGGAACATCTTCCTTATGCAATCAGGTAAATATTCTTAGAGGAACATAATTTGCTGAAACATCTGCTATTTATGCTGGTTGACTTGAATACCAGATTATTACACACGCAGGTGGTGAAGTAGACAGGTATGTTACCAATTTGCAGGACTTATTTTACTTTATAATGCATAGTTTCTATCATAAAATACAATTTTAAATGTTTATTAAAATGCCAATTAGACACAAATTAGAATTAGACACAAATTAGAATGCATATCTTGTAGCTGTGCTTGAAGGGAATATTTTTCCTCAGAGTTAGTCTAGGCCATATTTTAAAAAATACTAATTTTTGTTGGATAAGCAAAATCTTGAGCATAACATCAAAACATGCTTTTATTGTTTGACTTGCAGCAAATCCAGACTGGAAGAAGAAATTAAGAAGTTAGAGTCCACATTAGAAAATAAAGAAAGTACATGTAAGGAACATGAAACCAGGATAAATGAGATACAGCGGCAGAATTTAACATCTGACAAACCAGAATATATGGAGTAAGTTTGATCCATTGTAAATGTCTGCATACAGAATTGCTAGAGTCTACTTAGTTACATGAAATAATGAATCAAGCCCATAGTATTGTTTGCAAAAACACTTGACATTCATATGACATGAGGAATATTTTAATATTTAGAGGTTAACAATTTTATGGATAAAGTGATTTCTTTTTATGCTAGACACTACGGGTAGACATTCATAAAAATTTAAAAATCCATGAACAGCATTAGAATTGTTCAGAAATGATTAAAAGCACAATATAATTCAGTAGTTGACACAATTTTCATGAAATAAGGTTTCTGCATAAATCAACACATTAGTGTACTTAAATACAACAATCAGCATTTGATATACTTTACCAAACATACTCCCTTTTAAGTTGAGTCCAACTAGAGGCTGTAAAGACCCTGATATACCATTGAATAATGCATAGGTAGGTCAGGGTCTATGTAAGGAATAATCAGCAGAACAAACAACATAGATCCCATCACATTTATGCAGTGGCAGATCAGGGTCTATATAAATTTGTAGTTGGACTTGACTGATAAGTGAGAATATACAGTATTCATGTAATCTATATACAAACAATGCATTTGGCCAGATTTTACATCCAGTAGTACATGAATGGTGACGGAAAAAATCTCACCTGGCAAGATTTTATTGCTTTTGCCATTCATGTACCACTGGATGTAAACAACTCTCACATGGCCAGATTTCATTAGTATCGACATTCATGTACTACTGGATGTAAACAACTCTCACATGGCCAGATTTTATTATTGTCGACATCCATGTACTACTGGATGTAAACAACTCTCACATGGCCAGATTTTATTAGTGTCGACACCCATGTACTACTGGATGTAAACTGCTCTCACCTGGCCAGATTTTCTTAGTGGGTGCCTATAAGACAATTGACCTATCGCCAATTGTCAATCATGCTAATCAGTTAACCAATCAGTAAATGTAAATTAGTCACACCTCCATGCACTGCTTTCATCCACCATTTTCCTCCGACAAGCTGCTTGTGGCAATAATGAATTAATTATGATAAGTATTTACAAATTTTGCAATGATTTATTGATTTCTCCATCGAAAGCGTGAAAATAAGCCAGTTGGAGCGCCATAATTCTGACAGTTGAAACATAGATCATCAGAATGGAGGAATTGGATTTATTCCTTTCCCAAAACATAAACAAAACTTCAATTGATAAAGTCTTTTTTTTTTTGTGGTCAGCTGAATATGGAAACAATTGATGGCAATTACAACATGTTTGTTTGCATAAAGTACTTCCCGTCAATGACTTGAAGAAAACAGATGAAATTGAAATTGAAAACTATATGTAGAAATAAACGTTTCTACAATATGGGTGGAGAACCCCATAACTTGTGGGTTTTGATGTATATTATTTTTCTTGTATAGGATTTACTGAAACCCCAGACCATTATTTTAAAGTTTGAAAATTTACACTTTAATGTTTGATTGTCCCAAAAATAATAATTTATCGTCTCGATCTTTCAAACACTTGAGTAATTCTTTACTTTCTATTGGGGCTGAAGGAGGGGTGGGGATAAAGACATGTAATAATAAGAAATACCACAGCAATGGTTCAGATAAATATCGTCCAATATATGAAGCATGCATTTACATATTCGCATCAACAGACATCAATGATCAAAATTCCGTCTGACAAATACAATAGAACCTTTAGGTTATTATGTACATTATACTTCTATACAGTAATTATTTAGGATTTTGTTATCAATTTTTTTAATTAATTTGCTTCAATGGCAGCATAAACACAAGCCAGATAAAATAAAAAAAGGATAAGATTATTTACAAAATACATTAGCATCTTTTGCAGCGAATTTTCGTTTTCATGAATATGTTCTTGAGCAGCTTTGACATTGATTTTTATTATTTAGTGAAAGAAAACACAAGTTATTACTATACGAACTTGAACTACAAATATAAATATTGTCTACTGCCGTATAATTAAAGTAACTTTGTAATTTTACATTTTTAAGAATAATACAAATCATTTTTAATAAACATATCACTCAAACTGAAATACGTTTCTGTGCCAAATACTGCATGTTTGTTCGAGGTTAACAGGTTGTCATGTCATGTGATTGGTTGGCAGAGCAATCTATCATCTGGCGTAAGGTTAGTTTTTCTTAATGCATATAATTTTCATTGTTTTTGAAGTTTCCTTAGGAGTCATTCAAACAATGTGTTTTGCTGGTCTTACAGTAGAATTATAGTAATCAGCCAGACATTATTATTACAGTCATTGGGAATTTACTCAGTTGTCTGGATTCATATGGTGCTCGTATCTATAATTTTATTTTCAGAATTAAGTGTTGAAATATAAAATTTTGAAATATGTAAAATAAATGAAGTCTTCATCAAATGTAATATGAAACCAACTTGAATGCATTTACATTATGACTTACCATATGTGACTAGTTACATTGACAAAGAAAAGATCAGTAATTATTTCTATTTTTTACAGATGTTTAAACAAGAGGAAAGTTGTGATAGACTTGAAGAGAGAAGTCGTGGAGCTTAAGAGTAATTTAAAAACCAGTAAGGAAGTTTTGAAACTTATTGATGAACCACTTCAAAGATTTGATGACAAAACCCCGCCTCCAGCAATGGATGATATTTCGTTTACAAGCGAGGTCAGTTGGAGTCACTTGGTTTCTATTTGTGAAAAACTGTAATTGACAAAAATAATTTTTGTTTATCATAATTGCAGAACATGGGTGAAACATATTACTATTTTTGTAGTTGCTGTTTTTTCCTTATTGAATAAAATAGGTATAGAACGTTTTTGCATTAAGCTTTATTTCTCTGATATTGTTGCTTGTTGTTGGCTTGAAATATGATGGATACTTTCATTTGGGAAGGAATAATTAATTTTTTTGCCAAAAGTAGGTTGATATGGATAATTTTTAAGATCAACAATTGATTTGGTAATATAAAATAATCTAGTTTATACTGTAGAAGTCATATTAAACCTGCATATAAGAAATACTTGTTTACAAAGGTCAAGCACAAAAGATCCATAAGATTGCAGAGCAGTTCAGGTTTTTGTATCTATTCATTTATCAGTTCTTTCCTCCATCTGCTATTAATTATGAACTAGGGTTTGCATACAGGTCATTTTTTGAGACACTGCTGCATACATAATTATATAACATGTTACATAATGTTTTGTGAAGAATACCTTCAGTGAAAACAAGGTTGCTGTCTCGACCCTTTACCTGAAGATGGCATTGATTGCTAAAATAGTAGGTGATGTCTTGATGTCACCACCGCCGCCCTGATAAAAAAATGATGCCTATCATGCTAACTCTGATGATTTCAACAGGTAGATTTGTGGAAAAACAGTGATAAGAGTGTTATCTGGTAAGGAAGTGATAATGCAGTCACTGGCCTTAGGACAATTTTGTTCATGCATCCATTGCAGATTTGCAACCAGTTAGGTAGAAGTACCCCCATCGCGTCTGAGCATGGTCGTTGTCCCTGTAAGACCATGCAGATAGTGTATTTGTTGATGCTTCACCATTTTTTATCATGCCTTATACCTCTGATCAGGCTAAAGGAATCATTTTGACCATTTGATCAATTTTACTGTACATTCTGCACATGTGGTTCCAGGATTAAACTTCCAGCTGACAATCCAGTTTGGAACCAGCATCTGTGCTGACCATTCAGTACACTTTCTGGCTGTCTATCCTGACAAGACAAGCCATGGCACTTGCCCAACTGCCATTTCAACTGGCAACTGGCAAGTCACTTGTCCATGGCTTATCCATTGAAGAGATACCATTACGCACTTAGAGAAAATGTCAATGCCTCATCCATATCTCTAGGAATGTTAAGCATGGACATTAAAGATAATGCATATTGAGAACCAGCCCCACAGTGAGTGCTGAGATAACCTTGATGACTTAAATCACTCAGATCCCACAATGGAATGGATTTAATTCATCTTTAAAGTGGCCATCTAGTTTTATATTGTGTATTGCTAACATCCACAAACACCAGATGTGAACCAAGCCTCTTATGCAAAGGCTTCAGTAGACATAGATTCTGTATACTGCCACAATTGGCAAAGATGAAGGAAATATCTGTCTAATAAGATCCATAATCTTAGCAATTTTAATGCATTCTTATCTGAAAGTCAGCTGACAGAGATGCACACAGTGTATCAAATACATTTGAACACCTTTACCACTGAGCATTATATACAAACATTGCAGCTGTGTATATAAGAACCCCACTATTTTACAGTGTAGATAGAAATGTTTTTCGTGCCACTTCTTGTGGCAACACTGTTATCATATCCTCTGTGCAAGATCTAGCATTGGTAGCCAACTTTTGACTTGTCTAAAACTCGGGCTAAGATTGATAAGGTCATCAACAGGGTGATGCACCATTACAAACACCCAAATTTCTTAAGCTAACTTAGATTTATTAAGAAAAGAGGCCTGCATTAACTCATTACTACTCAAGCTACATCTTCCTTTGGTTATACTTGATGTACTCTTCAAGTTGGTATCATTATTTGGCAGTAGAATAGAGGAGTTGCATGGGTAGGTAATGCAAGAACTGGCTGTCCAGCTTGTCTTGCCACTTGCACTGATATTCATTCTAAATCAGTTTCTGCCATAATGGAAATATGCTTGTCAGCAAAAAGATAAGAGACCGAATAGTGCCTAACAGCAACAGTTTCAATTTCAGATGGTAACAGACTCTCTCAGTTGGGCTTACAGGCCAGTAAAGAAACTAGGTTACATATCCCCAAGACACCAAACAACTGTTGTTGACTTGACACCCTGACAATCTACACACATCATGCCAGTTGGGACAAGACTCCTTAATTTTCACCAGTATCAGATCAAACTATTTTTCAAACTAAATGGGTGATTTAAGTTGTTTCAGAGTGGCTTCAGCTTTCATTTATATGGTCACTACCTTTCATCTTCCCCTTTCATGTTGAACATGCAATCAGATTTAGAGAAAGCTGAAATGTTTCGGAAGGAAATCGTACATTACTCAACAGGAAGGCAGTGGAGATAGTTTGAAAACTGATCTGAGGGTTTTAGTCAATGCTTTTTCTAGTGCCCAAAATGTGTGGAGAGCTCCGACCTGTCATAGACATCATCCAGCTCAACATGAAACAGTATCATTACCCCGGTTTTCCATAAAAATGATTGAATTTGTGGCCAGTCTATAACTAGCTTGATGCATATTTTCAAATCCATATTCACCATGCTTTATGGAAGTCCCCATGGTTTGCCTATCAAGGAAATATATACCAATTTATTGCAGTTATTGCATCCTGTCTCAACATCCTTCAATGGGAGTTTTAAAAACTTCATATGTTCTGGACTATTTCTTCAACAGTAACTGCAGCATCTCTAGATACCATGCAAAAACACTTGTTGAGCTTCATTTTGGTAAAGGGCATGAAGACTTCTGTCCTATTTAAGCCATCTAGGAATTATAGTGAATGGGGAAAAGTCAGATTTCAAATTATCTCAGGATTTTATTCATCTGGGCATAGAGTTTCTCATCAGTCTTGTCTATATCCCCCACATGTGTGTGGTGTGGATTATTGAACTTGGCAAGTCGATATCTAATAGGTAGTGGATTTCAGCAAGAGAGCTTTTGCAGCCCCTCGGTTTGCTCAGTGCAGCAGTGGATTTGTTTCTTCTCAACCATCTTTTAACACACTCTTTGCAGATGGTCCTGGTGGCCCATTGTTGCCACTTTTCTAGTCATCTTGGCAATAGTAGTATTATTCCTATGTCAGTGGTGCATTGGCTCATTGCAGGAAATGGTATATGGTACATGTTATGGTATATATTGATACAGTTGGCAAGTCCACCTGTTGCCATGCTTCAACGTGGTAAGTGGCAAGTGTGGTCTGAAGGAGTTACTTCTTGACATCAGCCAATTGGAAATAAAGACTAAAGTCAGTGCCATTAATTTCTGGAAGATCAACTTTTCTCAAAAGTACTTCTTATGTCAGAGACAACTTGGTAATTGTAACCTACCTCCGTGTGGAGTAATGGGAAGCTAAAATCACCCAATCTATACATTCTGGTTGGGAAATTTGTGCATTGGTCCACAAACCTTAACATAATGTTCCATATCAGTCACATTTCCTGCAGGCTCAACATCTTGGCCCACTTTCTGTCAAGAAGAGGCCAGTCCCTTCACACTGATTGGTCCATTCATCAGTCAGCTTTGTCATATTGAGTGTCTCAATCCAGAGCTAACATTTTACTGTGGCTTTTTGAGGAGAAAGAGTTAGCTCTGATTACTATAAAAGGCTACCAGCATGATATCCAACACTTTCAGGTATCATGGCAGAGGAGAAATTGGTCATGGTCAGTGTCTGAAACTGAAACCAATTTTGATATTAATGAAAAAAATCTCAGACACTGTTTCCTAAACATAATTTTTATTTACATTTAAAAAGTAAAAGAAGTATTGACTTATAGACCTGAAAATATGGTAGATTGCCAGAGTTACATTGCTTGTCCTGACATACTGTTGGGTGGTTGGGTTACATAGGACGAACTGGAATGTATTGGAGATTGTGCATGGAAAGAAGCTTTACCACTTTATTGATCTTAGGCAGCAGTGATAAGTTATTGTTATTGTAGGGTTTAACGCCGTTTTTCAGCACATGATACATGGCGGTCAATATTATTGGTAGAGGAAGAACCCAGGAAAACCCCCAGAAAGAACCACCAACCCATGAGAAGCTACTGGCAAGCTTTCTCACATAACTATATTAGCTGAATCTTAGACTCGAACCCACGCAGACAGAGGTGAGATGGCAGTGATCCGTAACAGAACGTGCTTTAGACCACTCGGCCACTCAGAGCCCCACCCCCACCCCCAGTAATAAGTAGACATCAGGCTCATTTTCTCATAATGTTGATAACAGAATCATAAAACCTAATTTTTATTTCATGAAATTAACTATATTATCTGGACATACTACCATTGGTAGTTTTTTTGTTTTCATTAAACATCTATACAAATGTTATATATGTGTCCTGATGTACATTTTCTTTTTCTCATATGCAGGGGCCGGAAGCACAAAATGTAAGCAAGACATTGAAGAACGTTTTTAACAAAATTAAGTTTCCACGTAGGAAAACTGATTCCAACACAACGGATGGAAAGGAGGAGGAGGAGGAAAAACAGATTACTAATTATGAACCAAATGTTTCAGCTGCCAATGGAAACCTTGGAGTTAAGGTATTTATACAAGTTGATGGGTATACTAGTTTAAAATAACATCAAATATATTTGTAATACACACATTTTAACCAAAGTCCTCATCCCCCCACCAACTTTGATAGAGACTTTTAATTTAGCAATATTTTCAGCTCAAATTGCATACAAGCCAGTTGAGCTTTTGTAGGGATGGCACTGTCTTTTAAAAGATTGTCACCAAACAAAAGTCACCAACCTCAATATTTTTGTCACTAAGTTTCAAAGATGTCACCAAGCAGAGAGTCAGTGTTTTACTATGTCTATTAAAATAATAGGCAATGAAACATGGAAAGGATAGGGCAGTTTTTATGACCATAATTTGCAATGTAAGATGAGTCATGCATTTTGCATACACTGATTTCATTTATTCAGGAAATAAATGACCCCACAACCACTTGGCCTCAGTTGCTGGTGTGCTTCACAAAGTAAACACACTGAAGTATTAAAGTTGATATATTAATGACCCTTCATTCCAACAAAATTGACACAACCAACAAAATGGTGCTGTAATAACCTTCAATTTTGGAGGGAAATGTATATGATATATGTACAGTAATCGCTATTCGTACAAGCCACCCAATTTCGTTTCGATTTACTATTTAAATCAGTGTATTACAAGCAGATGAGTTAATGATTAACATTAATATTTTCTATGATTCTGTTTTGTTTACTACTTAGAATAATTGTTAGCTTGTATAGTCTACATGTTTGGAAAAAAATGGGGAGTATCACTGTAGGCAGCTAGTATCCTTGATAATTTGACTAATGACTATTTCTAGTTAAGTGTTTAAGACTGTACGATACATACTCAATGTTTTTATAGCCCCATTTGTTTAGTTTGGATACGTCATTTCATTTAATTTTGATTTTCTCTTTATTTCCTTGGTACAATCACATGCTAACATTCCTTGTCATGTGGTCTACCTTGGTAATATTGTAAGAGTACATAACCCAACACAGGTTACAAACCATTGCTATGAGCTTCAGCGTAAACATGGAGCAGCAGAGGAGGCGAACAGACCAACTTTTCAGGCAAAATATTTAGTAAACTGAGGTTTCTCAATAGGCCTCAATTTAGTAAACTGAGGCTTCCATGAAAAATACTTAATTAATTTTTTTAATAATTAAGCAAAAAAAAATAAAAAAAAAATAATTTTACAACGATTTTGCTATTTAGTTGGCGTTCACCTCCTCTGCTGCTATGCGCTAACAATTTTTTTTACGATGAAAGTCCTTAGGATGAAAATCTTTTGTTGAAAATCGAAGATTTTTACGATGAAAGTCTTTAGGACAAAAATCCTTTTAGGATTTCACAAACAGACTAATTTGCAAAACTTCACCTCGCAGATCAATCAAATTATTAGATTGGTCAGTGAGTTTGAAATTAATTCTCGTTAAAGAATTATTATGACATCGCATATAGACTGGATTAGTTGGGTCTTCAATAATTAGAAATCCTGGAGGGGCCGTTGGTGCAAATGAATATAAAATATACCCCTGCTGAGCTTGATTTGATTGCTCAAGATTTATTTGATAGCTTCCTTCGATAACGTCACATACTAAATTCAATGATATTACCGAGGATATATTTACGTTGTTCGGAGCGATATGTCTACCGCCACCTTCTGGATCATTATTGTGTTTAAGGGTTTTTATTTCCGGTGATGTTTTTTTCCATTCATCGTTAATTTTCTTAAACCCGATATCGATGGCATAACTGAGATAATTTTTAATTCGTCGGGGTTATATCCAGGAATTTTAAATGTTTGAATATCCTCTTCGTGGATTCTGTATGCATCCGCAAATAACTCTTTATGGTCGTCGTTCATTAATGCTTCTTGAATAATTTGTGCATGAAATGTTTCCATATCGTTGATGATTTTGTTACCTGTTTGTACAACGTTGATAAATTCATATCTGGTGAGAGAACCGGATTTAAGGGATATTAATATTAACAATAATGAAAAATCATTATTCATCGCTGTTAAATTATCTTCGATGCTACCAACGTAAAGTATCTCACGATTATAGTTGTCATATCCTATGAATTTGTTAGGGGAATGATCTTTATAACTTTTTATTGGATTATCGGGTTTTATCCTATCTCTGACATAATCAGATTTTACAGGTTCTGGTATTTTTTTTTGTTGAGGTGGTAGTTCGGGCCATCCTAACACTGATCTTATAGAACTCCGATAAATATCTACGACATACCCAGGGGAATTAATCTCGATCGCAGATGATAACGTCGGCTCGTGAACCGTTATAGCGATTTTTGATTCTTTTCCAGTGATAGATTTAATTCTTCGTTGTAATTCATTATTGATTTGTTCGATTTGATATGACCCAGTTGGCAACGAGACAACGTTCCAGTCTGGAGTTCCGTCTTCACGATTTTTCCACGCAAACACCAAGGAATTATTTGGTTGTTGACCACCAAATGCTACCGATCTGATATTAGGCCAGCTATGATACACTCGTAGTTTTGCTAGCGCGATCTCGCTTACGGGAACGGGAATCGGAAAATTCACACTGAATTCAGGACGCGTTGAGGTTACTGATATCATGCTTGTTTTCACCGGTGTTGTATTTGTTACTATTTGTTGAAGTAGTTCTTGCGACGACATTGTTATTATTATTATTCTGCTCTAATTTTAGCATTGTCGATTTATACAATTGAGCCATCGTTGAGGATTCGCTATCTGATATTGTTGTGTCATCGAGTGACGATGATATCAACGAGGATAATTGCGAGTATGCGGCAGATGCAATGTGAAATTTAATTACATAATCGTGTAGTTTACTCTGGCTACACGATGATAGTTTTTTTGTGATCCCGGTTAATATACCCGCAATTGTAGCCACCGCGGAAATAGCGATTGGAACTACGACCGGAGCAATCATTGTAACTGAAGATAGTATTATCCCAGCAGCAGTGATTACTCCCGACACCGAGTACATGGTGATATCAACTGCGGTTATTCTTCGTTGGTATTTTTTGATTTTTATTTGATACTCCTCACAGAGAGAACTGAGTTTAGTTTGAAATTCTCTGACTTGATCATAGCGATACTGATACACTGAAGGGATCGTCATTTTATTTTAAAAGCGCTAGCATTTTCAATTGTGATTTCCCTTTCAGTTTAATTGTTTACTTAAATCCACTACGAATTCTACGTACCACGTTACTGAAACCCTGACTAGATTTCTATCTGTGGTCGTTATCGTGAATTGTTCAGATACATCCTTGTCGATGATCGTTGATATCGTATTATTGACTCCAGATGAACTACTTGATGATATATAAAACTGATTAGGTGATACTATTGTTAATCGATAAATACCCTTGACGGCTGCGGTTATGTGTAAAATGTTGTTTGTGGGAGTCCACGCAAATGATCCGTAATGGATTGTGTATACGTTGTTGACAATGATTTTTTTATCATGAGGAATTTTTGTTTTTTCAGCAACGCTTATCATCCTCGTTGCATCATCTTTCATTGCATTGTTGAATGTTTTAAGCTCATCGATGGATTTTTTAATATCAGAAAGGGTTATTTCAATTTTATCAAATGGGGTTCCAATAAACTTATCAATGATGTTTTTACGAAACATTGAAAACTGTTTCACGTGTTTATCATATTCGGATTGAAGAGTTGCTAGTTCCAACATAGAATCTTTTATCGAGGCGAGTTTTGGTGTGGTCACTGGTGGATTTCCAAAAAATTCTAGCAGGGGTTTATCAATTTTGTCAATTGTATTTCTTTGTAATTCACTAAACTGATCAAATACAACTATATGATCGTCATACTTATCATTGAGCGATTTCAATGAATTCGCCGTGTTATCGAATGTTGCTAATTTATCCGTAATTGTTGAAACAAGTACACCTGGTTTGAGTTTACCCTGATCGGAAAATAATGCGATAGCATCCTCTGCTGCGTCTCGTCTTTTAATTAAAATATCATCGAGGGAGACATTACTAGTTTTCAATTTACCCTGACGATCTTGAAATACAACTATTTCACCAGGATCAACACTTGCTAAGTTCAACGTTTCGGCTATTTCATCTTCGATTAGTTTTTTAACACCCTTGATTTTATCAAGGATTTCAACTCCACCAGGTTCGGGTTTCTTCAGCGTTGATAAAGGTCGTCCCCAAATATCAATCATTGTTATCATAAAAATCTTTTCTCTGTTTAAAATCTAAAAGATTTCATCTAAGATTTTCAATCCAACGACCGCTAATATACTCATTTACTACTACATGGGGTGGTTTTGATTGTGATTTCATCAAAGATTCTCGTGAAATAGCATCAAGTACGTTTAATACTTCATTGCCACATATGGGTGGGTCAAGCATTGTTTGTGTTGGTAACGTGGAATACCAACGGGGTATTTTTAATTTACTTACATAGCGGTTAAATTCCTTCGGAGGCGCTAATCCATATGAGTCAAAATAAATAACCCCGCGTGGATCAATCGCGTATGCAACCCAGTGAGTTCCAGGTCCATTGCTGTTATCTAGATTAATAATACCGGTTTCAACATCATTTGGTTGTGCCGGTAACTGATCTTTCATAAAAACACCTCTGAAGTTTTTAATCGCGAGTTTTTTAGCGGCATCAATTAAATCAAAATTGGACATAGGTGTCAAATCTGAAGGATTTCCAATCGAAGATTCCCGAGTTAGCAAACCGGTCCTAGTCTCAGGCCGCTTCCGCTGTACCATGAATACGGGGTTCCTGGTAGTCTTAGACCCTTTCCTTTTTTTTTACCAGCGCGGACGGATCCACCTGTTGCTTTCTTTAGTGCCATTCCTGCCGCGGTACCAACGGCCCCTAACGCTGCCGCTTTAGCTACCGCTGGGGCCGCTGCGGCAATCAACCCTGGAATCAACCCTAACAACAGGAATATACCACCAGTCTTTTCCATGTTTTTAATCGCGCTCGCAGAAAGAGTAACCTGAACTCCCTTTTTTTCTTTAAGCGCGCTATTAATATGATTAATCTGAGTCTTCGTCAGCGATAGTTTATTCCCCCCGCCATTCATTTGATTAGGTTTCAGCGTTATTGTGGTTCCACATTGCTTAGCTGATTTGGATTGTAATTTTTTTAACTGACCGGGTGTCAACGTGACATTGATATTACTATACGACATTATACAAAACAGATTGATTCTAAATCGCAAGCGATTCAATGGCAAAATCCAAAGGATTTTCATTGCACAGCAATTTTCAATCAAAAATTCGTAGAATTTTCAAAGATTTTCCACTGGTGCATCTACCAGTCTCATTCGTCCACCAATACCCTCGAGTATCATTGATTTATCACTGAGAATGACAGCAACCGCCCTATAATTAGCAATACCACCAGGACGGGTTACACGAGCTCGGAAGTGTATATCAACGACGGATTGTCTCATCAAGTCAAGATGTTCCAACGAAAAATAATAAATCGGATACAGACTTTTAAAATCCAACTGTGATATTTGTAGACCAGTATCGACATTTTGATCGCGTCCCATATACGACAGCAACCGATGATAAACTCGTGCAACGTGGTTGTTTCCATAATCAAGTTGTATATCCTCTGATGGTTCTTGCTGTCCGTTTATTCTCAGCGAGACTTCACTACATCCAATTTGATCAAATATCATGTGGGAACGTTCTTGATCGTTTAATCGCGCAGTATTCTGTAGCGCAACAAAAATATGACGTGGAGCTGAAATACCCTGTTTTGATGCTAGATGCCATGTAAGTGTACCATCAATATTAGAATCCATGGTATCTGTGGACGTTGACAACCAACTCAATAATGACTTTCCTCCCTGATCCATAAATGACAGTAACCGTGGTTCTGTTGACAACGACGGAGTCAACACTGGCATCCACAGTGATAGTTTTGATAAAACGACCTTACCCGCAGCTCCGCCAGTGCGCCAAATTGCATAATTATCAGTACCCCTTCTCGTTAGCGCTATAGTATGTTTTGCTCCATAGATAACTTTTCTAACGTTTCTACAAAATCCAAATATGTGGTGGAGCGGAATCGCACATGAAAACCGTCGATGCTGTCCCTGTAACGTTGCTACTCGTGTTGCAAACCCTAGGTTGTAACTGATAATATTATTTATGACATCAAAATCAGCAGCTGGTCTTGTATATCCGGCTGGTGCTGGATCAGCTGCTGTAGCTCGTGTTGCTTTTACTCTAGAATACTGGACGTGTTCGGCGTTATCAGTAATATCCTTCGCGAACATCATAGACGGACCCGCTGATCTTGTATAATCATCAGAATATCTCGCTAACCCGATTATTCCGGTAGCAATATCAACCTCGCGTTCAATAGATTCGATTTCTCTTCCATCAATGAGATATCTAGCACTTTCAAATAACACCATGATGCCATTGTTAACAAAACCAACTCGGATAGTTGGGTCATTTGCATATGGTGGATTATTATGAGCAGCATCATCTGTTACGAGTTCACCTTCGACTTCAATAAAGGCTTCAGCGGGTAAAAAGTATTTACTGGTATCATGAACTTGAAGTTCGATTCTCCCCCGAAGATCAGGTTGTACTGCGTGATAGGCAAAAAATTGATTATCGCGTACAGAATCATCTTTAAGTACTGGGGCGTCCATGTCAAATGCACTATCAGGATTCTGTTTGAACATTTTTTATTATATATCCGATGGTCTAAATTGGAGACGAAATTGTGAAAATTCTTTGAAATTGCTTGGATTTTCATCGACGTCTTCGACGTTTGTAGAAATTCTTTGAATTTCCAAAGCCACTTCCCGCTATCATATTTGCTGTTATGTTATCCTGGGCGTTAGTCATCAACGACTGTAGTTTTTCATCTACTGCGTTATTTATTATTTTACTAACCCGCGCAGGCATAATCTCAGTAGATGGCAGTGAAGTTATTCCTGGTTTCTTTCCCCGTCGAACTAGCGCTGTTAGTTTATCCTTCGCGGCTGAAAACGCCTTCGTGGCAAGATCACCAACAGCGTTAATACCCTTATCCCTGATAACATCAATAGCTTTCATTGATAGTTGTTTTACTAGCAGCGCTACTTTTGGAGCCATTCTTGAAAATAATCCCATTATAGTATTACCGAGACCATCTCCATAGTATGCTCGGTATTTTGGCAATCGTGAGTTTACCACGTAGACGTTAGTTGGTTTATCATGGTTGTAGTGTATGATCATTCTCTATTCAATTGATATTTATCTAATCGTGAAACTCTTCGAGTTTAATCGCTATGATAACCGTGAAAATCCAAAGGATTTTCCTCCACTAACTCTTCAATGAAATCTCGATATGTTGCAATATCCATGATACCACCTTGAAATAACCGCCTACAGATATCAGCAGCTTCATTGATTATTTCCAGTGAGTTATTTCCGGCTCGTTTTCCTCCTACGAGTACTTCTAATCGTGCTATATCACCGAGAATATTGCCAGGACATGAAATTGCAGGAAATTTCGCTGATATCCCACTCCCAAACATCTCCGAGGGGCGGGATTCCTCATCTTCAAATAATTTAAAAAACTCTGCATCATCACCAGTTGCACCATGTGTATCTATTTTTGGATCAGGTTTTGATTTTTTAGGTGAGAAGGACATTTTCTTCGAAGATTGTTTCTGCCGCTGCAATTTTTGTGTTTTTTGTTGTTGTCGTAGTTCTTCATATTTATTGTATGCTTTACCCACTATGTTCATGTAGTCAATGTATGATGCACTATCTGTTTTAATCTGACTTTTTTCAGTTTTTATTTTATAAATCACATCAGCGTAATGTTGTATATTTTTAATATATCCACGTTGTTCTGGTTTCAACATCTTTTTTCTGTTTTCATAAGTCGTAACAACAAGCGCAGGAATTTTTTCTGGTTTAGTGTTATCAATTGCTGCTATCCCCTCCTCGTTAAATCTCCCCCGTAAACCCTCTACTGTTCTTTTTGATTCAGGTGGCAATTCTTCAGGGGGTCTCTTCGAGATTCATCACTGACATCAATACCACTTTGTCGTTGTATTTCCATCTGAGTTGCCATATCACCTGAAAGTTTTTTGTACAGCCTGTTTTGTTTGTCCAGTTTCGATTGCTTTTTTTTCAAGTTCACCAAGAAGAGGCCTCTCTGTTCGTTTTCCTTGTTCAGGGATATCACCGTATATAGCTCGTTCAGTAGCTGTTTTCACATCTGTAGTTGCAGTAACAATCGGTTTAAAGAGTTGTTGTGTATCCTCTGTAAAATCAGTCTGAAGTAATTGCCGCTGTTGAAGTTTTTCACGTATACGATCACGAAGTGGTAATATTTTATTAAGAGCGCTAAGTCGTTCTTTTGTGTTCCGTGTGGTCAATGATTGTCCTACCATTATTGAAAGAGTATCACTATTGTTAAATTGCAAGCAATTTCAATTAAAAATCTTCGATTTTCATTGCAATTGAAAATCCAAAGGATTTCACAAGTAAAAAAAAAAGAAATCACTAAATTGTACACCAACTTGTTATACTTCCCTGTTGTTGCACATACACATAATTTTACTTCCTCGTTGGCATAGGTAGTGATTATACATGTCATGTACCATACCGGTTATACAAACAAAGGAGGCTCTCTACGCGTGGGGCTCATCTTGCTCCATTAACGTTTTTAATTGTCTCGCCTTATAATTGATTAGCTTCCTTTGTTCATATTCTAAGCTTAATTGCTTACGTACACGTTCTACGATGCTACATAATGGTACAAAAACATTAACGTCTTCGGTATTGACTAAACTTTCACGTATAAGTTTTTGTATGCGCTTAGTTAAAAAATATTTCTTAGCGAGAACATATTTTCCGGTCTGTTCTGCAAATAATATGTCCTCGAAATCGGTCATAATTTGATCACAATCTAACCCTGAACATAATTTTACATTTTGATCTTTAAGCTTGTTGATTTCAATAACAATCAATTTGAGATTTTCAAGATTCATATTATATAAAAACATATTTGTTGAATTGTTTGAATGGAAACTCTTTTGAGTTTCACAAAATGAATTCTGGACACGCTAAGGTGTTGATCATCTTAGCATATCCAGAAGCTTAGTGTGATTATAACGATTATGATTATAGATGACGACGGTACAATTACACATCACCGTTTTGAACCCCCTTGGTGTTTATATCAAGCGGCGCTCAACGGTTACATATAATCACGAAGCGTATTCCCCACGAGTAGAGTCTAACTTGTCAAATAACAGGTTTGACCTACAAGAGGATACGTTTGGTGCGGGACCGAAAAACACATGACAATAGATTATAGGTGATTATGGTATTTACAATGACAATGATGACGGTACAACAATAGATTATAGGCGATTATGGTATTTACAATGACAATGAATGACGACGGTACAACAATAGATTATAGGTGACACAATGAATGAATTGATTTCAATGACAATGAATTGATTTCAATGACAATGGATGACGCGGGCTATTCTACATTCAAGTACAAAAACAAACCTGAAATCGAAACCTGGTTTGAATGTCAGTAATAACGTTCACACCACGTGTGACGGTGTGGTTTGTTTTTGTACTTGAATTTCGGCTAAGCCCAAATATAACAGACGGATTTGTATATAACCACTCATTACAACGAAGTGACATAGAGAGATGTGTGCTTGTAATTGTTTGTTGTGTTTGTTAGCGATCACTGACAACGTTGAAAACACGCATAATACTTGAAGCAGACACTAAAAAAAGGAATTAAATACGACGTGTATATAAAACAGTTCTGTTAATACTTGAAAAAAGACGAAATTGATTATGTATTATTGAGATTTATGACAATTATATCAGCCAATCAAAAACTACTTCCTCGTTCACCAACGGTAACTCTGTCATTGGTGATTTGTCGCACGCGCGTTACCTAACGGAGTTATCTCCGCTAATTCACATAAACAAATCGAATATTATTTTTGAAGTGTTTTGAAAAAGCGGTCTTATAAATCCCCTCTGCAACAAATCGTACTGATGGTTTATGAATATCGAAATATCTACTAGCTGCGGTTATTGACTGAAATACTATCTCCGTGTTATTTTCAGTATTAAACGACTTTACAGGTCTAGCATTTTTCGAGTGTTTCCCAGTCCCACCTCGTTTGGTGTTTTCACGTTGTGAAATAGCTTGAAGGTTGTTCAATTTGTTATTCTTTGGATTGGAATCAATATGATCAATAACAAAACCATCCTTGATCAATCCATTAAATACTTCATAGACGAAACGGTGATTAAGATACTTCTTCCCTCCAGCACCAAATATCAAATATCCCATATTATTATCCCACCCAACAGATTTCTTGAGTCTACAGTGTCTAACAACACCATCACGAGATGCTTCGTAATTTTCAATAACGGGATGTCTTTGAAATTCTTGGTTCATTTGTATACATAATACTTCTATTTGTCTAATTCGTTAATTGGCTGAATTATAACATTGGCAAATCTTTTTATGTAGTCGTTGGCAGTTTTTATGACGTTGTCGTTGACAGCGTCAGGATTTTTTATTCTTCGCTTATCATAATAACGCTTCAACTCTCTATAACGCTTACCCCCGCAATTAATGCATAACTGCGACCTGCCTCTAACACCTACCCCACAATACAGGCACGGAAGAGGACCATTGCTCCCCCGACGAAAACTTTGCATATGATACCCACAGAATTCATTTCTGCATGATTTGTTACATGGAGTCTTTGATCCAATCATAAGCCATTTGCAATGATTCATTATATAAAAAACTTTTTATTTAAATACTTGTTTTAATTATAATATGAAAGAGTCCAAGAGATTATCGAAAATTAATCTCGATAGAGTTTCTGTTAAACCGAAACGTCTAAACGACGATAGCATGAAGGAGTTCAAGAGATTATTGAAAATTAAACCAGAATTTAATCGGGGTACTAAATTCGATCTCGATAACATCTCTGATATGAAAGAATTCAATAGATTATTGAAAATTACGCCTTGGAAAAATGCTAGTTTTAATCTCGATAGAATCTCTGATATACCAAAAAGTCTAATAGATGACAAAACCCTGTTGAGTAAAATCAGCGACTGTTTTAATGAATTTAAGCATGATGGAGCATCTCATGCGTGGTCGACATTTCGAATTATCAATGATGATGTCAATGTACCCGTAATTGATGCTACTATGAACGATACAAGAGCAGCTGAGATACTTTCACACCTTGACGAGCCAACGGGGAAATCCAAGGGTGTAGCATCCAAAGGTGGAAATCCAAAAGATTTCAAACAAAGCAATTCCCAGCGGAGGTAATTTTTTAGAATAAAATTCATTATCGAAGACGAAGGTGAATGGGTTATCAGAGATAAATTTGATCCAATCCTCAAGGATAAAAAATTTGTCATTGTGAGTAGAGATTCCAAACCAGGAATTCTAACTGGAATTGACAAACCATACTACGAGAAATCTTACCCTGTAACAGCAGTTGTTTACGGAATATATCCGTTAAATGATAAGCCAAGTATTGCAAAAGTAGCTCCGATGTTTTCATCGTCGAAATCACAAGGTGATTCAACACTGAATTGTATAGCAACACGGGTAATGGAACACTTCACAAATGCATCCCGGGGAAACAAACTAACTGAACAACGACGAAAAAAAATAACCGAATGGGAACTGACAGTGAAACAGCGCGGGGCAATGATTTCCGATATTGCTAAATTAGAAGCATCATTAAAATTTCCAATATCGGTAGCGACGATAACCGGAGAAGTATTATACGAACCGAAATATCAATCGCGAGGAGCTCCAATTGAAATTATTGATCATAACAAACACGCGTGGACACCTGCGGTAAATGTATTTCCACGAGAACGAATCGTGAGATATATCCCCCCGGGAGTTTTACAAGAATGTTTTCCACGAAGAGAGGTTATTCGATGCTATTGTTACGTTGTGTAAAGATGATCCCGTGTCGGTGTGGTTACTTAGCAGTGCTGGTTCCGAATTAGGATTTGATCAATTTGTAAGACCAAATGGTGAATTATATCGCATTGAAGAATTAGATAACAGAATGAGAAAAATCGCTAATGAATTTTCACCGGAGAGTTTCCATGAAAAACTACTCACGGATAGTTTTACAATTCCATCAGTGGTAGCTCACTTCGCAAGAGAAAAGAACTCATGGCGTCCAACACGAAGGGATTTTCTCGAGGATGTCAAATTGAGTTGCGTCGAATTTGGTCATGGAGGATTGTGGAATACAAAATACTCACGTGATGGTATGATTTCAATTGATATATCCGCGTGTTATCCTGGAAGTTTTCTCGGGTATGGAGAATGCTCTGAGTATTTTAAACGATTTGGACATCCCACACATGAAATGACTCGTGTTGCGATTAATGGTCGTTTGCCTGATTTTGATTTAACCGGGTTCGCTCGTGTAATATCATTCGAATTCGCTGCAGGGTTACATCCGTGTAATGTTTGGCTTGGTAGACATATGTCTGAAAAACACTGGATGCCAATAGTGCTATTGAGATATATGATCGATTGTGGTATGCTAATATCGTTAATTGTCAGTGAAGTGATTATATGCTATCACGCGCAGAAGGATGTTTGGTTACCAAAACCTGATCTAGATCGTATAATTGATGAAATACGAAAACAGTTTCCTAATTTCAGTGAAGAACAAATCATGAAACTATCTAGGCAGTTATTTGAAATTAAAAACAAAGAAGCCAAAGATTTCGGACGAAAAATAATTGGTAAATTCACTCAAGGTGGAAGATTTGACAATACAAAATACTCTTCGAGGTTGATCATAGACGTCGCTGAATACGATTTTATTGTAGCGGATTTAACGAAACAGGGAAAACTTGTAAATCGTAAAGATGCTTTTCTATCCAATGGTGAGAAATTAGGTACGGTTGTTACCTACTGTGATGGATATAGTTGTCAGTACACACATTTGAGAAGTTCTATGCTCGGTTATTCTATTATTAATCTATTTTCGATGATAAACAGATTTCCAGATACCGCGGTTAGAGTAGCTACTGATTCGATGTATATCCACAACAAATACAAATCAGATGTAGCGGCATTCACAGATCCCGAAGAAGCGTGGGGACGTTGGCGATTTAAAAAGGAAAAACTACATGAGTATTGTAAATCCGCAGACGTTGCCAACGACGATAAATACTTGAAAAGCAACCATAATCTCTCAGAGATTCAATCAGAATTTTCTAATGCACCACCGGTATCTGATCCCGTATGTAGATACAAGACAGTTTATTTAAACGGCTGTGGTGGGTCAGGAAAGACAACTCGTGCAATTGAATTATTTCGTCGGGAAAATCCTACGGATTTCACAACCATGATTGTGTTAACACCAACTCACAGACTCGCCAGAGAGATGATAGCGTGGGGAGTAAAAACCTGTACTTATCACAGCTTCTTTCGATGGAAAGGCGATACATGGACTCCTGATCGAATGGGCGATAAATTCATTCCTGAAATCATAATCTGGGATGAAATATGCACGGTATCGTTGACAGTATTACAGATATTTCTTGAATGGTTGTTATTGAAAACTACAAAAATCGTCATGTGCGGGGATCACGGCCAGCCACAGCCATTTGTTGGTGGATCTCCACATGAGTGGTTGAAGAAACATGTAGACTATTATGAAGAAATTAATACCGACCATAGATCACTTGATGAACAATTACGAGAATTCAAAGCGCTAATTAGATTACAACCGGATAAAATCCAATGTGAAATAGCGCGTGAAATAATTTCAGAAACTCCCATGAATGATTTTTGGGAAACATGGAAGCCAGATGATTTGATATTCGCAAGTAGAAAAATAGTCAGAGACGCATTTCAGATGAAGTTATTTGAATTGCATAAATGTAAATTTGCAACACTTCCAGTACCGTTGTGTTATAGACCAAAAGATACACGAAAGCAGAATATCGACGTTGACATTCCTGGACAACAACAAAAACAGAATTTAGTATTAAATGATATTGTGCTGGTTGATATCAGCGTCGTCGAAGATGCATTACGCGCTGATAAATCCCCATGGACGTTAGGTTACGCAGCAACAATACACTTTTCACAGGGATTAACTATCACAGACACAATTGTTTGGATAGTAGATAATCACATTGAGTGGTCAAATTTAGTTTATCTCGCAGTGTCCAGAGTACGGCGAATAAACCAACTTCGAAGAATTGTTTTCGATGATGCCAGTGACGATATTGTCAGCGCCGATGATATAATCAGAAAAAAACTCTCTGGTTATAAACAACAGGATAAAAAAAATAATAGAAAATTTGACATTAGAAAATTTGACATTGATGCTGAATTAATAATTACGCTGAAGCAACAACAGAATAATCACTGCGCGAGTTGCAATTGTATAATGCGTTGGCAGTATTCGGATAAAGATCCTCGCCAATTTACCGTAGACAGAAAGAATAACAATCTCGGTCATGTCAGAAACAATGTGAGGTTGACTTGTCTTGAGTGCAACAGACGCAACGGTGCCAGCACCTTAGGTGCTAGTTAAGACCACGCGGTGGTAATTGAGTATCCTCAGGAATCACTTGTAACTGTTGTCGAGTAAATCCTCGCTGAGGAGCAGTTGAATCCAGTCTATAGATTGGAGGTCTACCAGTTGATCGTGTTATGCCGGATATCTTATGTACGGTGACACTCCAAATACCGTATTTTGGTGTGTATAACGCGCACCGATGTATAACGCGCACCCCGATTTTCGACCCAAATAAGTGGAAAAAACGTAGTTCTGCCATATAACGCGCATGTGATATAATGCATTTTAAAATTGTGACTACCGGTATTTCGCTCCGTGTGTGCGTCGCCGAATTGACAAATCGTTCCGTCGTAAAAATGGTTAAGCCCAGCTCACAGACCCCTTAAAGTCGTCTATTTTTTTCTGTTTGGCAATCAATATTACCTGAAAGCGAATCTCTGTCGTAGATATCGCAATTCCCCGTTTTCTTCTATCCATGACCCATTCAAGGACTCCACTCTCCACTTCCGGATACTTTGCACTTGTACCTCTCTCTGCCTGTTTTGTTCGTGGCATTTTCTTCAGTCTTTCTTTCATTCTTCTCCACTCCCTAATAGAAGACTCTCCAACATTAAACTCCCTCCCAGCGGCACTGTTACCATGTGCTTCTGCATAGGCAATGATGATTAGCTTGTCTTTCGAAGTATACGAATTTCTTATATGACCCATGTTCGTTTAGATTCAAGATCGAATACAATATGATATGTGAAAGTTTAGGTCCAGTATTTATACTTATTTGGATTATCATGACACCTCTAAAATATAAACATATGTTCAGGCTAGAATTTATCAAGACAATGCATTGTAATTATGTATTGTAACAAAGAAGTACTGCATCAAATACTGTTATTTAAAATGAGAAATAAAACAAAGAAAGAGTTTAGCACATCAAAGCTTTAGTCGGTACCAAGTACCTTGAAAAGACCACGCCGAGTCAATGAAGCACTGATCACCATTAAAAACACCGAGCTGAATCAATTAAAATACTGCTCACCGAGACAAAGCATTGTAACTATGTTGAGCGCATTAAAGTTTACCTGGCGCCGATTACCGTGAAAAGACCACACCGAGTCAATGAAGCATTGAAGCCATTGATCACTGTATAATCGCAAAGATATCTCAAATACTATGATTTAAGATGAGAAATAAAACTAAGTAACAAGCTTATTTTCCAAAGAGGAAAAAAATGTTTTCCGACTTCATACATTGATTATTTTGTTCCACAACGTATTAGTGTTCCCGTAAGAAAGAACCCGTAGTCGCAAAAAATATGTCCCCAACAGATGCTCTGATGAGAACATTAACACTAGTTGAATTCTACACATATTATATTTCAATTCAACCAATAATAAATGAAGAAAAATTCGATTAGATCAACAGTTATGGAATACGGTACTGAACATTTACGGAGCAAGTACGGTAATCCACACAGTGGTATTTGTTCCGCTCCAATGCGGCACTTTGCAAAGCTTTTGAACAAATGGCCAGTCGTTATGTACATGTATTTCCGGCCGTGGCACAGAAGAAAACTTGACACAGTGACGTGAAATGAAACCAGTTTATTAACATAAGCAATGAAAGAACAAGACTATTTGTAAGCATTATTTATTTCTTTAATACGGCTAGTACCGGTAAACATTTTAGTTACAATGCAATGTACAATGGATTTAATATTTCACAAGTAGTGAGTGCCTTCATCCTCTTCAGATCGACCTGGAAAAAATCTTTTTTTTTTTAGTTCTTGTATACAACGCGCACCCCCGACTTAAGATAAGAAAATTAGGTAAAAAAAAGTGCGCGTTATACACAACAAAATACGGTAGGATCGGTAGCTCTTTTTTTACCACCCTCAAGCTCTCCTGGTTCGTATAAGTACCTTACAATGACATTACTACCAAGAATTGGTTCTTTGAAATCTTTTTGTGGTTGTACGGGTATATACTTCTTTTTAATAGCGTTGACAGGTTTCATGTTAATTGTTCTAGTAATCTCATTATTGATTGCGGTAACTACACCTGGTAATCTCTTGACCCATTCACGGGATCGTTTATCCTGGATGAATTCTTTCGCGTATTGATATCCAAATAACCGCTCAGCAAGTGTCCGATTAAACCGTTCAACAATTGCCTGATCGCGATGTAGCGCAGTGTGTCCTCGTCTGATGGCGACATTATGATGTTTCATCGTTGTTAAAACAGCGCCTTGAAATTCCTTGCCAGGATCAACTTGTAACAGATTTGGCCAGCGCAGAGGACCTCGTCGATAAATTTTTTCAAATGCAGAAGCTACTTCAGTAGATGATTTTGTCCTTAGCGGTTCTGCTTGTTTGTATCGACTCGCAATATCAACTAACGTTAACGCGTATTTGTAACCGTCGTCATGCGGCAGAAATAGTATATCAGCTTGATGAACTTCATTAGGAACGGTCACATCAAAATGCGAATAGTTAATTCGTTTAGGCGCTGGTAGATAAATTTGCCATATAGCTTGTTTAGATAACCAGTTTGCCGCTGTAGTTTTTTTCACCGCTGCAGCGCTAGCGAGTTTACTTATTGCTGCGTAACCTCTCCAGTATCCTCTCGGAGAATAATAAATATATTCCATATTTTTAATTACCAGCACCTAACATCAATTTACCCTTCATGGCAGATTTTACCAACCACGAAGCCAATTTTTCTTTGAAGGATTTATCAGGAATAGCATTTAACGCATGAATTAATTTCACATCCGCAAGATGTCTGTGTTGAAGATTGCTGCTTTTATATGCAACATCATGAGCATGACACGCCTTATCAATAGCGTTTATTGGATACTCGCCGGGTCGGGGCAGATTTTGATCATCAAGTCTGATATCTAATCGTGTTCCCGGTCCACAGTAGCTATATCCTGGAAGGTGCTTTTCTCCTGGATACTTTGCCCACGGTGTTCCTGGGAGTTTTGCTAACTTGGCTGCAATATCACCTCCTCGTTTTTTTTTAAAGGTTTCGTGGAAACAAATCTAAATTTCTTTGTACTACATTGTACGCACTTACCAGAAAGCGCTGATAGATTATTTTTCGTTGTAATCGTCGTCAAGTCATTTGTGCCAGCACGCGTCCTACATTTCACACAATATAGATCCATAATTTATATATAACGACATGAATGTAATTGATTATTCAGCTACCAGACGACGGGAACCTATTAAACACCATGCAATGTTACCAAATTCTATTCGCGCGATTATCATCGGACCATCTGGAAGTGGTAAAACACAATTACTACTTAATTTGATAACGAGATGGATGAATTGGGATAAGTTGTATATGATTGCTCCGAGTGTAGATGATCAGCGATGTTATGAAGTGTTAAAGGATTTTAACGAAGCCGCGCGAGAAATTAACGGCGATGATGTTATTGAGTTTATAACCGATATTAAGGAAGCACCTAGCATTGACTCCATTGACGGAAGTATTAACAATTTAGTCGTATATGATGATATCATGTTAGATAATCAAAAAAATCCTGCTAGAATATTTTCCAGAGGTAGACATAAAAACACCGACGTGATATATATCACTCAACGTTACACTCAAATACCAAAAGTGATCAGAGATAACTGCAATATGCTGTGTGTATTTAACGGAGTTGATACACATACTCTTAGAAATATTTGGCAAACTTGGTGCGGTGGCGATATGGATTATAATCGATTTAGAAATTTCTTTAGCCACGCTCAGACAATCACACACGGATTTGTGACGATAAATTTATCAGACCCTCGGACAAGATATCGTGTCGGACTTGATCAAATATTTAGTTAGCGCATAGCAGCAGAGGAGGTGAACGCCAACTAAATAGCAAAATCGTTGTAAAATTATTTTTTTTATAATTTTTTTTTGCTTAATTATTAAAAAAATTAATTAAGTATTTTTCATGGAAGCCTCAGTTTACTAAATTGAGGCTTATTGAGAAACCTCAGTTTACTAAATATTTTGCCTGAAAAGTTGGTCTGTTCGCCTCCTCTGCTGCTCATGGTATGTGCACAAAAAACAAACTTTTATGGGGGCAATGAAATTGTAATGTAGTAGTGTGTATCGAGTTGGTAATTTCTGTATAAAATTATTGTGAAAATTGACTAAATGTACTGATGCCATTGTACCTCATGTTTGTTTGAATATTCTATCAAACTTTGTGGGTTTGTGGGTTTTGTTGAATTTGTTGGTTTTGTGGGTTCTGTTGGTATTGGGTTTCATCACAAGTATATAAGAAGTTGTGGGATGTAGGCTTAGCAGCTCTCAAGCTAGTCACATTATAATTATTGTGAGTTTTTATTTCTTGTTTTGTTTTGTTTTGTTTTGTTTTGTTTTGTTTATTATTTTTCTGTGTAGAGTTGTGTAATGTTAGGCAGCATTTTGAAAAGTAAATTTTGTTTAAAGTTTATTTATGCACAAAGCAATACTTAATTTAATGAATTTTCATTCCTTTATCTCTTGTAAATTAAATAAATTCTGTTCATTTCCTATTTATTTTACAAGCAATTAGATGTTGTTTTATCATTTGTTATGTTAAAAAATCATTTATGTGGTCAAGTGGGTGTTGTCCTCACAGACCAATAATTTTATTTATGCATTAATTTTATTTATTTAATTATATTTTAGAACCTAAATGCAAACGGAGAAATTTTATTATCTGCAAAAATGAAATTCATTTTCTTAAATTATAAGTCCAAAAATATTCTTAGGGAAATTGAAGGTCCCAGTCATTGTGAGCATTATCATCACCAATATAACATTCATACTTGTTGATCTGATATTTACAATCATTGCTTTGACATTCACAATCATTGCTTTGACATTCACAATTATTGCTTTGACATTTACAGTTATTGCTTTGACATTCACAGTCATTGATTTGACATTCACAATCATTGCTTTGACATTCACACTCATTACTTTGACATTCACAATTATTGCTTTGACATTCAAAATTATTGATTTGACATTCACAGTCATTGCTTTGACATTCACAATCATTGCTTTGACATTCACAGTCATTGATTTGACATTCACAATCATTCCTTTGACATTTACAATCATTGCTTTGACATTTACAATCATTGCTTTGAAATTCACAATCATTGCTTTGACATTCACAATTATTGCTTTGACATTCACAATCATTGCTCCGACATTCACAATTATTGCCTTGACATTCACAGTCATTGATTTGACATTCACAATCATTGCTTTGCCATTCACAATTATTGCTTTGACATTTACAGTTATTGCTTTGACATTCACAGTCATTGATTTGATATTCACAATCATTGCTTTGACATTCACAATCATTACTTTGACATTCACAATTATTGCTTTGACATTCACAGTCATTGTTTTGACATTCACAATCATTGCTTTGACATTTACAATCATTGCTTTGACATTCATAATTATTGCTTTGACAAAAATAATTATTGCTTTGACATTCACAGTCATTGATTTGACATTCACAATCATTGCTTTGACATTTACAATCATTGCTTTGACATGGACAATTATTGCTTTGACATTCACAGTCATTGATTTGACATTCACAATCATTGCTTTGACATTCACAGATTATTGCTTTGATATTCACAATTATTGATTTGACATTCAGTCATTGATTTGACATTCACAATCACTGATTTGACATTCACAATCATTACTTTGACATTCACAATTATTGCTTTGACATTCACAATTATTGCTTTTATATTCACAGTCATTGATTTGACATTCACAATCATTGCTTTGACATTTACAATCATTGCTTTGACATTCACAATCATTGCTTTGACATTCACAATTATTGCTTTGACATTCACAATCATTGCTCTGACATTCACAATTATTGATTTGACATTCACAATTATTGCTTTGACAGTCACAGTCATTGCTTTGACATTCACAATTATTGCTTTGACATTCACAATTATTGATTTGACATTCAGTCATTGATTTGACATTCACAATCACTGATTTGACATTCACAATCATTACTTTGACATTCACAATTATTGCTTTGACATTCACAATTATTGCTTTGATATTCACAGTCATTGATTTGACATTCACAATCATTGCTTTGACATTTACAATCATTGCTTTGACATTCACAATCATTGCTTTGACATTCACAATTATTGCTTTGACATTCACAATCATTGCTCTGACATTCACAATTATTGATTTGACATTCATAATCATTGCTTTGACATTCACAATTATTGCTTTGACATTCACAATTATTGCTTTGACATTTACAGTTATTGCTTTGACATTCACAGTCATTGATTTGACATTCACAATCATTGCTTTCACATTCATAATCATTACTTTGACATTCACAATTATTGCTTTGACATTCACAATTATTGCTTTGACATTCACAGTCATTGCTTTGACATTCACAATCATTGCTTTGACATTTACAGTCATTGATTTGACATTCACAATCATTGCTTTGACATTTACAATCATTGCTTTGACATTGACAATTATTGCTTTGACATTCACAGTCATTGATTTGACATTCACAATCATTGCTTTGACATTCATAATCATTACTTTGACATTCACAATTATTGCTTTGACATTCACAATTATTGCTTTGACATTCACAGTCATTGCTTTGACATTCACAATCATTGCTTTGACATTTACAGTCATTGATTTGACATTCACAATCATTGCTTTGACATTTACAATCATTGCTTTGACATTGACAATTATTGCTTTCACATTCACAGTCATTGATTTGACATTCAGTCATTGCTTTGACATTCACAGATCATTGCTTTGACATTCACAATTATTGATTTGACATTCAGTCATTGATTTGACATTCACAATCACTGATTTGACATTCACAATCATTACTTTGACATTCACAATTATTGATTTGACATTTACAGTTATTACTTTGACATTCACAGTCATTGATTTGACATTCACAATCATTGCTTTGACATTCACCATCATTACTTTGACATTCACAATTATTGTTTTGACATTCACAATTATTGCTTTGACATTCACAGTCATTGCTTTGACATTCATAGTCATTGCTTTGACATTCACAATCATTGCTTTCACATTTACAATCATTGATTTGACATTCATAATTATTGCTTTGACATTAATAATTATTGCTTTGACATTCACAGTCATTGATTTGACATTCACAATTATTGCTTTGACATTTACAATCATTGCTATGACATTCACAATTATTGCTTTGACATTCAGTCATTGATTTGACATTCACATTCATTGCTTTGACATTCACAGATTATTGCTTTGACATTCACAATTATTGCTTTGACACTTACAGTTATTGCTTTGACATTCACAATCATTGCTTTGACATTAACAATTATTGCTTTGACATTCACAATCATTGCTCTGACATTCACAATTATTGATTTGACATTCACAATCATTGCTTTGACATTCACAATTATTGCTTTGACATTCACAATTATTGCTTTGACATTTACAGTTATTGCTTTGACATTCACAGTCATTGATTTGACATTCACAATCATTGCTTTGACATTCATAATCATTACTTTGACATTCACAATTATTGCTTTGACATTCACAATTATTGCTTTGACATTCACAGTCATTGCTTTGACATTCACAATCATTGCTTTGACATTTACAGTCATTGATTTGACATTCACAATCATTGCTTTGACATTTACAATCATTGCTTTGACATTGACAATTATTGCTTTGACATTCACAGTCATTGATTTGACATTCACAATCATTGCTTTGACATTCATAATCATTACTTTGACATTCACAATTATTGCTTTGACATTCACAATTAGTGCTTTGACATTCACAGTCATTGCTTTGACATTCACAATCATTGCTTTGACATTTACAGTCATTGATTTGACATTCACAATCATTGCTTTGACATTTACAATCATTGCTTTGACATTGACAATTATTGCTTTGACATTCACAGTCATTGATTTGACATTCAGTCATTGCTTTGACATTCACAGATTATTGCTTTGACATTCACAATTATTGATTTGACATTCAGTCATTGATTTGACATTCACAATCACTGATTTGACATTCACAATCATTACTTTGACATTCACAATTATTGATTTGACATTTACAGTTATTACTTTGACATTCACAGTCATTGATTTGACATTCACAATCATTGCTTTGACATTCACCATCATTACTTTGACATTCACAATTATTGTTTTGACATTCACAATTATTGCTTTGACATTCACAGTCATTGCTTTGACATTCATAGTCATTGCTTTGACATTCACAATCATTGCTTTCACATTTACAATCATTGATTTGACATTCATAATTATTGCTTTGACATTAATAATTATTGCTTTGACATTCACATTCATTGATTTGACATTCACAATTATTGCTTTGACATTTACAATCATTGCTATGACATTCACAATTATTGCTTTGACATTCAGTCATTGATTTGGCATTCACATTCATTGCTTTGACATTCACAGATTATTGCTTTGAAATTCACAATTATTGCTTTGACACTTACAGTTATTGCTTTGACATTCTCAGTCATTGATTTGACATTCACAATCATTGCTTTGACATTCACAATCATTACTTTGACATTCACAATTATTGCTTTGACATTCACAATTATTGATTTGACATTCAGTCATTGATTTGACATTCACAATCACTGATTTGACATTCACAATCATTACTTTGACATTCACAATTATTGCTTTGACATTCACAATTATTGCTTTGATATTCACAGTCATTGATTTGACATTCACAATCATTGCTTTGTCATTTACAATCATTGCTTTGACATTCACAATCATTGCTTTGACATTCACAATTATTGCTTTGACATTCACAATCATTGCTTTGACATTTACAATCATAGCTTTCACATTGACAATTATTGCTTTGACATTCACAGTCATTGATTTGACATTCACAATCATTGCTTTGACCTTCACAGATTATTGCTTTGACATTCACAATTATTGATTTGACATTCAGTCATTGATTTGACATTCACAATCACTGATTTGACATTCACAATCATTACTTTGAAATTCACAATTATTGATTTGACATTCACAATTATTGCTTTTATATTCACAGTCATTGATTTGACATTCACAATCATTGCTTTGACATTTACAGTCATTGCTTTGACATTCACAATCATTGCTTTGACATTCACAATTATTGCTTTCACATTCATAATCATTGCTTTGACATTCACAATTATTGATTTGACATTCACAATCATTGTTTTGACTTTCACAATTATTGATTTGACATTCACAATTATTGCTTTGACAGTCACAGTCATTGCTTTGATATTCACAATCATTGCTTTGACATTGAAAATCATTGCTTTGACATTCATAATTATTGCTTTGACATTAATAATTATTGCTTTGACATTCACAGTCATTTATTTGACATTCACAATCATTGCTTTGACATTTACAATCATTGCTTTGACATTCACAGTTATTGCTTTGACATTCACAGTGATTGATTTGACATTCACAATCATTGCTTTGACATTTACAATCTTTGCTTTGACATCGACAATTATTGCGTTGACATTCACAGTCATTGATTCGACATTCACAATCATTGATTTGACATTCACAGATCATTGCTTTGACATTCACAATTATTGATTTGACATTCAGTCATTGATTTGACATTCACAATCACTGATTTGACATTCACAATCATTACTTTGACATTCACAATTATTGCTTTGACATTCACAATTATTGCTTTGACATTCACAATTATTCCTTTTATATTCACAGTCATTGATTTGACATTCACAATCATTGCTTTGACATTTACAATCATTGCTTTGACATTCACAATCATTGCTTTGACATTCACAATTATTGCTTTGACATTCACAATTATTGCTTTGACAGTCACAGTCATTGCTTTGACAGTCACAGTCATTGCTTTGACATTCACAATCATTGCTTTGACATTTACAATCATTACTTTGACATTCACAATTATTGCTTTGACATTAACAATTATTGATTTGACATTCAGTCATTGATTTGACATTCACAATCACTGATTTGACATTCACAATCATTACTTTGACATTCACAATTATTGCTTTGACATTCACAATTGTTGCTTTTATATTCACAGTCATTGATTTGACATTCACAATCATTGCTTTGACATTTACAATCATTGCTTTGACATTCACAATCATTGCTTTGACATTCACAATTATTGCTTTGACATTCACAATCATGGCTCTGACATTCACAATTATTGATTTGACATTCACAATTATTGATTTGACATTCACAATCATTGCTTTGACATTCACAATTATTGATTTGACATTCACAATTATTGCTTTGACATTTACAGTTATTGCTTTGACATTCACAGTCATTGATTTGACATTCACAATCATTGCTTTGACATTCACATATTATTGCTTTGACATTCACAATTATTGATTTGACATTCAGTCATTGATTTGACATTCACAATCACTGATTTGACATTCACAATCATTGCTTTGACATTCACAATTACTGATTTGACATTCACAATTATTGCTTTTATATTCACAGTCATTGCTTTGACATTCACAATCATTGATTTGACATTCACAATCACTGATTTGACATTCAGAATCATTACTTTGACATTCACAATTATTGCTTTGACATTCACAATTATTGCTTTGACATTCACAATCATTACTTTGACATTCACAATTATTGCTTTGACATTTACAATCATTGCTTTGACATTCACAGTTATTGCTTTGACTTTCACAGTCATTGATTTGACATTCACAATTATTGATTTGACATTCACAATCATTGCTTTGACATTCACAATTATTGATTTGACATTTACAGTTATTACTTTGACATTCACAGTCATTGATTTGACATTCACAATCATTGCTTTGACATTCACCATCATTTCTTTGACATTCACAATTATTGTTTTGACATTCACAATTATTGCTTTGACATTCACAGTCATTGCTTTGACATTCATAGTCATTGCTTTGACATTCACAATCATTGCTTTCACATTTACAATCATTGATTTGACATTCATAATTATTGCTTTGACATTAATAATTATTGCTTTGACATTCACAGTCATTGATTTGACATTCACAATTATTGCTTTGACATTTACAATCATTGCTATGACATTCACAATTATTGCTTTGACATTCAGTCATTGATTTGACATTCACATTCATTGCTTTGACATTCACAGATTATTGCTTTGACATTCACAATTATTGCTTTGACACTTACAGTTATTGCTTTGACATTCTCAGTCATTGATTTGACATTCACAATCATTGCTTTGACATTCACAATCATTACTTTGACATTCACAATTATTGCTTTGACATTCACAATTATTGATTTAACATTCAGTCATTGATTTGACATTCACAATCACTGATTTGACATTCACAATCATTACTTTGACATTCACAATTATTGCTTTGACATTCACAATTATTGCTTTGATATTCACAGTCATTGATTTGACATGCACAATCATTGCTTTGACATTTACAATCATTGCTTTGACATTCACAATCATTGCTTTGACATTCACAATTATTGCTTTGACATTCGCAATCATTGCTTTCACATTTAGAGTCATTGATTTGACATTCACAATCATTGCTTTGACATTTACAATCATATCTTTCACATTGACAGTTATTGCTTTGACATTCACAGTCATTGATTTGACATTCACAATCATTGCTTTGACCTTCACAGATTATTGCTTTGACATTCACAATTAATGATTTGACATTCAGTCATTGATTTGACATTCACAATCATTGCTTTGACATTCACAATTATTGCTTTGACATTCACAATTATTGCTTTGACAGTCACAGTCATTGCTTTGACAGTCACAGTCATTGCTTTGACATTCACAATCATTGCTTTGACATTTACAATCATTACTTTGACATTCACAATTATTGCTTTGACATTAACAATTATTGATTTGACATTCAGTCATTGATTTGACATTCACAATCACTGATTTGACATTCACAATCATTACTTTGACATTCACAATTATTCCTTTGACATTCACAATTGTTGCTTTTATATTCACAGTCATTGATTTGACATTCACAATCATTGCTTTGACATTTACAATCATTGCTTTGACATTCACAATTATTGCTTTGACATTCACAATCATGGCTCTGACATTCACAATTATTGATTTGACATTCACAATCATTGCTTTGACATTCACAATTATTGATTTGACATTCACAATTATTGCTTTGACATTTACAGTTATTGCTTTGACATTCACAGTCATTGATTTGACATTCACAATCATTGCTTTGACATTCACAGATTATTGCTTTGACATTCACAATTATTGATTTGACATTCAGTCATTGATTTGACATTCACAATCACTGATTTGACATTCACAATCATTACTTTGACATTCACAATTATTGCTTTGACATTTACAATCATTGCTTTGACATTCACAGTTATTGCTTTGACTTTCACAGTCATTGATTTGACATTCACAATTATTGATTTGACATTCACAATCATTGCTTTGACACTCACAATTATCGATTTGACATTCACAATTATTGCTTTGACATTCACAATTATTGATTTGACATTTACAATCATTGCTTTGACATTCACAATCATTACTTTGACATTCACAATTATTGCTTTGACATTCACAATTATTGCTTTGACATTCACAGTCATTGATTTGACATTCACAATCATTGCTTTGACATTTAGAGTTATTGATTTGACATTTAGAGTTATTGATTTGACATTCACAATCATTGCTTTGGCATTTACAATCATTGCTTTGATTTGACATTGACAATTATTGCTTTGACATTTACAATCACTGATTTGACATTCTTAATCATTACTTTGACATTCACAATTATTGCTTTGACAATCACAATTATTGCTTTTATATTCACAGTCATTGATTTGACATTCACAGTCATTGCTTTGAGATTCACAATCTTTGCTTTTATATTTACAATCATTGCTTTGACATTCACAGATTATTGCTTTGACATTAATAATTATTGCTTTGACATTCACAGTCATTGATTTGACATTCACGATCATTGCTTTCACATTTACAATCATTGCTTTGACATTCACAGTTATTGCTTTGACTTTCACAGTCATTGATTTGACATTCACAATTATTGCTTTGACATTCACAATCATTGCTTTGACATTCACAATTATTGATTTGACATTTACAGTTATTACTTTGACATTCACAGTCATTGATTTGACATTCACAATCATTGCTTTGACATTCACCATCATTACTTTGACATTCACAATTATTGTTTTGACATTCACAATTATTGCTTTGACATTCACAGTCATTGCTTTGACATTCATAGTCATTGCTTTGACATTCACAATCATTGCTTTCACATTTACAATCATTGATTTGACATTCATAATTATTGCTTTGACATTAATAATTATTGCTTTGACATTCACAGTCATTGATTTGACATTCACAATTATTGCTTTGACATTTACAATCATTGCTATGACATTCACAATTATTGCTTTGACATTCAGTCATTGATTTGACATTCACATTCATTGCTTTGACATTCACAGATTATTGCTTTGACATTCACAATTATTGCTTTGACACTTACAGTTATTGCTTTGACATTCTCAGTCATTGATTTGACATTCACAATCATTGCTTTGACATTCACAATCATTACTTTGACATTCACAATTATTGCTTTGACATTCACAATTATTGATTTGACATTCAGTCATTGATTTGACATTCACAATCACTGATTTGACATTCACAATCATTACTTTGACATTCACAATTATTGCTTTGACATTCACAATTATTGCTTTGATATTCACAGTCATTGATTTGACATTCACAATCATTGCTTTGACATTTACAATCATTGCTTTGACATTCACAATCATTGCTTTGACATTCACAATTATTGCTTTGACATTCACAATCATTGCTTTGACATTTAGAGTCATTGATTTGACATTCACAATCATTGCTTTGACATTTACAATCATAGCTTTCACATTGACAATTATTGCTTTGACATTCACAGTCATTGATTTGACATTCACAATCATTGCTTTGACCTTCACAGATTATTGCTTTGACATTCACAATTATTGATTTGACATTCAGTCATTGATTTGACATTCACAATCACTGATTTGACATTCACAATCATTACTTTGAAATTCACAATTATTGATTTGACATTCACAATTATTGCTTTTATATTCACAGTCATTGATTTGACATTCACAATCATTGCTTTGACATTTACAGTCATTGCTTTGACATTCACGATCATTGCTTTGACATTCACAATTATTGCTTTCACATTCATAATCATTGCTTTGACATTCACAATTATTGATTTGACATTCACAATCATTGTTTTGACTTTCACAATTATTGATTTGACATTCACAATTATTGCTTTGACATTCACAGTCATTGATTTGACATTCACAATTATTGCTTTGACATTCACAATTATTGTTTTGACAGTCACATTCATTGCTTTGATATTCACAATCATTGCTTTGACATTTAAAATCATTGCTTTGACATTCATAATTATTGCTTTGACATTAATAATTATTGCTTTGACATTCACAGTCATTTATTTGACATTCACAATCATTGCTTTGACATTTACAATCATTGCTTTGACATTCACAGTTATTGCTTTGACATTCACAGTCATTGATTTGACATTCACAATCATTGCTTTGACATTTACAATCTTTGCTTTGACATTGACAATTATTGCGTTGACATTCACAGTCATTGATTCGACATTCACAATCATTGATTTGACATTCACAGATCTTTGCTTTGACATTCACAATTATTGATTTGACATTCAGTCATTGATTTGACATTCACAATCACTGATTTGACATTCACAATCATTACTTTGCCATTCACAATTATTGCTTTGACATTCACAATTATTGCTTTGACATTCACAATTATTCCTTTTATATTCACAGTCATTGATTTGACATTCACAATCATTGCTTTGACATTTACAATCATTGCTTTGACATTCACAATCATTGCTTTGACATTCACAATTATTGCTTTGACATTCACAATTATTGCTTTGACAGTCACAGTCATTGCTTTGACAGTCACAGTCATTGCTTTGACATTCACAATCATTGCTTTGACATTTACAATCATTACTTTGACATTCACAATTATTGCTTTGACATTAACAATTATTGATTTGACATTCAGTCATTGATTTGACATTCACAATCACTGATTTGACATTCACAATCATTACTTTGACATTCACAATTATTGCTTTGACATTCACAAGTGTTGCTTTTATATTCACAGTCATTGATTTGACATTCACAATCATTGCTTTGACATTTACAATCATTGCTTTGACATTCACAATCATTGCTTTGACATTCACAATTATTGCTTTGACATTCACAATCATGGCTCTGACATTCACAATTATTGATTTGACATTCACAATTATTGATTTGACATTCACAATCATTGCTTTGACATTCACAATTATTGATTTGACATTCACAATTATTGCTTTGACATTTACAGTTATTGCTTTGACATTCACAGTCATTGATTTGACATTCACAATCATTGCTTTGACATTCACAGATTATTGCTTTGACATTCACAATTATTGATTTGACATTCAGTCATTGATTTGACATTCACAATCACTGATTTGACATTCACAATCATTACTTTGACATTCACAATTACTGATTTGACATTCACAATTATTGCTTTTATATTCACAGTCATTGCTTTGACATTCACAATCATTGATTTGACATTCACAATCACTGATTTGACATTCAGAGTCATTGATTTGACATTCACAATTATTGCTTTGACATTCACAATCATTGCTTTGACATTCACAATCATTACTTTGACATTCACAATTATTGCTTTGACATTTACAATCATTGCTTTGACATTCAGTTATTGCTTTGACTTTCACAGTCATTGATTTGACATTCACAATTATTGATTTGACATTCACAATCATTGCTTTGACACTCACAATTATCGATTTGACATTCACAGTTATTGCTTTGACATTCACAATTATTGATTTGACATTTACAATCATTGCTTTGACATTCACAATCATTACTTTGACATTCACAATTATTGCTTTGACATTCACAATTATTGCTTTGACATTCACAGTCATTGATTTGACATTCACAATCATTGCTTTGACATTTAGAGTTATTGATTTGACATTTAGAGTTATTGATTTGACATTCACAATCATTACTTTGGCATTTACAATCATTGCTTTGACATTGACAATTATTGCTTTGACATTCACAATCACTGATTTGACATTCTTAATCATTACTTTGACATTCACAATTATTGCTTTGACAATCACAATTATTGCTTTTATATTCACAGTCATTAATTTGACATTCACAGTCATTGCTTTGACATTCACAATCATTGCTTTTATATTTACAATCATTGCTTTGACATTCACAGATTATTGCTTTGACATTAATAATTATTGCTTTGACATTCACAGTCATTGATTTGACATTCACAATCATTGCTTTCACATTTACAATCATTGCTTTGACATTGACAATTATTGCGTTGACATTCAGTCATTGATTTGACATTCACAATCATTGCTTTGACATTTACAGTTATTGATTTGACATTCACAATCATTGCTTTGACATTTACAATTATTGCTTTGACATTGACAATTATTGCTTTGACATTCACAATCACTGATTTGACATTCACAATCATTACTTTGACATTCACAATTATTGCTTTGACATTCACAATTATTGCTTTGATATTCACAGTCATTGATTTGACATTCACAATCATTGCTTTGACATTTACAATCATTGCTTTGACATTCACAATCATTGCTTTGACATTCACAATTATTGCTTTCACAGTCATTGATTTGACATTCACAATCATTGCTTTGACATTTACAATCATTGCTTTGACATTCACAATCATTGCTTTGACATTCACAATTATTGCTTTGACATTCAGAATCATTGCTCTGACATTCACAATTATTGATTTGACATTCACAATCATTGCTTTGACATTCACAATTATTGCTTTGACATTCACAATTATTGCTTTTGACATTTACAGTTATTGCTTTGAAATTCACAGTCATTGATTTGACATTCACAATCATTGCTTTGACATTCATAATCATTACTTTGACATTCACAATTATTGCTTTGACATTCACAATTATTGCTTTGACATTCACAGTCATTGCTTTGACATTCACAATCATTGCTTTGACATTTACAGTCATTGATTTGACATTCACAATCATTGCTTTGACATTTACAATCATTGCTTTGACATTGACAATTATTGATTTGACATTCACAGTCATTGATTTGACATTCAGTCATTGCTTTGACATTCACAGATTATTGCTTTGACATTCACAATTGTTGATTTGACATTCAGTCATTGATTTGACATTCACAATCACTGATTTGACATTCACAATCATTACTTTGACATTCACAATTAATGCTTTGACATTCACAATTATTGCTTTTATATTCACAGTCATTGATTTGACATTCACAATCACTGATTTGACATTCACAATCATTACTTTGACATTCACAATTATTGCTTTGACATTCGCAATTATTGCTTTTATATTCACAATCATTGCTTTGACATTCACAATTATTGATTTGACATTCACAATCATTGCTTTGACATTCACAATTATTGATTTGACATTTACAGTTATTACTTTGACATTCACAGTCATTGATTTGACATTCACAATCATTGCTTTGACATTCACCATCATTACTTTGACATTCACAATTATTGTTCTGACATTCACAATTATTGCTTTGACATTCACAGTCATTGCTTTGACATTCATAGTCATTGCTTTGACATTCACAATCATTGCTTTGACATTTACAATCATTGATTTGACATTCATAATTATTGCTTTGACATTAATAATTATTGCTTTGACATTCACAGTCATTGATTTGACATTCACAATTATTGCTTTGACATTTACAATCATTGCTATGACATTCACAATTATTGCTTTGACATTCAGTCATTGATTTGACATTCACATTCATTGCTTTGACATTCACAGATTATTGCTTTGACATTCACAATTATTGCTTTGACACTTACAGTTATTGCTTTGACATTCACAGTCATTGATTTGACATTCACAATCATTGCTTTGACATTCACAATCATTACTTTGACATTCACAATTATTGCTTTGACATTCACAATTATTGATTTGACATTCAGTCATTGATTTGACATTCACAATCACTGATTTGACATTCACAATCATTACTTTGACATTCACAATTATTGCTTTGACATTCACAATTATTGCTTTGATATTCACAGTCATTGATTTGACATTCACAATCATTGCTTTGACATTTACAATCATTGCTTTGACATTCACAATCATTGCTTTGACATTCACAATTATTGCTTTGACATTCACAATCATTGCTTTGACATTTAGAGTCATTGATTTGACATTCACAATCATTGCTTTGACATTTACAATCATAGCTTTCACATTGACAATTATTGCTTTGACATTCACAGTCATTGATTTGACATTCACAATCATTGCTTTGACCTTCACAGATTATTGCTTAGCAGCAGAGAGGGTGAATCCTACAACGTTTTCAGACAAAATTTGATTGAAATCCTAAAACGAGCCTTCCTACGATCCTATTTTAACCAAAAAAAGGCGAACCCTGCAACGTTTTCAGACAAAAAAATTGATTGAAATCTACATACGAAATCATTTTAACTAAAAGAATGAAAACGATTTTTTAATTAATTTTGGTCGCAACTTGTTGTCATCCACCCTCTCTGCTGCTTAGTGATTTCAGTTCTGGTTAACAAAAATAATAAATAATTTGATCGAGTCTTTAGGACGAAAATCATTTATGATTTCACAAACAGACTAATCGCTAACACCTCTTCTTGTAAATCAATCAGATTATTTGACTGGTCGGTGAGTTTGAAATTAATCCTGGTTAATGAATTATTATGGCATCGCATATAGACAGGATTAATTGGGTTTTCAATAATTAAAAACCCTGGAGGAGCTGTTGGTGCAAATGAATATAAAATATATCCTTGCTGAGCTTGATTTGATCGTTCGAGATTAATTTGATAGCTTCCTTCGATAACATCACACACTAAATTAAGCGCAATCACCGTTGAAATATTCACGTTGAACGGAGCGATATGCCTACCGCCACCGTCTGGGTCATTATTATGTTTGAGGATTTTTATTTCCGGTGATGTTGTTTTTTTCCATGCGTTATGAATTATTTTAAAACCAACATCGATAGCATCACTGAGAATTTTTTTTAGTTCTGGTACGTTATATCCCGGTAGTTTGAATGTCGGGATATCTTCAACGCGGATTTTATAGTCTGTTGCAAATCCTATTCTCGACTTGGGGTATCTATTATCTAGAATAACTTGAATAATTTGTGAATTAAATCTTTCCATGTCATTGATGATTTTGTTACATATTTCTACAACGCTGATAAATTCATTTCGGGTGAGAGAGCCGGATTTAATGGATATTAACAATAGTAAAAAATCATATTCCATCGCTTTGAAATTTTCCATAATATCATTTTCGTTAACAATAAAATATGCCTCTTGACCCCTTCCCTCCATCACTTCCTCAAAGGAGGATTCGAAGAAATCAAAAAACTCTAGAATAAATCTATTATCTTTATAACTCTTTATTGGATTATTGGAGTTTATTACGTCGGTGATATAATCATTTTTTTGTGGTTCTGGTAAATCAATGGTTTTACTCTGGGGGGGTAATTCAGGCCATCCTAGTACGGTTCTTATTGAGCTGTTATAGATATCTACGACGTATCCTTCTGTGCTTATCTCAATCGTGGATGATAGCGTCGGTTCATGAACTGTTATAGCGATTTTCGATTCTGTTCCAGTAATCGATTTTATTCTACGCGCGAATTCATCATTGATTTGTTCGATTTGGTATGACCCTGTTGGTATTGAAACGACGTTCCAGTCTGGAGTTCCGTCGGGTTTATTCTTATTTGCAAACACCAGTGAATTATTGGGTTGTTGACCACCAAATGCTACCGATCTAATATTAGGCCAACTGTGATACATTCGTAATTTTGCTAGCGCTATCTCCTTCACTGGGACCGGAGAGGGGAAATTCACACTAAACTCGGTTTCGTAGATGTTATTGATATCATACTCGTTTGTACTGGGTTCGTGTTCTCCACTACTCGTTGAAGTAATTCCATCTGTGTCGTCATTATACTCATGATTTATTTCTAATTTTGGTATCGAGGAATCATAAATACTGACCATCACTGAGAATTCACAATCTGGTAATGTTGATATTATTGAGATCATTTTGTTTTTTGGGTTCGTGTTTTCTGATTCCATCGGTGTTGTCATTGTTATTATACTCATGTTGTCGCTCTAATTTCGATATCGCGGAATCAAAAATACTGACCATCGCTGAGAATTCACTATCTGATATAATCGTATTGTCGAGTGACGACGATATCATCAATGATAATTGCGAGTATGCGGTTGATGCAATATGAAATTGAAGTAAGTAATTCTGCAGTTTACTCTGGCTGCATGATGATATCTTTTTTGCTATCCCGGTTAATATACCCCCGATTGTAGCCACCGCAGAAATGCAAATTGGAACTACGACCGGGGCAATCATTGTAACAGATGCAAGTATTATTCCGGCGCCAGCGAGAACGCTTGACACCGAGTACATAATAACATCAATTGCGGTGATTCTTCGTCGGTATTTTTTTATTTTTATTTGATACTCCTCAGTGAGGGTTTTGAGTCTATTTTGAAATTCTCTGACCTGATCATAGCGACATTGCGTCGATGACAAAGTCATTGTTGTTTATTTTAAAAACACTAGCGTTTTCAATTGTGAAATCCGAACGATTTAGTTATTTACTTAAATCCGCTACGAATTCCAGATACCATGTTACTGATGCCTTAGCCAAACTTTTATCATCGGCTTTTATCGTTAACCGTTCAGTTTTATCCTTGTCGATGATCGTTGAAATCGTATTGTTAACCCCGGATGAACTCGACGATGATATATTAAATTGAATTGGTGCTACCAGCGTTAATCGATAAATACCCTTGATAGTAGCTGTGATATCTAATTTGTTGTTTGTAGGTGTCCACTCAAATGATCCGTGTTGGATTGTATATACTACGTTATTGGTTTTCTCATGAGGAATTTTTGTTTTTTCAATGATTGTTATCATCCTCGAAAAATCACCTTTGACGGCTTCGATGAAAGTTTTCGTCTCATCGATGGATTTTTTAATATCAGGGAGTTTTATTTCAATTTTATCCAACTGGGTTCCAATAAATTTATCAATGATATTTCTACGAAATGATATAAACTGTTTTCCGTTATCTTCAATTTTAGATTCAAGTATTTTTAGTACAGCCAGAGAATTGTTTAACTCATCGTTGAGAGTTTTTAATCGATCTGTAATCGTCGAAACGAGTACACCCGGTTTGAGTTTACCCTGATCGGAAAATAACGCGATAGTATCCTCGATTGCGTTTTGTTGTTTAACCAAAATATCATCCAGAGAAATATTACTGGATTTCAATTTACCCTGTTTGTCCTGAAATACAACTATTTCATTGGGTTCAACACTTTCTAAATTCAACGTCTCAGCTATTTCATCTTTAATTTTTTTTGTTATATCCTTGATAGAATCAGGAGTTGCAGTGCCATCGGGTTTGGGTTTCAAAGATCTCCCCCAAATATCAATCATGTTATTGTAAAACTCTTTCTCTCTCTAAAATCGTTTTTGACGACTTCGTCGTTGCCAGCGATTGCTGGTGTAGTCATTTACGACAATATGAGGTGGTTTTCCGCTTGGGTTACTCAAGGAGTTAGAAATAGCGTCAAGGACATTTAATACTTCGCTGCCGCATATTGGTGGGTCAATCATCGTTTGTGTTGGTAGCGTAGAATACCAAGTCTTCATTGGAAGGGTTTTTATATACCGCATAAACTCTTTTGGTGGGGCTAATCCATATGAATCAAAATAGACAATCCCACGTGGATCAATAGCGTATGCAACCCAGTGAGTTCCAGGTCCGGTGCTGTTATCGAGATTAATAATACCTGTTTCAGTTTTGTTTGGTTGATGTGGTAATTGATCTTTCATAAAGACACCTCTGAAGTTTTTAATCGCGAGTTTTTTAGCCGCATCCATTAAATCAAAATTGGACATGGGAACCATAGGTTCCTCAATTAATAAATCGTTCCTGGTAGTCTTAGACCCTTTCCGCTGTACCACGAATACGGGGTTCCTGGTAGTCTTAGACCCAATCCGTGAACGGATCGTCCCTTTTTTTTATATCCTTTCCCAGTTGCCTTCTTTAGTGCCATTCCTGCTGCAGTACCAACGGCTCCTAACGCTGCCGCTTTAGCCACCGCTGGGGCTGCTGCTGCAATCAATGCTGGAATCGCAGCTAACAACGGAAATATACCGCCTGTTTTAATCATATTTTTGATAGCAGCCGCAGAAAGAGTAATCTGAACACCTTTTTTGGCTGCAAGTGCATCATTGAAATGTTTCACCTGACGAGTTGTCAGCGATAATTTATTTGCACCACCAGTCATTTGATTAGGTTTCAACGTGATTGTGGTTCCACATTTTTTAGCTGATTCCGATTGCAATTTTTTTAATTGACCGGGAGTTAACGTAACACTAATAACACTATATGACATTATACATAATAGATTGATTCTAAATCGTTTACAATTTCAATTACATGTTTTCTACTGGGGCATCTACCACTCTCATTCTTCCACCAACACCTTCGAGTAGCATTGATTTATCACTGAGAATGACAGCAACCGCTCTATAATTAGCAATAGCACCACGAGTCACATTAGCTCTAAAGTGTATATCAACGACGGACTGTCTTGTTAAATCGAGATGTTCCAGTGAGAAGTAATAGATCGGATACAGATTTTTAAAATCATATTGTGATATTTGCAAACCAGTATCAACATTTTGATCACGTGCCATAAATGACAACAGACGATGATACACGCGTGCAATATGATTTTCTGTGTAATTAAGTTGTATATCCTCGGATGGTTCCTGTTGGCCGTTTATTCTCAGTGAGACGTCTTTCACACCTAACTGATCAAATATCATATGGCTGGAGAGTTGATTGCCAACTCGTGTGTTATCCTGTAATGCAATAAATATATGACGTGGCGCAGCAACACCTTGTTTTGATGCTAGATTCCACGTGAATAACCCGTTCAGATTTGATTGCTTCACATCTGTACTCACGGTTAGCCAACTCAACAACGACTTTCCTCCTTGGTCCATAAATGATAGTAATCGTTCTTCTGCGGTGATTGCTGGAGTCAACACTGACATCCACAATGATATTTTTGTTAAATTGACTTTACCGGCATCAGCATTGGGATTTGCAGCATCTGCTGGAATCCTCCAAATTGCGTCATTATCATCACTTTTTCGTACAAGCGATACTGTATGCTTCGCCCCATAAATAACTTTTCGGACGTTTCTACAGAATCCAAATATGTGATGCAGTGGAATCACGCATGAAAATGATTTACGCGCTCCTTGCAACATTGAGTTTCGTGTTGCAGCTCCTAGATTGAAATTAGGATCGTTGTTTATAATCATATCTTCGATACCAGCAGGAGCAGGGTTAGCAGCACGATCATTTGGTCGTCTTACAACGAATTGTTTTCCTCCAGCGGTATTCTTACCATCTTTTGCAAACATCATAGAGGGTCCTGCTGATCTTGTATAATCATCAGAATATCTCGCTAACCCGATTATTGTTGTAGCTACATCAACATCGCGATCTATCGACTCGATTTCTTTTCCATCAATGAGATATCTAGCACTCTCAAATAACGCCATAATACCATTATTGACAAAACCGACTTGAGTACCATCTGGATACGGTGCTGGTACAGCAGTAGTATCAGCAGCTGTTACAAGTTCTCCTTCTACTTCAATAAATGCTTCACAGGGCAAAAAGTATTTACTGGTATCATGGACTTGAAGTTCAATTCGCGATCGACTATTTGCGTCTATTGCATGATAAGCGTAATATTGATAATCGCGTACAGAATCATCCTTGCCAACTGGAGCGTCTATATCAAACGCCGGATCATGTGATTTTTTGAACATTTTATTCTATTTATCAGAGTCTAAATCGTAAAAATCCGTAGGATTTTCATCGTAAACGATTTTCATCGACGTAGTTTTTTAAAGCCGCTTCCTGCTATCATATTTGCAATATTGCTTTGGTCCCCTTGATTTACCATCGACGCTAATTTTTCGTCTACTGCGTTATTTATAATTCTACTAACACTTGCAGGCATTTCCGCTGTAGACGGTAACGGTTTCTTTTTTCGTGATTTCACTAATGATGTTAATTTATTCTTCGCAGTTGAAAATGCTTTTCCAGCAAGATCTCCAACAGCACCAATACCCTTATCACGAATAACTTCAATGGCTTTCATTCCTAGTTGTTTAGCCAACGGCATCACTTTTGGAGCCATTCTCGCAAATAACCCCGCAATGGTATTGCCTAAACCATCTCCGTAGTATGCTCTATAAACTGGAAACCGTGAATTAACTACGTAGACGGGGGTTGGTTTATCATGATTGTAGTGTATGATCATTATTTGAAATCAGAAACCATTTTTCAATTGTGAAATCCTTCGGATTTCCACGCTAGCGTTTTTATTCAGTCTCGGTGATTAATCACTGTGATACCCACTTTCCACTAACTCGCCAATGAAATCTCGATATGTGCTGATATCCATGATACCGCCGGCAAATAACCGTCTACAGATATCAGCTGCTTCATTAATTATTTCCGGTGAGTTATTTCCAGCTCGGAAACCTCCTACAAGAACTTCTAATCGTGATATATCATTGATAACACTACCAGGGCATGAAACGCTAGCGTTTTCACTCTTTGAGTTTCCACTGGAATCTTGCAATCCACTTCCGCTATAACCAGTTGCTTCATCCTGTTTTTCTAAATCGGCTTCTTGTAATAAATAATCAAGAAAATCATCATCAGGTGGTAGTTGTTTTTTTTTAGGTGAAAAAGATATTTTCTTTGCAGGTTGCTGTCGCCGCCTTTGCAATTTTGGCGGTTTTTGTTGTTGTTTAAACTCTTCGTATTGTTTATACACTATACCCACTGCATTGATATATTGAATATATGATGCACTATCCTTCTTAATTCTACCTGTTTTTTCAGTTTTGATTTTGTAGAATATATCAGCCCAGTGAGTTATATTTCTAACAAACTTATGATATTCTGGTTTCAACATATTTTTCCTGTTTTCATAATTCGTAACAACAAGCTCAGGAATTCCTGTTGGATCAGTCTTATTAATTTCTGCTAACCCCGCCTCGTTAAATATCACGCGTAAATCATCAACTGTTCTTTTTGATTCTATTTGTTCTATTTGTTCTGTTTGTTCAGTTTTCGCTGCTATTTTTTCGAGTTCACCAATAACAGATTTTCCCGTCTCGGGAACATCTCCCAGTATAGCACGCTCTATCCCCTTCGTTGCTGTGGTTACTGGTTTAAACAATTCTTCGGATCCCATAGCAAAATCAGTCTGAAGACTCTGTCGTTGTTGTAGTTTATTCCGTACAGAGTCACGAATTGGTACAAATCTCCTGATTGCATCCAGTCGTTCACGAGCCAATCGGGTTGTTAATGCTTCATTGACCATTATTTGAAATCGCAAACAATTTTTCAATTGCAAAACAATTTTTCAATCCAACCTAACACGATCGTGGAAGTGTTTTAACATCTCTATCAATGATGGCGAAAGTATCAGAGTTACTAATAAAATAATTATTTTTAATTAATACTGATAGTTTCCACACTCTCAATCTGATATATCATATCGGGAAAACCATCCATAACGGCCTATCGATTTGACATTTTTGATCAAAAAATGCTAAAAAAAAATTAAAATCTCTATGAGGGACGGTCACAATCAAATAATGATAAATGGTTGGTCAATCAAAATTGTTCATTTTCTTGAATTAACGCCCGTAGGTTTCTAACTTTAGAATTAACCTCCTTTTTCAATTCGTATTCGTACCCCAATTCTTTTCGTATTCGTTCTACGATGGTATACAACGGAGCGAACACACTTACGTCACTGGAAAATGCGAGAGAGTCCTTAATAGAATTCTGAATTCTTTTGATGAGCGCATACTTCTTTGGTAGCATATATTTATTGTTGTTAACTCCGTATTCTATATCCTGAAAATCAGACATGATTTGATCAGGATTTAACCCATCTGATAGTTCAATATCCCAACCTTTCAATTTTGAAATCTCGGATATGATGCTATTCATGTTTTCAGAATTCATTATTCTATAATAATGATATATTTCTAAATGAAAAATATGACGTATTAGACATAACTAAATTGAATTTTCTGTCCGCTCTTTTTTGAAATAGCCGATCGACAAACCCCCTCTGCAACATATCGTACTGAGGGTCTACAAATATTGAAATACTTGCCGGCTTCATATATTGATTTAAATACTTTTTCTTCGTTAGTTATTGTATTCAAAGATTTCACAGGTCTCGCTTTTTTCGAGTATTTCCCAGTCCCCCCTCGTTTGGTATTCTCACTATGTGTGATTGCTTGAAGATTTGATAAGGAATTGTTCTTCGGATTAGAATCAATATGATCAATAACAAAACCATCTTTGATCAATCCATGGAAACATTCATACACGAAACGATGATTGTAATATTTCTTCTTTCCAACAGTAAAGAACAAATACCCCATACCATTATCCCACCCAACTGGGTTCTTCAGTCTACGGTTTCTTACAACACCATCACTGGATGCTTCATAATTTGTACTCACAGGGTGTTGTCTGAATTCTTGGTTCATTCGTATACTATACTATTTGTCTAATTCAATGACTGATTCATTTGCAGGGATTCATTATACATAAATCTTTCATTTAGAGACTTGTTTTTAGTATAGCATGAAAGAGTTCAAGAGATTGACTTCGAAAAATGCTGAATTCAATGCTGATAAGGAGTTTAAGAGATTATTGAAAATCAGTCCTAGATTTAATCTCGATAGACCCAAAAAACGTAACAAACGTCCAAGAGACGGAAACATGAAAGAGTTTAAGAGATTATTGAAAATCAGTCCTAGATTTAATCTCGATAGACCCAAAAAACGTAACAAACGTCCAAGAGACGGAAACATGAAAGAGTTTAAGAGATTATTGAAAATCAGTCCTAGATTTAATCTCGATAGACCCAAAAAACGTAACAAACGTCCAAGAGACGGAAACATGAAAGAGTTTAAGAGATTATTGAAAATCAGTCCTAGATTTAATCTCGATAGACCCAAAAAACGTAACAAAATCAATCCTAGATTTAATCGCGATAAACCCAAAATCCTTCGGATTTCAAAAACGTCCAAGAGAGATTACCCCTGGAAAGATGCTCAATTCAATCTCGATATAGTTTCTAATACACCAAAGAATACAATTCTTGATAAAGCCATGATTAGTAAAATCAGAGACTGTTTTAATGAATTTAAGCGTGATGGAGCATCTTATTGTTGGTCAACATTTCGAATTGATGGTGTTGTTGATGCTACCATGACTGATGAAAAAGCAGCAGTGATAATTTCACGTGTTGGGGAAAAACGGCATTTTTTCCGAATCAAATTCATTATCGAAGTCGAAGGCAAATGGATTATTAAGGATAAATTTGAACCAATCCTCAAGAATAAAAAAGCTGTCATTGTGAGTAGAGATTCCAAACCAGGGATTCTAACCGGCATTGATAAACCATACTACGAAAGATCTTATCCCGTAACAGCAATGGTTTATGGGATATATCCGTTAAATGATAAACCCGATATCGCAAAACTAGCTCCTATGAAATATTCGTCAGGGCTTAATTGTGTAGCAGAACGAATACTAGAACACTTCACAAATGCATCCCGAGGAAATAAACTAACTGATCTGCGACGTAGGAAAATAACCGAGTGGGAACTGACAGTGAAACAGCATGGTGCAAAGATTTCTGATATAGCTAAATTAGAAACATCATTACGATTCCCAATAACCGTTATGACGATAACCGGAGAGGTTTTATACGAACCGAAATATAACAAAAATGGAGCACCAATACAGATTATTGATCATAACAAACACGCGTGGACACCTGCGGTAACAATATTTCCACGAGAACGAACCGTGAAATATATCCCTAAGGAGTTCGTCGGGGATGTTTTCTATGAAGAGAAATTATTCGATGCTATTCATGCGTTGTGTAAGGATGATCCTGTGTCAGTGTGGTTACTTAGAAGTGATGAAGAATTCGATCAATTTGTAAAACCAAATGGTGAATTATATCGCATTGAAGAATTAGATAACAGAATGAGAAAAATCGCTAGTGATTTTTCACCGCAGAATTCCCATGAAAAACTACTCAAGGATAGTTTTACTATTCCATCAGTGGTAGCTCACTTCGCAAGAGAAAAAAACTCATGGCGTCCAACACGAAGTGATTTTCTCGAGGTTGTTAAATTGAGTTGCGTCGAATTCGGTCATGGAGGACTGTGGAATACGAAATACTCACGTGATGGTATGATTTCAATTGATATATCCGCGTGTTATCCCGGAAGTTTTCTCGGGTATGGGGAATGCGCTGAGTACTTCAAACGATTTGGACACCCCACGCATGAAATGACTCGTGTTGCGATTAATGGACCATTACCTGATTTTGATTTAACCGGATTCGCTCGTGTGATATCATTTGAATTAGCTACAGGGTTACATCCGTGTAGTTATGTTTGGCTCGGTAGACACCTATCTGAAAAACACTGGATGCCAATAGTGCTATTGAGATATATGATTGATTGTGGTATGCTAATATCGTTGATTGTTTCCGATGCTATTATATGCTATCGAGCTCAGAAAGAAGTTTGGCTACCACAACCCAATCTAGATAGAATAATCAACGAACTACGAAAAGAGTTTCCAGATTTCAGTGAAGAAGAAATAATAAATTGGTCTAAGAAGTTATTTGAAATTAAAAAAGAACAAGCAAAAGATCTCGGAAGAAGAATAATCGGTAAATTTACCCAGGGTGGACGATACGATAACGCAAAATACTCTTCGCGGTTGATCATAGATGTCGCTGAATACGATTTTATTGTAGCGGATTTAATGAAACAGGGAAAACTTGTATCCCGTAAGGATGCTTTTCTATCCAATGGTGAGAAATTAGGTACGGTTGTTACCTACTGTGATGGATATAATTCCCAGTACACACATTTGAGAAGTTCAATGTTAGCCTATGCTTCTATTAATCTATTTTCGATGATAAATAGATTTCCTAATACCGCGGTTAGAGTGGCCACTGATTCGATGTATATACACAATAAGTACAAATCAGCTGTAGCGGCATTCACAGATCCCGAAGAAAATTGGGGGCGTTGGCGATTTAAAAAGGAGATGCTACATGAGTATTGTGAATCCGCAGACGTTGCCATGGATGATAAATATCTTTGTTGTAACCGTATTGAAATTCAATCAGAATTTTCTAATGCACCACCGGTATCTGATCCAATCTGTAGATACAAGACAGTTTATTTAAACGGCTGTGGTGGGTCAGGAAAGACAACTCGTGCAATTGAATTATATCGTGGTGGTGGAAATACTTGTATTTCTACTAACATGATTGTGCTAACACCGACTCACAGACTCGCCAGAGAGATGATACAACGAGGGGTAAATGCTTGCACTTATCACAGCTTCTTTCGATGGAAGGGTGACAAATGGACTCCTGATCGAATGGGTGATAAATTCATTCCTGAAATCATAATCTGGGATGAAATATGCACAGTGTCATTAGATGTATTAAAAACATTTCTTGAGTGGTTGTTAACCAAAAACACAAAAGTCGTCATGTGCGGGGATCAAGGCCAACCACCACCATTTGTCGGTGCATCTCCACATGAATGGCTAAAGGGTTTTGTAGACTACTATGAAGAAATCACCACTGATTATAGATCACTTGATGAACGATTACGCGAGTTCAAAGCGCTAATTAGATTACAACCGGATAGAATCCAATGCGAAATAGCGCGTGAAGTGATTTCAGAAACCCCAATGAATGATTTCTGGGAAGCGTGGAGACCAAACGATTTGATCATTGCAAGTAGAAAAATAGTCAGGGATACACTTCAGATGAAGTTATTTGAATTGCATAAAGAAAAATTTGCAACGCTTCCAGTACCCCTTTGTTATAGGCCATCGGATACACGAAAACAGAATATTGAAGTTGATATTCCAGGACAGAATGAAAAACAAATTCTGGTATTAAATGATATTGTGCTGGTTGATATCAATGTCGTTGAAGATGCATTGCGTGCTAATAAATCCCCGTGGACGCTAGGATACGCAGCAACAATACACTCTTCACAGGGATTGACTATATCGGATACAATTGTTTGGATGGTGGATAATCACATCGCATGGTCAAATTTAGTCTATCTCGCAGTATCCAGAGTACGAAACATAAATCAACTTCGAAGAGTTGTTTTCGATGATAATGACACAACAATAAGTGATATTGATGTTAGCATCATTAATAAAAAACTCTCCGGTTACAAACAACAGGACAAAAAAAAAACAACGAGAATTTGATATTGATGCTGAATTAATAATCACTTTGAAGAAACAACAGAATAATCACTGCGCGAGTTGCAATTGTATAATGCGTTGGCAGTATTCGGATAAGGATCCTCGCCAATTCACCGTAGACAGAAAAAATAACAATCTCGGTCATGTCAGAAATAATGTGATGTTGACTTGTCTTGAGTGCAATAGACGCAACGGCGCTAGTTAAGACCATGCGGTGGCAATTGAGTATCCTCGGGAATCACTTGTAGTTGTTGTCGAGTAAAACCCCGCTGAGGAGCAGTTGAATCCAGTTTATAGATTGCTAGTCTACCAGTTGATCGTGTTATACTAGATATCTTATGCGTAGTGACGCTCCAAATAGGATCAGTAGCCCTTTTTCTACCTCCTTCAAGCTCTCCTGGTTCGTATAAGTACCTCACAATGACATTACTACCAAGAATTGGTTGGGAAACGCTAGCGTTTCTAGGGAAATCTTTTTGTGGTTGTACGGGTATTGACTTCTTTTTAATCGCGTTGATAGGTTTCATGTTGATTGTTCTAGTAATCTCGTTATTCAGTGCAGTAATCACAGATGGTAATCTTTTAACCCATTCACTGGATCGCTTTTCTTGAATGAATTCTTTTGCGTATTGATATCCAAATAACCGCTCAGCAATCGTCCGATTAAATCGTTCTACAATGGCCTGATCGCGATGTAGCGCAGTATGCCCTCGTCGTATGGTGACATTATGATGTTTCATTGTAGATAACACTGCACCCTGAAATTCCTTGCCAGGATCAACCTGCAATAGATTTGGCCAGTGCAGAGGACCTCGTCGATAAATCCTTTCAAATGCAGAAGCGACTTCAGTGGCCGATTTTGTTTTCAGCGGTTCTGCTTCTTTGTATCGACTCGCAACATCAACTACGGTTAACGCATATTTGTAACCACGATCATGTGGCAGAAATAATATATCAGCCTGATGAACTTCATTAGGAGCGGTCACATCAAAATGCGAGAATTGAATTTGTTTAGGCGGTGGTAGATAAATTTGCCATAGTGCCTGTTTGGATAACCAATGAGCCGCAGTGGTTTTTTTCACTTTTGCAGCACTAGCGAGTTTACGGACTGCTGATTTACCCCTCCAGTATCCTCTTGGGGAATAATAAATTGATTCCATATTATTAATTACCGGCACCTAACATCAATTTACTTTTCATAGCCGATTTTATTAAAAATGAAGCCAATTTTTCTTTGAAGGATTTATCAGGAATAGCATTTAACGCATGAATTAATTTCACATCTGCTAGATGCCTGTGTTGCAGATTGCTGCTTTTATAAGCAACATCATGAAGGTGACAGGCCTTATCAATGGCGTTTATTGGTTCTTCACCGGGGTTGGGTTGATTTTGATTATTGAGTCTGATATCAAGTCTGGTTCCCGGTCCACAGTAGCTATATCCTGGGAGGTGCTTTTCTCCGGGGTACTTTGCCCATGGGGTTCCAGGGAGTTTTGCTAATTTGGCTGCGATATCACCTCCTCGTTTTTTTTTAAATCAGATTTCATAGACACAAATCTAAATTTCTTTGTACCACATTGCACGCATTTACCAGAAAGCGCTGATCGGTTATTTTTAGTTGTAATCGTCGTCAAGTCATCTGTGCCAGTACGCGTTTTACACTTCACACAATATAGATCCATAATTTATGTATAGAAATATGGATATAATTGATTTTTCAGCGACTAAAACAAGAGAACCAATTAAGCATCATGCAGCGCTACCAAACTCTATCCGGATGATTATAATCGGGCCATCTGGATCCGGTAAAACGCAATTGTTACTCAATTTAATAATGAGATGGATGAAGTGGGATAAGTTGTATTTAATTGCCCCTAGCGTAGATGATCAACGATGTTATGAAGTGTTAAAGGATTTTAACGAGAATGCATCAGAAATTAAAGGTGAGAACGCCATTGATTTTATAACCGATATCGATGAAGCACCGAGTATTGATGATATTGATGGAGATATTAACAATTTAGTCGTATACGACGATATAATGTTGGATAAACAAAAAAATCCTGCTAGAATATTTTCCCGTGGGCGTCACAAAAACACTGACGTGATATATGTCACTCAACGCTACACTCAGGTTCCAAAAGTCATCAGAGATAACTGCAATATTCTTTCTGTATTCAACGGAGTTGATACTCATACGCTACGAAATATTTGGCAGACATGGTGTTCTGATATGGACTTCAATCAATTTAGAGATTTCTTTAGTCATGCTCAGTCGACTCCGCACGGATTCGCAACAATAAATTTACATGATCCTCGGACACGATATCGTATCGGACTTGATCAAATATTCGGTTAAATCATTTATTATTTTTGTTAACCCAGTGATGAAATCACTAGCAGCAGAGAGGGTGGATGACAACAAGTTGCGACCAAAATTAATTAAAAAATCGTTTTCATTTTTTTAGTTAAAATGATTTCGTATGTAGATTTCAATCAATTTTTTTGTCTGAAAACGTTGTAGGGTTCGCCTTTTTTTGGTTAAAATAGGATCGTAGGAAGGCTCGTTTTAGGATTTCAATCAAATTTTGTCTGAAAACGTTGTAGGATTCACCCTCTCTGCTGCTTGCTTTGACATTCACAATTATTGATTTGACATTCAGTCATTGATTTGACATTCACAATCACTGATTTCACATTCACAATCATTACTTTGAAATTCACAATTATTGATTTGACATTAACAATTATTGCTTTTATATTCACAGTCATTGATTTGACATTCACAATCATTGCTTTGACATTTACAGTCATTGCTTTGACATTCACAATCATTGCTTTGACATTCACAATTATTGCTTTCACATTCATAATCATTGCTTTGACATTCACAATTATTGATTTGACATTCACAATCATTGTTTTGACTTTCACAATTATTGATTTGACATTCACAATAATTGCTTTGACATTCACAGTCATTGATTTGACATTCACAATTATTGCTTTGACGTTCACAATTATTGCTTTGATAGTCACAGTCATTGCTTTGATATTCACAATCATTGCTTTGACATTTAAAATCATTGCTTTGACATTCATAATTATTGCTTTGACATTAATAATTATTGCTTTGACATTCACAGTCATTTATTTGACATTCACAATCATTGCTTTGACATTTACAATCATTGCTTTGACATTCACAATTATTGATTTGACATTCACAGTCATTGATTTGACATTCACAATCGTTGTTTTGACATTTACAATCTTTGCTTTGACATTGACAATTATTGCGTTGACATTCACAGTCATTGATTCGACATTCACAATCATTGATTTGACATTCACAGATCATTGCTTTGACATTCACAATTATTGATTTGACATTCAGTCATTGATTTGACATTCACAATCACTGATTTGACATTCACAATCATTACTTTGACATTCACAATTATTGCTTTGACATTCACAATCATTGCTCTGACATTCACAATTATTGATTTGACATTCACAATCATTGCTTTGACATTCACAATTATTGATTTGACATTCACAATTATTGCTTTGACATTCTCATTCATTTCTTTGACATTCACAATCATTGCTTTGACATTCACAATTATTGATTTGACATTCACAATCATTGGTTTTACTTTCACAGTTATTGATTTGATATTCTCAATTTCAGATATTACAATCAAGTCATATTTTCTTTCTGTAGTAAATTTTATTGCGACTGAATTTAAATATAGTAAATCTTGTAAAATTTTCATTCATCAAAAGAGGTAATAAGATAATGAATTAAATAGGATAGTGCTATTACCTACCCTGTGCAAGATTGTCATATATCAAACTGTATTAAAGACAATGATAATATTCAGGCTTTGTATACAAACAACACAAATGTCATGCAGCTTTATTCAATCTTTCTTAATAAAAAAAATTATCTTGTGTTATGATTGACAAGAAATCAAGTGTTTGGGTTTACTCCATTCTCCCTTCCTTAGTCAGTTGGCAGGAAGCATACCCATTCCTGGTGTCATACTCCAAGGTAGTATTATCAGGACCTCGCTCAGCCGTTATAGTATAATACTGGTAAGAAGCATATTCAGTCCTGGTGTCATACTCCAAGGTAGTATTATCAGGACCTCGCTCAGCCGTTATAGTATAATACTGTTAAGAAGCATATTCAGTCCTGGTGTCATACTCCAAGGTAGTATTATCAGGACCTCGCTCAGCCGTTATAGTATAATACTGGTAAGAAGCATATTCAGTCCTGGTGTCATACTCCAAGGTAGTATTATCAGGACATAGCTCAGCTGTTATAGTATAATACTGTTAAGAAGCATATTCAGTCCTGGTGTCATACTCCAAGGTAGTATTATCAAGACATAGCTCAGTCGTTAGTATAATACTGGTAAGAAGCATATTCAGTCCTGGTGTCATACTCCAAGGTAGTATTATCAGGACATAGCTCAGCCGTTATAGTATAATACTGGTAAGAAGCATATTCAGTCCTGGTGTCATACTCCAAGGTAGTATTATCAGGACATAGCTCAGCCGTAATAGTATAATACTGGTAAGAAGCATATTCAGTCCTGGTGTCATACTCCAAGGTAGTATTATCAGGACCTCGCTCAGCCATTATAGTATAATACTGGTAAGAAGCATATTCAGTCCTGGTGTCATACTCCAAGGTAACATTATCAGGACATAGCTCAGCTGTTATAGTATAATACTGTTAAGAAGAATATTCAGTCCTGGTGTCATACTCCAAGGTAGTATTATCAGGACATAGCTCAGCTGTTAGTATAATACTGGTAAGAAGCATATTCAGTCCTGGTGTCATACTCCAAGGTAGTATTATCAGGACATAGCTCAGCCGTTATAGTATAATACTGGTAAGAAGCATATTCAGTCCTGGTGTCATACTCCAAGGTAGTATTATCAGGACATAGCTCAGCCGTTATAGTATAATACTGGTAAGAAGCATATTCAGTCCTGGTGTCATACTCCAAGGTAGTATTATCAGGACATAGCTCAGCCGTTATAGTATAATACTGGTAAGAAGCATATTCAGTCCTGGTGTCATACTCCAAGGTAGTATTATCGGGACATAGCTCAGCCGTTATAGTATAATACTGGTAAGAAGCATATTCAGTCCTGGTATCGTATTATCAGGACATAGCTTGGCCAGTACAGTGCCATGCATGGCATTATGAGTTCATCTATTTGTCGGAAGAGCAATTTTCTTAGTATAACCACTCACATTCTAGATTCATTCCAACAATCCATTGGTAGGATTCCAATTTTTTAAAAATATTATTTGTCTACATACTAGCATCATGTATTGGTTAAATAGTATTTGCTTCATTGCATTTGGTATTTTATATATGCAAAAATGAGTGTAATTTCAGAAAACAACTACATGATTACATTTTTCTGCTAAATCTTCTTCATAATATTAAGACTTTTTAAAATTTTCCTTAAACTCCAATTTAAACAGACAGTTGATAAATTGGTACTTCCTAGGATGAAAATAACTCAAACACAATGATTAGAAACACTATTTTTGTGGGAGAGGGTAGATAAGAAGGTGCTATTCACTGATTCTGTTCTAAAAACATAAATTACTTTTTACATCTTGATGTTTCTGGTTTGAAGCAGAAATTGCTATGTTTTCATCATCAAATTGTAACTTGTGAAAATTGGGCATTGATTATTTGCTTGGGAAAAAGGGTTAATGTGTAGTCGGCTATTAAAACACATACTTATGACTGTACAAAAGTTTGTCTATGCATTTGTTATCAGTATCACAAGGAATATATTTCACTTTCTTACAACACTATCAGAACTACCTCACTAACTGGAGCAAATATAAAAGAAAACCTATTTTGGGCAGTGCATCTTTACCACATCTCAGATAAGTGTTATGATTAGCATTATGTGAACTTTAAAACTTAGTTTTGTACACATATATCATAATATTTCATCCCTTAGTTGTCTTATACATGTTTTTCTCTAGACCTGTTCATGCCTATTTCAGCCCAAAAGTCAGATAACCAGCTCCAGTAAACTGGAAGATCAGCAGTGGTTTCATGGGGTTTTACCTCGGGATGAAGTCCAGAGATTACTAGTGAAAGATGGTGATTTTCTGGTCCGACAGAGTACCAACAAAAAGACCAATGAAGTCCAATATGTCCTGTCACTATTTTGGCAGGGCCATCGCCATTTTATCATTCAATACCAAGAGGTTGGTAAAATGATAATTTAATATTAATAGAAGTGAACGCCTAAATTGTACAATAAGAGACATGTCATAGAATATTCATCCAGAATTCTGAAAGTTTCAATTTATGTAGAATTCCAAAACAAGGTCAGATTTTGTATATAGAAGATACATGCTTTGGATTATTAATTATTCTTTAGATTAATTAATAACATAACTTTACAAAGTTACACATTATTTTTTACATTCCTGGTGCTAGTCTCCAGACCAAGATGAATTCTCTTCTTCTTCAGTTAATAAGTGGAGGTCTTGAACAACAACAAAATTGTCTCAGTTTGATATCTTAGTCACTTCTGATACTCAGAATATCATCCCTCCTTTCATTGGACTTTGTACAGTATAACACATGTCCTGGCTGAAGAATTTTCACTCATTCAAGTGTTTTTTTCCATAAGTTCATTCAGCCTTAATAGCTCTACTTGTCAGACCTGAATATTTTATGGGATGGTCTGTTGTCTGTCCATTCATTAGCATTAGTTTTGTTATTGCTACTCCTAATAAACTAGTTGGAGGATTGCTGTGAAACTTTATACACACATTCATTCCAGGGTCTAGATGGTCATAAATTAATACAGTTGCCATCATGAAAATCTTGTTATTGCTTCTCCTCCTGAATGGAAAGCCAGATCTGCATGAATTTTCACTAAAAGATTTCCTATGATATCTAGTTGATTCTAAATAAAAATGGTGCCAGTATGCTGTACTGTCCATGACATACCCTTATTTGGATGGAAATTTCAGCGACAGATCTGTCAAGCCAGTCAGGCCCTTGGAATGGTCCGTACTGGTAATATCCAAACCATCTTCTATACTGACAGCATCCAGGCCGACCATATCCCAAGCAAAACAGATGGCCATTCCAGCAGTGTCAGACTTCCAAATTTTTAAAGAGGATAAAATTCAGTCATCTGTGCCACCTGTTATGACTTAACCAGAGCTGCATTCATTCAGATCTAGATCAGGATTCAACACTTACTGAGTGTAACAAAGCTCCTGGAGAATTGAAGGAGCAAAGGGTTGCATAGTTGCTTTCCCAGTATGCTTCCTATACACTGATAGAGTTACAGTAGTGTGGACTGATAAAGGAAGCAATAATTCAGTTTCTGGCATCTGGAGATTTTTTTATATGCATCTGTCATACACCTCCAGGGCTCCCAACATGTCGTGTATGTGAGGTATTTGTTCTATCGGAATAATCATATCACCATCATTTCATGCTGAAAACTGCCAGACCAGCTGGTGACCACCCAGCCCATCCATCTGTCCAGCCATACCTACTGTCTATCAACCAGAGGTCCATTGCTTTAACATTGGGAAATATAGTCTGTTGCCAACATCAGTATGCCTATCACTGCCAATGATGAGCCAGGTCTATAAGGTGAGGGCTTCATTAGACTTGTGAAACAAGCTTGAAATCCTTCTGTCTACTGCCATAGCCTGTGACTATAAAGGAAAAATCAAACCATCTGTTAGATGAGATCCAAATAGAAATAATACAAGACATGCTTTTCGGAAAGGCAGACGCCAGTAATGTTTTCATCATTGAGCTTTTGACATTAAACAAAACATGGCAGTGGTGAATGTGACAACCACACAGTTTGACATGGTGGATAAGAGTGTTTTCCATGCCACCATTAAAGTTATGCATAATCCATGTTGGATCTAACAATGATATTATACTTTCTTACAACAGGGTGGAATCCAAAAACTGCCAACTTTTCTGTCTCCAGTCCTGGAACCAGAAGCATGAGCTGTGAATTCACTATTAAGTCAATTTGGAGGGGTGAAGCACACGTTTTGGTTCCAAAATGAATACAGAAATTGAAGGGTCAGAAATTCAGATTGATTCTAATAGCTTCAGGTGGGACAAATCGTGGATGAACAGTCTGCTTATTTTAGCTATAGATATTCCCTGGAAAATCCAAGTGAGGCCAAACCTGCTCAAACAGCTGTGGCAACCAGTGTTTAATCCATACCTAGACAGGTTCCTGGACACTGTCTTTTGTCAGGAAAGCCTAGAATGGAAACATATTTCCATATGCATTTTGAAGGAGTATCTTATGGTCCTCCACTTTGAAGACCTTTGAGATGTTGCCAGGCCGTGGGATTGCGAGTTTCTCACAAAAAAAACTGTTAGTCATGCAATTTCTAAAAATCAGTTTGGGCAAAGGTCACAATTTTTTTTTATTCCTGCTATTTTTTATAACAATGCATGCCTGTATTATGGGGGTTGGGGAGGGTTGAAGAAAAAAATTAAAATATTCACTTGTCAAATTAGGTCTCAATCAAGCTATTCTAAAGTAGATTTAGTGTTTGAATACAAGCATTTCTATGATTGAGATCTGCTGCATTTTTTTGCAGAAACTATGAAAGGGTTCAGTTTCTTTGTCTCTTAGAGGAGTATATCAAATTGATCCATTGATCAGGCATAACAGAATTATATAGAGCATAAAAAGTAGCGAGTTTTTTTTTTGTGTCAAGATGGAAGATATCTGATTGTTTATAGTAAAATCATTTGCTACAGTTGAAACTATAGAGTAAGAGGAGAGCTCTCATGTTCTGATATAAACTGATTGTTATTGTTGTAGTAGGATTTAACGCCTTTTTTCAGCACAACATAGACTATACATGGCGGCCAGTATTAATGGTGGAGGAATAACCCAGTAAACAACAGGAAAGATCCACTGACTCGCGAGAAGCTACTGGCAAGCTTTCTCACATACCCACATTGGCAGAGTCCGAGACTCAAACCCACGCAGAAAGAGGTGAGATGGCAGTGATCCATAACGTAGAGCAATTTAGACCACTCGGCCACTTGGGGCCCCTAATATAAACTGAAGATATCGCACAAACTGATGAACAGATTTAGTTGGCACCTCGTCCACAGTATGTGGAACCTTAGGCTGTCCATGCCCTCAAATATTACTTAAAGTGCATGGAGAAAAGTTGTGTGAATGACATTTCTCTCTTCTGGTGAATTAGAAGAAAAAAAGATACAAGTCCTCAGAATCAGTCAACATGGCTGAGTGGGTAATATGCTCAGCATACCGTACTCTGAAGTCTGAAAAAAAATATGTACGTAAAGATTTGAACTCATGAGAATAGAGCAATATGCCAGCTTCATGTTCATCAAGTCAGCACCTTCTCATGAGTACAAATTAAGTACTTTTCCTGGATTCACAAAAAATTTTAATCAGTGACAAGTATTCATCAATTTACTCTTTTTCATGTATAGTTATCTCAAATTATGTGCTTTTTGGTTGTGTTGCTTTCATGTTAGATGAACAGATTATTTATTTAGTAAAAGTTAATGAGCTTATGTTGAAGGATTATTTTAAATCATGCCATCATTAACCAAATCTCATTTAATCTCATCTCATCTCACCTCAGGGTAAAAATACCTTGAATGATGCTTATGTTAAAGGTGGTATACTCATTATTTCCTTCACTTGTTTTACCTGTGATTAAGGTTTGTATTCATAAGAAAAATCTGATTTAGTAAATTATGTTTCACAGAAAATACCTACATTAATAAATTAACCTTCCATCACCTTCCTACAAATGTTAAAATCCTTGTTGAGGTATCATGCAAGCTAAAAGTGAGTAATGAATTGTAGCCACCTAAAAATGATAAGGGCAGGTAATGGGAAGTTTAGAAAGTTTTTCCTTTCATTTATCTGGTATATACGTGGAAAAGACAAATTTTTCATTTTTCTGTACTTGCTGTTTTCATAAGAAAGCATATCTTTTTTTCTGATATTAATATGATAAGGTATTCTTAGAGCATAATTTGCTAAAAGATTTTTATTCTTGTACCAGATTTTGTTTTTGGGGTCAGCAGATTCCCTCCAAAATGATAAATTTGCCATAGGTAATGTATTAAAGCTATTCATCTTTAGCATTTTCAGGGTTAAAATCAATTTTTATTTAATTAATAATATTACCTATTGCAAGTATTACATAATTATAATTATTTTTACCTCTTGAAAAACTATATTTGTTGACTTTCAAACAGTTTAACTATTAATATTTAGCAACAATTGTTATCAAAATAAATTGAAACTGTCACATATAGTTGGCATGACTCAAACATCAGTCACACATAGTCGGCATGACTCAAACATCAGTCACATATAGTTCGTGTGACTCAAACATCAGTCACATATAGTTGGCATGACTCAAACATTAGTCACATATAGTTGACATGACTCAAACATCAGTCACACATAGTTGGCATGACTCCATCAGTCACATATAGTTGGCATGACTCAGGCATCAGTCACACAGATACTTTGTATTACTCAAATATCATACAGATAGTTGGCATAACTCAGACATCACTGCCATCTCATATGTTCAGGTCTTGGGCTCAAATTGTGTAGATGAAATGTCTTGCCAGTAGCTTCCCATGCGTTGATGGTTCTTTCCTGGATTTTCCAGGGTTCTTCCACCACTTATACTGGCCACCATGTAAAGACTATTTTGGGCTGAAAAATTGCATATTAACCCGAGAACAACATTAAACATCAGTCATGCAAATACTTGGCATGACTCAAACAGTCGCTCAGTCAGGATCAAAGCCCACCCTTGCTTACAGCCTTGCATCACTGACAAATCTTAATCAACCAAATCTAACCACCTTGTGAGATTTATTGTAATTCTATTCTTGACTTTGTGACAGAGCCAGGATTGGTTTTATATCCACTGAACCTCAAATAGCCAATAGTACTTATGAAAATATTTTGGTCATAAGAACATATATAATTAAAGTTAAACAAGAAAAGGTTTTACATGAGCATTCGTTATATGTAAAAAGAAAATTAGAATGAGTCACTTGATACTTACCAACCATAAACTACTTGCAGATGCAACAGGTTTCAGAAAAAATGTGTCAAATAATATGACTCAAACACTTGACTTCACTCAACTCACTCTGATTTTTATGTTGGACTTTAATATTACTTATGTCTCAGTTTGAAAATTATTATACTCTGACAGAATTATTCTATTAAACACTGTGACACAGTTATTTCATTAAACACTGACACAAACATTTCATTAAATGATGTGACACAAATATTCCATTAAACAATATGACACAATTAATCCATTACACACTGACACAAACATTTCATTAAATGATGTGGCACAAATATTCCATTAAACAATATGACACAATTAATCCATTACACACTGACACAAACATTTCATTAAATGATGTGGCACAATTATTCCATTAAACAATATGACACAATTAATCCATTACACGCTGACACAAACATTTCATTAAATGATGTGGCACAATTATTCCATTAAACAATATGACACAATTAATCCATTACACACTGACACAAACATTTCATTAAATGATGTGGCACAATTATTCCATTAAACACTAGCATAATTATTCCATTTTTCATTGGAAGAAATAATTTTCATAATAATTTGTTTTTACTTGAAGGGTGGAGGCTGGAGATTTGAGGGCCAGGCTTACAGCACCATTCCAGAGTTAGTGATGCAACAATATCAGTCCAAGAGCCCTATAACCAACAAGTCACAGGCATACCTATATAAGCCAATACTCAGGGAATCCTGGGAACTGAATAATGATGATGTTGCCTTGGAAACCAAAATAGGAACTGTAAGTAACAGGAACTTTCCTTGGATAATACCAGGTATATAAGTAATGGCCAGATGTTGCATTAGTCTAGCAAGGTGTTTGTGCCCTATCATAAACATGAAAAGGATTTTTATTCTTAGCTTTGCCTGTCCATCTATCTTTCCATCATTCTTCCATCCATTCATCTTACCTTGGTCAAGTTTTAAATAATGGTAAGGGATTTTAGCTTTGCCCCACTTGACAAAGCAAGCAACAAATGATTTTTAAAATTGATTATTGCCCCACATAAGTAAGCAGGAAATGACTTTGATGAGGAAATACATTTTTATCCTTGATCATAGTAGCTCAATAGCTGTCATATAGGAAGTTATTAGTCCAGACAAAACATATATTGTTATGTCCCATTCAACCTTATTTTACTCGTATCTTTTCAGATTTACTTGTAATTGTTTTGGATGATGTTTTCAGTTACTGATGATGTGATATCAAAAGGGTATTGATGATTATATCAAAGCTCAATGCCATATTTATTCATGCCCCAACCATAAATAAAGAAAAGGCATGCCGTGTCTGTATGTTTCCATCACATCAAATGTTCAAAAGCCAGGGTGATAGTATTCTTTTCTATAGTTTTATGGCTCTTGTTTGTAAACCATTCTCCAATGAATTATCAAAGAATGTTATTCCATTAGCCAGCATATAAAATATGTTTAGCTTGATTGATATTTTATAGATAATTTTATGCTAATGGTTATCGGTGATCAGAAACAGGCCAATGTCAGTGGACTCAATTCATGAACACACTTTTTCAAATTATACAGAATTCCAAATTTGTAGTCATTTTCCTCAAAAACTTGTACTCTGAAACAAATTAGTTCCGCCCACCCCAAATGACTTGTAGAAAAGAACAAATAAATCACAATAGTTCATTGCCCTGATTGTCTGAACTCATTATGAGTATACTAAAAATTCACAACTGATATTCATAATGAACAAATGAAGGTATTAGTTTGGTATGTTATTTAATGCAAATATAATAAATATAGTGCCATCCATAGCAATATATTTTTATGTTAGTTTGATATGGAAAGTTATTTATTGCAAATGTGACAGATATAGTGTCATTCATAGCAATAAGATATATATTTTTAATGGAAAGTTTTTTATTGCAAATGTGACAGATATAGTGTCATTCATAGCAATAAGATAGATATTTTTATATGGAAAGTTATTTATTGCAAATGTGACAGATATAGTGTCATTCATAGCAATAAGATATATATTTTTATATGGAAAGTTATTTATTGCAAATGTGACAGATATAGTGTCATTCATAGCAATAAGATATATTTTTTATATGGAAAGTTTTTTGTTGCAAATGAGACAGATATAGTGTCATTCATAGCAATAAGATATATATTTTTATATGGAAAGTTATTTATTGCAAATGTGACAGATATAGTGTCATTCATAGGAAAAAGATATATACTTATATGGAAAGTTATTTATTGCAAATGTGACAGATATAGTGTCATTCATAGCAATAAGATATATATTTTTAATGAAAAGTGTTTTATTGCAAATGTGACAGATATAGTGTCATTCATAGCAATAAGATATATATTTTTAATGGAAAGTTTTTTATTGCAAATGTGACAGATATAGTGTCATTCATAGCAATAAGATATATACTTTTATATGGAAAGTTATTTATTGCAAATGTGACAGATATAGTGTCATTCACAGCAATAAGATATATATTTTATATGGAAATTTATTGGTTGCAAATGTGACAAATATAGTGTCATTCTTAGCAATAAGATATATTTTATATGGAAAGTTATTTGTTGCAAATATAATAAATATAGTGTCATTCATAGGAATAATAAAGTGTCTTCAGATTTAGAAGTTTCAGCTTAAAATTAATCCTGAGAGTGTTCCAGTCTAGGTTACATGTTAAAACAGCATGGACAATACAAATTAGTGGTATCAGAAAATTCTCAACAGTAAAGCAAATATTTCACGATTTTTGTACAGATCTAGTCTTTTTCCAGGGATGTTTTGGGGAAGTATTCCGTGGCCTGTACAAGCCAACAGGTCAGGTAGTGGCAGTGAAGACATGTAAGGACACTTTGTCAGAGGAGCAAAGGAAAAAATTTCTACAAGAGGGCAGAATCCTGAAGCAATACGACCATGCTAACATTGTGAAATTCATTGGAATAGCAACACAGAGGCAGCCGGTGATGATTCTAATGGAATATGTGGCTGGTATGTTTACTCTTTGTTCAAAATACAAAATAGTAGCTATGTTAAAGGTTAAGTGGATTCAGATGTGCTTAGAGATTATTCTCTTACATGTTTTGCAGACATGTTGGAAATAAAGAATTCCTCTTTCCATCCAGTCATTCATGTATCAGTTCAGTACATATTTATTTCTGCTGTGTAATTTTTAAGGCCATTCTGGACCTTGTATCACTGCAAGATGTTGTCAGGGACCACACTCATAGTCCTTATTCCAAGGTCAAGATCACAGATCAGCATCTTTAAATTGTTCATGAAAGCTTATGCTCTGACGTATATCATCATGAATCTGGGTGTCAGTAGACATAGACAGCAGGTTCAGATTTGCATTTAAGTTTTTAGTTATGGATTATGAGAAGGAACTATGCATTTGAATTAAACTGCAGTGTGTCTGTTAGCATATAATTGGTTTTATTTACATAACATCCCCAGATGTAATCCTTTCATAGATATCCTCCTGACAAAATCTCACAAAAGTTGCTTCTTAGACTGTCTGCTGATTTCTTTCTTTGGGCAACCACTCTGGTGGCCTAGTGGTTAGAGCATCCACCTTAGAAATGGGTAGTCGTGGGTTTGAACCCCAGCTGAGTCATACCAAAGACTTACAAAAGATACATTAAAAAATCCAAATCACACACACACTCTTCTGGTGATTCTGAATCTGGCAGTATACTTTATTCTCCTGGGAAGGCATCATAAAGCCCTTCCCATTCCTGCTTCAGCAAACAAGAAACCTCACAAGGAACCCATTTCTGCTCATATCCCCTTAGAATCTAAGTTTCATCACCAGCTGAGTTGATGGAAAAATCAGGATGGGTTCCTTTCAGGAGTTACAATGGAATGTTGAGAACCTCACTCCTTCCTTTCAACTGATTCCTCAGTTTTATGCTAGAGAGCTTACAAAGAGCCTAAGTAAGTAGTCCTGCAGGGCCTATGACCTCAGGAAGAATTTTACCTTCACAATTTAGAAATGTAGGATGTTTTGCTAGCCCTGGAAGGTTTCATCAATTGAATAAGACATTGCTGCATCATGTTCACTATGGACAACTTGTTGGTTGTAGCATACTACAGGTGTCAAGGGAGCATGAGAGTCTGGGCCTTCTCTGTTAGACATTTTCAGATGGATCACTCTCCAAGTCTTCCTCATCGTGGAGGAGAGGAATATTCTGACAGCTTATCCTGACCGGAATGAGCAGTCATCATGGAATAATATCTTTACCAGTCAGTAGCAGAGATACTTTTGGCTCTTTGGATAAAGCCTTTGTTAGACTTGTCTGCAACAAGGCTGAAAAACAAGCTCCCTCTTTGTATCACCAGTTCCAGACAAGATGTATTCCTTTGCTCTGAAATGGGATAAACTTTACCTTCCTACCTTTCAGAATAATATCTCCAGTTCTTCACAGACTCTGAATATCAGAGACACAGCTCATCCAGATAACTCCCATGTGGCCTCAGCAATCTCCTCAACCTCTTGGTCATTATCTCAGAGAATTTAATGTTAGGGAAGCATCTGCTGTCACAGCACAACATTCCTCAAAATCTCCAACTTCAAACCTGGTTCATGTCAAATAATCTATCCATTAAGACCAGTTTTCAAGGAAGGTTGCCAAGTACATTGCTCAGGCTCAAAGGCAATTAGTTTCCAATGTTTATGATGCCAAATGAATAATTTTCCTGAACTGGTGCAGCCAGAAATGCATTAATTATATCTGCCTACCCCCACCCCCATTAACTGCAGTTGCATGTTTACTATTTCTCTTTGAGGTTAAAGATTGCTTAATATCCACCATTAGGAGGATACAGCAACCCTCTTCAATACTCTTAACACAGCGCTGCGTTTACAGGGCAGGAGGTAGTAGCCAACTGCCAAGGTCTGTAACGTCGAGTACATGCATGATACACTAATGTGGGTGATATTATAGAAAGGTAGACAGATTTAGCTCTACAATGATACCAAATAATCTGGACATTTTAGTTAAACTACAAATTACAGAGGTAAAAATCTAATTTTTTTTACTCGTTTTTTTCACCCATAATTCGCCTATGGTCAGAATCCGATTTTGTATCCAGATTTTAGACTCTGTTGCCTCAGATCTAATGCAGACCAGTCTGAAGTGCACACACACAGGTGAACCTGTGCAAAAAGTAGGATCAGATGGATATTTTTAATAAAGAGTCTTCTCCATACGAAAATTAAAGGTCTGTTCACCAACAAAAAAAGGAAAAAACAAAAAGAATTCTAACTTTTCACCTTCTGCTCATGCGTGAGCCAACTAATCAATGAAAAATGGGTTTTTTTAAGCACAAGTAGGCATAGGGCTGATGGAAAATTGCTTGTAAGTTGATGTATTAAGATGTATTCAGAAATAGTCCCCAAAATGTGTTTCCTACTTGCATTTCATGCGAAAACAGCAAAAACCTCCAGGGGTTAACGTGTTAAACAGTCACTTTTCATGACGTCATCAAATTTGAATGATTCTTGCATATTTAATCACTTGTGCTTCAACACTGCACATAAATTACAAATTTAGCCATTACGTGACAATTTGCCATTTTTGTTCTTCAAAATTCTTGTTAACACATTAACCCCTAGTGCCATGTTTAAGGGGCAGGAGGTAATAGCCTACTGCCACAGTCTGTAGAGCTCATGCATGATACACTAATGTGGCTGATATTATAGAAAGGTAGACAGGTTTAGCTCTAAAATGATACCAAATAATCTGGACATTTTAGCTCCACTACAAAATACAGAGGGAAAAACCTGATTTTTTTAGACCCAATTTGTTTCCACCCAAAATTCGCCCATGGTCGGAATCTGATTTTGTGTCCAGATTTTACACTTTATGGCCTCAGATCTAATGCAGACTGGTCTGAAGTGCACACAAACAGGTGAACCTGTGCAAAAAGTAGGATAAGGTGGACATTTTTATTAGTCTTCTCCATATGAAAATTATGGATCTGTTAAGCAAAATGAAAAAAGAAAAAATAAAGAACTCCAACTTTTCACTTTTTGCTCATGTGCAAGCAAACTAACCAATGGAAAATGTTTTTTTAAGCACAACTAGGCATTGGGCTAATGGAATATTGCTTGGAAGTTGATGTATTTGGATGTATTCAGAAATAGTCTCCAAAATGTGTTTCCTACTTGCATTTCATGTGAAAACAGCAAAATCCTCCAGGGGTTAATGTGTTAAGTTCTCAATGGGCACCACTATATGGTTGGACTCACAATATTCAGAACTGATCAGGTATCTCTCTTCAATGGCAACGTGTAACCTATCATGTGTTTTTTTATCATTATGTAAATCTCATTTTGAACCTTTTCATTGATATGTATCTCTGCTAGAACTTACGCTGCATATCACTGTCCATATCCTATCTTTAAAGTTAAGGTCTCTGGTCAATATTACTTATTATAGACTTCTTGCTTTATAATTCAAAAGCTAAACCAAGTAAGTTTGACAGGGTGTGTTTTAAAACTTCACAGTTTAGTGGGAGTGGATTCCTGCCTGTGTATGGATAAAAGAGTTGATTTTTTTGAGTATGGGAGGAATTTAATTTAAAATTTAAATTGGTGTTTCTTCTGCAGTGTTTTATAGACAACATGAATATATAATCACTTGTTCAAGAATAGATTTTTGTTGATATATATACCGTCAGTATTTATTAGGACCTCACAAATATTCCAGTGAAAGGTCCATTGGACAGGTTATTCTGGTCAGCCAGTAAACATACCCATCATTTCCACAGTAATGTGGTATACCTCTATTACATTCATTTCTTCAAGGTAACTGATTTTAGTTCGCTTTATTTTATATGTCCGCTTTGCTGTCATAAACTGTAGGTTAAAGTTAACCATAGTGCAGTTTTTATTAGACAGGAATAAATATTAATAAGTTGGATTGTTGTCTTTTAGTTTTACAATGTCAGGAAACAGATGATGACATACTTTGTTTTAAGTTTTGCAGTCAAGAAACACTTGACATACTTTGTCTTTTAGTTTTACAGTCAAGGAACATGTGATGACATACTATACATATTGTTTTTTAGTTGTACACAGTCAAAAAACAGATGATGACATACTGTGCATAGTTTTTTAGTTTTACACTGTCAAGAAGCACATGATGACATACTGTGCATAATGACATTTATTTTTACACTGTCAAGAAGCACATAATAACATACTGTACATAGTCTTTTAGTATTACAGTCAAGAAGCACATAATAACATACTGTCTTTTAGTATTACAGTCAAGAAGAACATAATAACATACTGTACATAGTCTTTTAGTTTTACAGTCAAGAAGCACATAATAACATACTGTACATAGTCTTTTAGTATTACAGTCAAGAAGAACATAATAACATACTGTACATAGTCTTTTAGTATTAGTCAAGAAGCACATAATAACATACTGTACATAGTCTTTTAGTTTTACAGTCAAGAAGCACATAATGACATACTGTACAGATTAACTGGCACAGATAGATCATAGGTTTCTGTTGTACATGATTATATTAAGTGTTTAATATGATCTAAAGTCTAAATTGGAAATCGGGTAAATTCTGCACTTGACTTAAAATAAGACTCTTATCACATGCTTGCATATCTTTTTATGAAAAAAAACTTTTATTTGTAATCTGATTCTTAAAATTAGTTTTTTTCCAGACAATTACTACCAGTTTGATGAAAAGAGCCCATATTTACAGAAAGTAAATTAATATCATTTATCAGGTAGAATTTGTTCAACATTTTGACACTTTCACCATTATGGGAAAGGAGCCATACATATTGGGATTGACAGCTAAATTGGTCATGGTCTTTGACAGTGCCACAATAAAAGGAATTCATTTCATCATGGTAGCATGTGTTTGATTTTTGTGCAACAATCTTCATAAATGGTTTGTCCTCTGGTTCAGAAAGTAACCCTTAGCTTTGGTGAATAAAAAGTTAGGGTGATTGTGACCCAATGTTATATGCTGTTTTCGGGTCAGGCATGCTCTGCTTGTGTTAACATACAGTATGATCCTTAATATATAATGTATCATTGACAGTACGTTTGAATACACTACAACCAGCTGTTTGTATAGAACAAGAAAAAAACTTGGATAGGTCAAGATAAAGGTTTTTCAGACATTTTACTCTTACTGAAAGTTGTACGGTTTTTTACTTTCAGGTGGTGCATTGTTAAATTTTTTAAGAAAAGAAGGCAGACGACAGTCCAAAGTGACATTGACAAAGATGTGCTGTGATGCTGCCTGTGGAATGGCTTATCTGGAAGAAAGAGGCTGCATACATAGGTTTGTACTAACAAGAATTGCATTGGGTCTGTTACAATCATGCCATTGTAGCTGTAGCCAATGTTTTTAAAAAAATTGTATTGCATTTATTCTAGAGATGGAAATGTAAATGAATAATTGCATTAAAGTTCCATTTGTATTATGATTTTCATCATTTCTGGCAATATATATAGTGTCCCAGATGTATTTTTGTCCCACCTTTTTTATACATGCATATTTTTGTCCCACCTTTAATACACATGCATATTTTTGTCTATGCTTTTATATACTTGCATATTTTTGTCCCACCTTTTATATACATGCATAATTTTGTCTCACCTTTTATACACTTGCATAATTTTGTCCCACCTTTTATATACATGCATATTTTTGTCCCACTTTTAATACACATGCATAATTCAAATGAATCACAAGGTGCACAATAGTTAGATGAAATAATCATTTTGTGGAGCCCACACCTTTCAGAAGTTAAATTGACACTGACACATGATTAAAACAAACATTCTATCTATCAACACTGAAAACTATATGCCTTTAATAGTATAGACAAAAAATAGCAGGAAGAGTTGATTTGCACTTCACTACATCTCATTAGTCGCCCTTATTGATTCTTGTTTTAAGTACATTCATTAATGTCATAATTTTCAAGATATCATATATTCAAACTTTGAAATAAGTTTCTGTAGTGCCAAAACGTTTTTTGTTTTGTTGGGCAGACACCAGGAAGAAACCACTGACACATGGGAAGCTGCTGGTAAGCTTTCTTGCATACCCACATTTACAAAGCTGATACTCGGATTAACATGGACAGAGATGAGATGTGAGCGATCTGTAAATCTGAGTCATAGAACACTTAGCCACCCACTGCTGCCTATAATCTGGACATAAGTATGTTTCTCCTTTGAATACGTTCTCCGATCACATTACTTTAGGGATATAAGCCTGCTACCTCGCGAATCCAGCCCTACCAAAAGACGAAAATTCGTCTTTTCTGTCTATGTCATATGGACATAGACCACAATTAATTTTACTATATGTTCTCTACATATATTTCTCAGTACTGACCTTTCCACAGTGTGACAATCAATACAAATCATATGTTAATCTAAAATACCTCCAAAGATGACTTCACGGTGAAATTCTTGTCAAGGGTTGATCGGCATTTTTTTGAGCTGCTGCACTGTAAACAGAGCAGCATGTAAACAGAACACATATTTCACTTCCGGATCATCACCAAGGCCTTATTACTCCATGTGCACTGTCGCCAAATTACACACTGACAACCACTCTCTCTGCTCATATTCTCAAGAATAAACAATTACCTTTAAATCCATACCAAATATGCATCAATATAACTCTTCTACCACCACCAAAATGAGAGAGGAAAAAATGTTCTAAAAATAGACTGGAACTACATTCGTGGGTACTGAACTGGAAGTATTAATTGTGGTGTGATTCCATATAGAAAAAGGGCAATAACTCTTGCCCCTTACCTCACCTTGCCACCCACTAGGTGTCGCCAGTTTTAAGCTTCGCTGTACGGTGGAAACACGTACGATTAGACCTCCAATGAATCCAAGCCATCTTAGTGTAAATTCGAACCATCCGAAGTTAAATTTGGAATTACTGTGTTGGATAATCATTCCTCTACAGGTTGTATACATTATTTTACAATATTTTCCAAATATGAGTGACTTTGTCACCTTTCTAGACTTCGGACCAGGTCGCAACGTGGTCGGAGCACGTATGGCGGTACTAGCATGTAATACACGCGGCACTATATAATTTCGCTTATTCCGTATGTAACGGTTATGATATTAGCGAATTAATAACTTGCTGCATTGATATTTTGTGCTTGTTTTATCTTCTTTGTCGTTTCAGTAGACTTCGTCTTTGAACGACCAAGTTGCGACTATTTAATGGCGGACTTCGTGTTGTCGTTACAAGTTCACGCGACGCTAAATCACTTCGCTTCCTCCGTTAGTAACGGTTATGGTAATAGCGAATTAATAGTTTGCTGAATTGCTAATTTGGGCTTTGTTTCATCTTCTTTCTCGTTTCAGTAGACTTAGTCTTGAACGACCCATTGCAACACGCTCATGGCGGTAACTAGTGTTGTCATTACGAGTTAACATAGCACGGAATAATTTGCCTACTCCGTTAGTAACGGTTATAGTATTATCGATTTAATAATATGCTGAATTGTTAATTTGTGCTTTGTTCTCTTCTTTTGTCGTTTCAGTAGCAAAGTCAACAACGAAGGCATGAATGGAAAAAATGGGTGTTGGCAATGGAGGAAAATTATGTTGACATGGTACAACAGTCCGCCTTTGAACAGATGCGTAGTTGGGTATATTTGGGGAGTGTTCCCCCAATTTTAGGCTGCCCAGTAGGCGTAAGTCCCCCCGCAAGTCCGTGCATGGCTTTCGGGCCTGTAAGTCAGGACGCAAGGGGTTTTTACAGGCTCTATCGCATCCATTTAATTATGCAGTCTCGCCGTCACCGACCAGCCGGCTGTCCAGCCGTCCCTTTGTATTGTAACACGGTCCGACCAACTATGATTTACGGGGATTTTAGTGCCAAATCTGCCCGTCCATCTGTACCGCAGGCAACATGCCAATATTATGACGGAGATTTTCATGAGAAATCTATCTGTCCAGCCAAGCCATGACAGCGGCTGGTACCGGTGATAGCCGGACCGTCACCGACATTCTGGCGGACCACATGACAGGCAAACCAGCCAGCCGTCCAACCGGCATCAACTGGCTCCGGCCGTCCAGCCGACCTTCCAACCGGCTCCGGCAGTACAGCCCAGCCGGCACCGGACATCCCGCTGACCTTCCAGCCAGCACCGGCCGCCCAGCCCAGCTGGCTCCGGCCGTCCAGCAGACCTTCCAGCCGGCACCGGATGTTCATCCGGCTCCGGCCATCCAGCCCAGCCGGCACCGGCCATCCAGCCCAGCAGGCACCGGCCGTACAACCGGCATCGGCCGTACAACCGTCCGGAGATTCTTAGTGACATATCTGTCCATCCGGCTGTACCGCTGTACCAGCATGGGAACTTTTATCATACCGCAATCCGACCAGATCAGATTTACGGAGATTATAGTGTATCCGTCCGTCAATCTGTACTACCGGTTACATATCACTACCAGGACAGAGATGTTATAGATGAATCTCTCCGTCCAACCAGACCATTCAAGACGCAGGTATCGGTCATAGCCGGACCGTTGCCGATGCCAGTCAAATCAGTCGGCATTGCCGGCCATTCATCGGTTCACGGCTTATCCACAAGGGAGAGTTTGTGACCTTATCAGAGATGACTGAATTGAGTTAACTAAGCCACCTGGTATGCACTACCCAGATATGGCAGCTTTACTAGAACAGGACTTTCAGGCCGTCCATTCGCCAGACAAATCAGCTGGCAGTGCTGGTCGTCCTTATGTTCACGGCTTCTCCACAAGGGAGATTTAGTGAAAGTGTCAATTATGACGGAATTGCGTCATCTATGTCACCTGGTATGCTATACAGATATGCAAGCTGTACCAGAACAAACGTCCCCTCTGAGCGAATGGTAGATGTGCGCGCAGTGCTCGCTACACTACACAAGCATTACGGAGAAGATTTATATAAGAAAAATTTATAGGTTGTTGGGAACTTCAGAATGCCCACCACCTCCTACTGCCATTCAGGACTACACAGTTCAGGCATCTGTAGATCTTGAATGGGAGGAAGAGACGATATCCTTCCTGCTTCTTCCCCGGTCGGTAAAAATTCAGGAAGCTAACTTCCAGCAACGTTCAAGTGTAGCTGGTATGAAAACTCCATCAGACGCCTTCAGTACTGATCTCCAATGCCACGTCAAAGCTAGTCCGAAACGTAGTCGATACGTCTTCATTGTTAGACTTGGCTTCAAGTCATTTTTTTTTCCCAACTCCCTAGGCAAATCCGGCCATGACCACGCTTGTGAAGTGACGGCCTGGCTTGCTAGAGTTGTTAACAGGGCAGCTCACCATTCCATAAGACCAATGCGTTGACTGCTTCTGCTAACTTTGCCCTGATACGACGTGATGCCTGTAGGTGGTCCATGTCGCTCAGGCCCCATCCTACTCTGATTTTTCGGATGTCTCCGTTTGGGTCACCTTTATACTTTGGGGGAAAATTGAAAAAGTTTGGAGGCAGGCAGCTCAAGAACTGCCCCTCCAACTCGTCGCCCAACTTTTGCAGGAGTTTCGAAACAATCATCCCCAGACACAGCGGAGGGATGATGGGCGGACCAGGGAAAAGGGATCCTTACAATCAAATGTGTAATATAGATCCCAACCCAATGCTGTGAGCCAACAGTCAAGCTAGGCGGCAACCATATAGAGGCGGCAAGAACCTAAGTTTCTCCGCCTTCACGCCTCCTAACTCTAGACGTTGACATGCCCTGTCCACCGCCAGCGGACTGCCTACCTGTGGGCAGCCGCCTCCTGCAATTTCAGGACCACTGAACCACTTTATTACCTCAGAACATTCGGGTGATTCAGGTCATCATGGAGTGACTTTGGACTTCATTTCTCCATCCTTGTCCTCTCCCTTCTTCACGGATGTATCCTCAGTTGAGGAGAAGGATACCTTTATATATTTATTCATTTCTCCCTGATCTTAATAAACCTGCAATAGCTGGGATTTTATTCATGGCTGTTTTTTATCCAGAGGCCATTCATCGACCTGAGCCGCCTCAACCACCCTAAAATTCAATGTGGCGATGGCGTGATCAGGCCATCCGACGGGTATGCTCTCAGTCTAGTTATGACCGATGCACACTTTCACGTCCCTATCCCACGAGTCGCGGACATTTCTCCGTTGTGCATGTCGGGACTCGATTTATCAGTTCCAGGTCATACCTTTTGGCCTCAACTTCAGCCCTTGGGCTTGTACCCAGGTTATGGATTACGTCGTCAACCTGTTCCGCTCAACTTCATCTATAGCGTCGGCAGTATACTTGGACGACATCCTCCAGAAACATGTTAAGGTCTACTCTGCTCAAAGGCAGAAACGATCTTATATCACTTTGCATCATATAGGCTTTCTCGTGAACTGGATACAGTCCCATCTCTGACCAGAGTTTTGATCCATCTGGGTGTGGAGTTTCTCCCTGATCTGAATCTGGTAAGGCTTCCTCGAGTTTGTGATCATCCAGATAATCTCACTCGTAGAGTCCGTTTCCCTCAGGATGCGCATTTCAGCGAGAGTTCTTGCAACTCCTCGGATTATTCAGTGCGGCAGCGGACTTGATCCCGCTCAGCAGTCTTTTTTATTGCGCCCTTTACAAAGGATGTCGCTAGCGTAATGGTGCCCTTTTAAGTCCCTTCGATCACACCCTCATGCTCACGACAGAGATATGATCATTCTTGAATCAGTGGCACAACCCCTGCGGGCTGTCCACAGGGATTACTCTGGAGATACCCCAGACAGAGATAACGGTATGTTCCGCCACTAGTACCAGGGGCAAACCATCTCCACATCAACCTTTCAGAAATAAAGGCTGTCATCAATGCCTTTCATTTCTGGCAGGATCAACTCTTATTGCAATCTGTCCTCCTGGTGTCAGACAACTTTGTGGTGGTGACTTGCCTCCTCAAAACAAGGGGGCACCTATCATCAGACATGTGCAATCTGATCGGGCAGTTTCTACATTGGTGCGACAATCTCCACCTCAATATACAAATCAGACACATTCCTGGCAGACTCAATGTCTTGGCTGACACTCTATCTAGTCATTCACATGGAATGGTCACTCCATCAATCGAGCTTTCTTTCAATCGACACACTTTGGGGACGTCCGATGATCGATCTTTTGCAACAAGGTGGAATCGCAAGTTGTCCACCTTCGTATCACAGGTTCCAGACCCAGAGCTTGGGCCGTAGATGCTCGGTCAATCAGATGGGAAGGGTTGTGGTCATTCTCCTACCTTCCCACGGTCTTGGTACTGAAAAAAATCCAGAAGTTAAGGGATCAGAACTGTCAGATGGTTCTGATTGCCCCTCTCAGATGGAACAACTCCTGGGTCTCCGGTCTACTCGATCTGGCAATAGATCTACCCACGAAGATTACAGTCAGCCCAAATTTTCTCAAGCAACCGCGGCCAGGGGTGTTCCACCCCTGTCCGGACCGTCTTTATCTTCATGCTTGGCTCTTGTCCAGACAGCCTTGCAAGACAATTTAAATCTTCGATTATGGAGAGAATCTCTAGATCAAGAAGGCCCTCTACTCTGAAGGCTTACGAGTGCAAGTGGCATGTTTTCAGGGACTGATACCAAATCATTCAGATTGTTCCTCTGAGTGTCACAATCCCTCAACTGGCCGACTTTTCTCTGGCTTTTCGAGGAGAAACAGCTGGCCCCAATTATTATCAAATTCTACTGCTCCATGATATCAGACACATTCCGCCATTAGGGTACATGTGCTATCAGCTATGACAAAGATCTGTCAGATCTTTTAGCCGCTTTAGAGTTCAGTCGACTAATATCCCTCACCCTGTTTCCAAATGGAATCTGTCCTGGGTTTTAACATGACTCAATTCAGACAGTATTGAGTCTTTAACCCACAATTCGTTAAAGCTACTATCATACAATTGGGTTTCTTGATAGTCTTAGATTCAACATGCAGGGTGAGTGAGTTATACAGGTCCTTTCTAGTGACCCGAACTATCTTCTGTTCAGATCAGATGGTTCGGTGGTCATCGTGACGCAGCCAGGCTTCGTAACCACAAAAAAAAAAATAGGTTACCATACTTTGGCAATGAACGAGTCGTCATTAGCTCGCTTTCCTTGATAGATCAGGATCAGCAGACATGCAAGATCCTGTTTGTGCACACTAGCACCATTTAAATGCATAGAGGTGAGTCACGTCACATACAAGCACCTTTATTCTTCTGGTGATAGCTGGGACATGAGATATCACCATTCAAGCCATTGCTTCATGGCTGAAGTGGGTTATACACTCTGTGTACTCTGAGGATCCACAAGATCAGAGTCATCTCATAGAAGCTGTTGGCTGGCATGCAGAGTCAACCTTCTCCAGTTTATCTTAAAGATTTGTCCTCGCAGAGGCAAACCTTGATTCTAGTAGGTCAGGTGTTGGCAGCCCAGATAACCACCAGACCCATGTGCAACAATCAGCACAGCCTATTAGCTTCGCTGGATTCGCCAGATAATTTTTTGTAGGTAAGAAGATTTCACTATCTTCTTAACCGTATAAAGGGGTCACATATCACGTGACCCTGGGCTGTGTTGCTGATTAAAATTAGGAGACCGGGTTATCATTCAAATGGGAAATCCAGCCATCATTCCCTAGAGGATACCCGGGGTGGAGGTCGGATGCTTCGCATTCCCTCCTCCTATTACTTATTCTCCTAAAGTAATGTGATCTGGGAACGTATTCAAAGCAGAAAGCAAATTTTTTAGTAAATTATGTTTCTCCGAGAATACTTACCCGATCACATTACTAAGAAACCCTCTCAACCACCCCGCCATGCGAGCATCCTCATATTTTTTATACCGCTCAGCTTAAAACTGGCGACACCTAGTGGGTGGCAAGGGGAGGTAAGGGGCAAGAGTTATTGCCCTTTGTCTATATGACATAGAAAAGACGAATTTTCGTCTTTTGGTAGGGCTGGATTCGCGAGGTAGCAGGCTTATATCCCTAAAGTAATGTGATCGGGTAAGTATTCTCGGAGAAACATAATTTACTAAAAAATTTGCTTTCTTAATGCCAATAAAAAAAACCTAATTTTAATGTTAAACTTAAACCTAGAATATTTTACCTGTAGGTATAGTTTACTCAAAAACAGGTAATTGAAAGACCAATCTAAGGCACACCAATGGAGAAACCCTCCTCCAATTTGCTAGCCCCCAGTTTCCTATGACAGGAAGTGAAGGACAAATTCCAGCCCCATTTATCTCCCCAACAGTCTCCTTCCTGCAGAAAATAACACCATAATCATGCCACCTTTTCTATCATCTATCATCCACTATGCCTTGAGAAGAAAAAAAATCTGCCATGTTGAGAATTACCCCTGCAATTTCTCTGGCTACAATCATCCCTTCTCTTGTACATTCCCTGATAGGGTTGTACAGAGATAGGATCATGTGCTAAAAGTTAGATAGGCAACCTTTTGTTTTCTCAACTTTTAAATTGATGCCTAAAATATTGCAGTATGTGCTTTGTTACCAGTGTGGTGAAGTTGTTGTGGGCAATGGATTCATCATAAATTAAGCTCATATATCACTTGAAACATGAATACTCCAAGAGACACCTGGTAAATTTTGCATCCACAAAAGCCTAGACTTTGTAGAATTTATTGAAGTTGGAGGAGGGCATTCTAATGCTGTTTCACTATGACCTTTTTTTATGGGAATGATTGGTATGATTAGTTGTCCCACAGGTTAACTGTGCTAGCATCAGATGCCTTTGCTTTCAGATAACATGGATGGATGGTAGGACAACTCGCCAGTCTGAAATAACAGTCTCCTGACTACTGTAATTGTACATAGCGCAAGTGCATGGCTGGACGGTTGGTTGGCAGTCAGTACAGTATATGAAAGACTATATATACCTTGTGGTCTTAGCATCCATGTCAGCTGGAATGCAAACCATCACATCACACCTTGTGGTTTTGGTTATCGGTCAAATTGCAAACCTTCACATCCAGCTTGTTGCTTAATATTTTCAAGCATGGAAGGCATAAATGATGCTTGTACATGCACATGCCTAATGGACAGGGGACATGTTTGACTATAAATCCTCATGCCTCTTGGGTGGGGTGATATTTGATTGTAAGCTCTCACTCGTTATTCCGGTCATAGGCTTATCTAAGGGTGGATTGCAATGTATAGTCATCATTTCTACTCATTGGTGACAAAGCCTTTTGAGTCATTTGAATATACACCATTCCATTACCTGATTGGTATCATCTCAGCTCTCCACTGTATTCACAGAGACATTATGTTCTGATATTGTTTCTGTGTCTTGATGTGGAGGTGTAGACGGCATCTTGACATCACCCATGAGACTAATCAATGATTTGGACATGGGATGTATGTTGAAACATTCTTGCTCCAATGTATTGAAATTTGTTCGTTTTGCAGCCCTTGAGCTGCTTCTTTAAAATATTTGACCAAAGACCTTGGGTTTATGACTGCAATGGACCTACCACAGGTTGTGACATGCTTGAACAATCCACCAATTAAACCACTGTCTAATCCTTTTTTGATGGTCAACAGTCTCCCACACATGGGAAATTAGTCATTACTTTGAAACTAGTGTCCAATACCTGAAATATATTAAGCAGATCAGGAGAGAGAGTTGTTCTAACTTTTCCTAGAAGGAAATAACTATTTTTGATCAGGCTCCTTCATCCTGAATTAGATGGGTTACCTGCTAAACGTACAAGGAAATAACTTAAGACATATGAATTTCTGACACATATCAATTCTTAAGGTTATTGCAGTCTCTGCAAGCATTGCATGCAAGCAAAGCTATTCAATGACTGACATTGCTTTTTAGTCCAGATGATTGACCTTTCTGAATTGTTTATAGTCTTTAAATTGTTTATTCAATCTCAAGATGTTAATATGCAGAATAAAGACTTGAAAAAAGAATGTCTCTGATGCATTTTACTGTACTTGCAGGGATTTGGCAGCACGTAATTGTCTAGTTGGAGACAACAACATTGTGAAAATCTCTGACTTTGGTATGTCTCGAGAAGAAGAGGAGTACACAGTTTCAGATGGTCTGAAACAGATTCCAATCAAATGGACAGCACCAGAGGCCCTGAACTTTGGTAAGAAAGCTGTAGCTCAAGGTTTTGGAACACAAACCTAATGTTTCACTTGAATCTTGACAAACATCTAGATGCTTGAAATGTAATAAGTTTTAAATTTAAAGTGTGTCTAAGTATGAATGACAGGCCATTAATGATATATTCATTGTTGTTTACAGCCCTATAGTCTATAAGGCTATTGATATATTTATTGTTTGTACAGCCCTGTTGTCCATGAGGCTATTGATAATATATTTATTATTTGTACAGCCCTGTAGTCTATAAGGCTATTGATGATATATTTATTGTTTGTACAGCCCTGTAGTCCATGAAGCTATTGATAATATATTTATTATTTGTACAGCCCTATAGGCCAAGAGGCTATTGATGATATATTTATTATTTGTACAGCCCTATAGTCCATGAGGCTATTGATTATATATTTATTATTTGTACAGCCCTATAGTCAATAAGGCTATTGATGATATATTTATTGTTTGTACAGCCCTATAGTCGATAAGGCTATTGATGATATATTTATTGTTTGTACAGCCCTATAGTCTATGAGGCTATTGATAATATATTGTTTGTACAGACCTATAGTCTATGAGGCTATTGATGATATATTTATTGTTTGTACAGCCCTATAGTCTATAAGGCTACTGATGATATATTTATTGTTTGTACAGCCCTGTAGTCTATGAGGCTATCGATAATATATTTATTATTTGTAAAACCCTATAGTCTTTGAGGCTATTGATTATATATTTATTATTTGTACAACCCTATAGTCTTTGAGGCTATTGATTATATATTTATTATTTGTAAAACCCTATAGTCTATGAGGCTATTGATTATATATTTATTATTTGTACAGCCCTATAGTCTATGAGGCTATTGATTATATATTTATTATTTGTACAGCCCTATAGTCTATGAGGCTATTGATAATATATTTATTATTTGTACAGCACTATAACCTATAAGACCATTGCTCATATATTTATTGTTTTTTACAGCCCTATATAGTCTATGAGGCCATTGATGATATATTTTTTTTTCACAGCCTTAGAATCTTTAAGGCCATTGATGATATATTCATTATTTTTTACAGCCCTAGAGTCTAAGGGACCATTGATGACAGATTCCTTGTTTTTTTACAGCCTTAGAGTCTATAAGGCCATTGATGACATATTCCTTGTTTTTACAGCCCTAGAGTCTAAAGGACTATTGATGACAGATTCCTTGTGTTCTTTTACAGCCTTAGAGTCTATAAGGCCATTGATGACAGATTCATTGCTTTACAGCCCTAGAGATTTGACAGCCCTAAGGCTATTGATGAGAGATTCATTGTTTTTTTTTTACAGCCTTAGAGTCCATAAAGCCAGTGTTGTCACAGAACATGACTCATTACATCTTGTCATATGATAAAGGTTACATGGGAAATCTGCAGCATATCACGCAATGTAACATTGTGACATTTTGCAATTTGGTGCTAACTTATAACAAGATAGTATCATATATTGAGAAATATTATACGAGTTTTTTCTCTCAGCTTTCAGTCAAGTCTAAGCTTTCAGAAATTTAATGTCACAAAATTAATGAAGTACAACATCTTGTGCCACCGAAATTGCAAATATTAAACACACTATATTCAATATTAGTGAATTTGCAAACATTTCACAACCATATATTTTATATATATGCATATGCATATAGACAATATATGGGCTTGAATTTCATTTTTCGTACAGTGGAACCCCGCTATAACACACCCTGCCATAACGCGAATTCGGATTTCACATGGTCGCAGCTTGGCTCCCGAAATTTTGTATATTTATTCGCACTTGATTTTTTTTTCTACCTGAAGTGTTATGACAAAATAGACATGATGTGGTCTTTGTAGTTGTCTTCAATTAATTCTGTATACAATTGTTGCTTTAACAATAGCCGACATGTGTTTATTTTTTAACTGCACACACAATCAAGCAACAGACAATATGGTGGTTGATAAAAGGTTCTCACTGTTTAATAAACATCAAAAAATGAAAGCCACCAACATATTTTTTGTGCTTGGCGATGTTATTAGACACAATCAGTTGACCAGTAAATAATGTTTGCTTCACTAGCTGGAAATTGAGAGGTATGAAATTGACATGTGTTCAGCTTTGAAAACAATTATAAAAGTGACTTGTGACCATTGCAGGCCTACTGCACTTATTTCTCGGGTTTTACATGTGTATTGGGTTTGCTTATGAGATGGTTATTAATTTCCCCCCTTCTTTTTCTTAATAAATAATTTACCGTTATGGAAAAGCATATTCACAAACAGAAGTTGTTCAATGTACTTTGCGCAAAAAACATTTATTATGATTTTGGGGAAGAGATCTTGGATGAATTTTAATATAATACAATATATAATACGATAAAGTACGAGAAATAGTGTGTAAAACATGGCTTCTGAAATGTATTAATTTCTCCCAGGTCCTTGAATTGTTATGCCTAAATAAACTTTCGGAAATATAGCTTATTATTAATCCAAGAGTAAAGACACGTGTTCTTGAACTTCATAAACATCAAAGCAGCCGACAATGTAGTGGTTGATACAAGATTCTCACAATTTAATAAACATCAAAAAACGAAAGCCACCAATATGTTTTCTAGGCTTGGCGGTGGAAATCATTTGACTAGTAAACAGTGTTGGCATTGTTAGGTGGAAATTGTACATGCATGCAGCTGGGAAAAAAATATTTATATCAGTGGCAGGTGACCATTACAGACTCATTGCATGTTATGATTTAGCTCTTGGTTTTTGTGTGTATGGTGTTTGTTAATGAACTCGTCATTACTTTCCTATTTTGTTGTATATATATAAAAAAAAATGTTTTACCGTTATGGAAAATCAAGTTTACAATCTGTATAGACACCGTTCATAGACCCTGGAACATAATGAACGTACACTTGCTTCGTCTTTCATAACCTAATTTTCTGTTAATGTTTCTCATTGACTTCAAACGTAATGATTTGTGACATAAATATTGAATAGTTTAAATATGTTTGCAATTTTTGCAATGGAATTTGGTACAGGTATTATGGATTAGATGCATGCCATGACAGTTATATCAGACGGTAAATAAGCGGTATTAATACTCTGTACATGCTATATATTGGACATTAAATTCAGACACAGCGATCTTGGACAAAATTATTGAATAATTTTAAATCTGTGCAATCTTCCAATGCATGCATTTTGGATTAACTGCATGCCATGACAGCATGATAGTAAACGATGTTAATGCCCTCCCTATTCATTATATAATGTTGGTCAGGGTGTTATCGATCAACTTGTATTTTCGGGGGAAAAACAATAAAAATTTGTAAAACTCTCTAACACAAAGTAATAACCTATAAATATTTTATCCATCCACTTTTTATAAAAAGTCTTATTACTGCATTCTATTTAATATTCGTCCGATAATTCTCTGATTTCTCACATTAGACACTAGAGTACACATATATACACCAATGCGGTGTTTGCTAGGGGAAAAAAATTAAATACTGTAAAGCCCCGCTTTTAACGCGACCCCGCTTTTAACGCGATCCAATTTCATGGACCCCGATTATCGCATTATAGCAGGGTTCCACTGTACATGCATATATTGTATATGCATATGCATATATTTATAAATGTATACTTTCATTAATTGGCCCACTAATTTACTTTAACATAATTTTTTGTATTATGTTTATACAGTTTTTATCCTGTTTTCAGGACATATGACATGATTTACACAATTCTTCAACAATGAACGATGTTTAAGTTGGAATCAGATCTCAAAAAGTAATAACTCACAGCAGAAACAATTTGTTTTTAAGATGCATCCCATAACCTTTTTTTTGACATCCCAAAACATTTGCACTATGTGTGCTTTGTGTTGATGATAGGAATAAGCTTGATAAATAAATCTGATATGATTATTATTGCAGACAAAAACTGTTACCATATTTTATATCATAAAAAGTCAGAACTAGTTCATTGACCTGTTTTATTACCCTATGGAGTCATTTAGATCTTTTTAAAAAGAACAGGACCATAGGCAGAAAGCAGAGTTGTGTAAATAAAGCAGAAAGTTGCAAAATAGTGTACAGTTAATTATAAAGTTTTGGGGATCTGTATGAACTTTGTGTTTTGTGCCTGTAGGTAAATATACAGCAATGTGTGATGTGTGGAGCTATGGGATTCTAATGTGGGAGGTCTTCAGTTTTGGTCAGACCCCATATCCAGGCTGGACCAATGGCCAGGCAAGAGAGAGTGTAGAGCAAGGTAAGTCATGATCTGTTCAACTGCCAAACAATGGCATAATAAATATTGAAGCTCATTTTAACAGACCATTGAGATGCAGTAGTCATTTTATATACTGTGAGATCAACTGTGATATCATTAACAGTTTTTTGAAGGTTCTGCTTAAAGTTTCCTAAACCCCTGTTCACTCTTGGGATGAATCATTAGCAATCATGGGGAGTTAATTTAGCAACTTGCTCACTTGCTGCATTGATCATGTGAATAAGTTAAAGTCACGAAGGTTTTTTTTAAATTTAAAAATGATTGTCTTAGCAGTGTTATAAAAAGGTATTGAATATTTTCAGTAACATTCATATTATACTATACAGAAGTAATAATGTGCTAGCATTGTTATAACAGGATGTTACACATTTTATTAACAGTAATTCTCAGGTGGTGTTTGACAGACAGATGCACTAATGTGTTAACAGTCAAATTACATGTGTTTCTCATGTTACTTATCACTATCCCTCCCATGGTGCTAGAAAGACAGAAGTAATGTGTTAACAGTGTTATAACATGATGCTGCAGTGTTATATAATGGTAACCATCTCATAGTACTAGACAAAAGATCTAATGTGTTATTTGTGTTTTATTCCCACCTCTCCCTTTTGAGTATCAGTAAAGTTATTGCTTGATAATTGTACTTTTTTAACAATTGTACTATTACTATTGTACTGTTTTGTGACAATATGTTATTATTGTACTGTTTTCTGACAATTGTACCATTATTATTGTACTGTTTTCTGACAATTGTACAATTGTTATTGTACTGTTTTCTGACAATTGTACAATTGTTATTGTACTGTTTTCTGACAATTGTACAATTATTATTGTACTGCTTTCTGACAATTGTACAATTATTATTGTACTGTTTTCTGACAATTGTACAATTATTATTGTTGAGTTCAACTCTTAATTGTTTGTCAACAACAAACTGATGTTGCATTCTTTCTCATTTGTGTAATCCCTTGATTTTGCCATATTTTGCTATATTCTTTATCAGTTCTTCCAGTTGTAAGATCTTAAAAATAAATGTACTGTAGATTAAATTAGCTTCATCAAAACTTTTCTAATAATATGGAGAAATATTAATACATTTTATCAGATGTACTGTTACATCAGACTTGTCATTTGGGAGTTGTCCACTAAGACAGTACATTTGAAAATTTATACAGCTTTAAAAAAAAAAAAAGGTATGGATATATCTGTTATAGAGCATGATGTTTCATATATTGTTACCAGTAACATTCGACCGCTCCGATGGTCTAATAGTTAGAGCGTCTGCTGCTGAAGCGTGAGGCCATAGGTTCGATCCCTGGCAGAGTCTTTACCATTAAGAGGTTTGTGTTAGAACTGGTCAGCCTGGTGTCAGGATAATGTGACTGGGTAGGACATCATGCTACATGTCTGCGGCATGATGCCCCAGTGCTAGACATCACTATAAACTGCCACACTGCAGACATCGTAGCGATACGACTTAAAAATTTGTTAAAGCTTCATTAAAAATCCTAATCACACACACACATCAGTAACATTCCCATGACAACAATAATGTGCTTTAATATTATATTTCTATGACATTAAATAATTTGGGCCTTATAATATTTTATGTAAATTTGATAAATAGCAAATCTTGAGTGCTTATTTGAAGAGAAAGTTTTGATGAGGGGTTCTTATTATGCATAAATTACCTGCAGGTAGTGACTTATTGTATTATTTAGTAACTTATATAAATATTATATCTGTTGTTCATGGTTTGCACACACTTTTTTTGCTATTAACTTACTTGACCTTGCCTGGTACAATTTCATAGTATGATGTCATCTGTATGAATGTGATGTGATACAGAGGTTTCTTATTTCAGGTTACAGGATGCCTGTCCCACAAGCCATGCCAGAACAAGTTTATGCACTAACACTGAGGTGCTGGGAACGGGAACCTTCCAATCGACCCCATTTTGATGTGCTTTACAAAGAACTTAAGGCATTGTTAGATCAACCTTCCATCACAAATAGTTGGAACTAGCAAACAACATTCTCATCACCATTCAGTCTTATTCTTAAAATTGTTTTGAAAACCTATCATATAACTGTAGTTGGAAATGGCATGAAACTGTGATCCTTTGATTTCCATTTTTTAAACTCATTTTTCTGTGAAACCCCATGACATAATGAATTATTGTGCCATAGGATTTGTATCCCAGAGACAGGTAGGCCAATTGTTGTAACCAAAAGCTACTCAGATACCCTAGTGAAAATTCTGTTGATAAGTTAATGAAGTGTATTTGAGAACATAAACAATACTTAAGTTTAAAGACTATTTACCAGTCTGGAATGAAATAGGTTGATCTGAATACAGTGAAACCTCAATATATAATCATGATGGCTGGGGTTCACAAACTGCCAACATTTTATGTACCATATTATGCAGTATTCAGTCAATTCAGTTAATTACCAACATCGCATATACCATATTATGCAGTATTCAGTCAGTTCAGTTAATTAACAACATCACATATACCGTATTATGCAGTATCCAGTCAATTCAGTTAATTACCAACATCGCATATACCATATTATGCAGTATTCAGTCAGTTCAGTTAACTACCAGCATTGCATATACCATATTATGCAGTATTCAGTCAGTTAACTGAAGAAATTATTGCATGTGAATCCTCTCTCGGATGGAAGATGTAGCCCTCTACAACTTCCATCCGAGATAGGATTCACATGCAATAGTTTCTTCAGTTAACTGACTGAATACTGCATAATATGGAGGGGTAGCAGGCATCAGGCACATAACTATGGACTTCATTGATGCAGTTACCAACCTGATGGATATTATATTTAATAAATTATATTTTGGTCTTTACATTTATGTGTATACAAAAATTGTCAACATAAGTGTACTTTTCAGCACATTTGTTTAAAATCCATAATTGGTAATTCCATTGAAAATGTGCACAAAGAAGCATAATTACAAGACGTTTCTGCTCAGTTACATTTGAATTCAGACTCAATAAATAATTTCTTGCTATACACTCACACCAACTTAGGAAACATTGTATTTATGAAACATGCTGGACATGACCAGTAGATCTGATTTTGTTACCAAGAATAAAATGTATAAATCAGACATTGGGAGTCCATTCAGGAAGTCAGTGGTATTTACTTAGTAATGAGATGATTATTTAAACAGTGGTATGGATCCTATCTAGGAGTATGCATTTTGATTTCATGGGTAGAGAGTAATATCCAACAAAAAAGGAGCCATTTCACAAAGGAAACAAATCGAATAAATCCACCAAAAAAAATAATTGTTTTAACCATGACTTTGCACTATTGCAGAGGAAACATTTGGAGTAGTTTATTTAATTATTATAGCAAATACCTACCACCCCTACAACATAAATGGTTCTATTCCAGTCAGTGGTCTGAAACAGCACAGCTATATACAAGCAACTTTAGCATTACATTGGCATCAGAGTGATTTACTGCTTACTGACACAAATAAAGAGGAGTAAGATGAGGAGGGTCAAGGACTAAAACTACCTTAGACAACTTGGGCAATAAACATGTTTATATGGTTGATTGAGTATGCATTGGTGGTCTGTTATGATCTTTTAAGTAGATTGAGAGGTTATTTGATTTACAAATTTGGATGAGAAAATTGCATTGACCTTTAAATTGTTTGGTATTTGGTTGAATGTGCTAGATGATTGAGGAAACACATGTTGGCTGCTCTCTAACCTGGACTAAGCAATGATTGTACACATTATGCATTGAAGACAATACAGAGAAGACTTGATGGCTTTATGGTCCAATAACAATTAGGTGAAATTGACTTTTTAGACAGCTAACATATTTTTTTTAAAAAATATCCAAGATATTTTATTTCTGTAAGAATACAGTATATCTTGCCAATAAATCAAATTTTTATTTTGGCACTAAAGTATTTTATTACTTAAAAAATAGGTGACTTGCACTGGCAGTAAAGGGTTCAGATTTTATGGGTCAAAAGCCACAAGGTCATGGTCACTTACTGAAAGAATAAAAATGGATTCCACATAATAACTTGAGTTGTCCACCATCTACAGTTAGCAGACATTGTGGAAGGCATGCACATTGTGTAAGGAAGAATAATGTCAATTTTCAAAAGATCATGGTCACCAAGGTTTCCACACAATATCTTTTTTTCTTCCTCATCTACAAACTTTGTGGATACCTTTCAATTGATATGAGGAACTTAGTTGGTTTTTTAGGGGTCAGTTTCATTGTCTGGAGGAAGAAAATTGGTTTCTGCATGTTGACACAAGTTTGTCATCATATAACTGGACCAAACTTTGTGGATGGCTTCATATAAGTGTAAGGGTAACTGGTTAACTACTGTTTAGGCCCTAGTAGAAAGTACAAATGAGAAGGGCACATCAGGTATGCTAATTAATGGAGTACCTTTATGTAAAAGATGCCACAAGGTTGGTGAAATTAGCCCAAAAAATGGTTTAAACTGATTGACCTTGGTTAGCAAAGGCAGGTAATATTTGACATCTTTTGAATTTATATTTTAAAATACACATTGAATTGTCATTTTATATGTACATTCCTGTAAATGGTCTTTTCCACTTTTGTATTGTCAAGTTTCAGTGCATACTTTTTTAAGTTACTCATTGAATTCTGCTATAATGCCCTTATAAGTGATCTGATTTTTTATATATAGAACATCAGGGTAACCGTTTTTAGGGTAATTTTGTGGAATATGATAGAGAAAAAAATATGTAAATATATCCTGTGATATAGATAACAGCTGTTCTTTATATAGATAATAGTCCTTAGCAAATTCATGAGGAAAAAATTTGAAACAATGAAATGTGTTTTTGAATCAGATTTTGTGTCATATTAGCCACTAATTTTGACATAAATATGGCATGCTTAGAGCCCATTTACATCATTCAGTCAACCATTTGATGAATATTTTGTGTACATGCCAATTGGTCTTGAACTTCATAGTCTTTACATTATAATGACCTAGTTACTCTGTAAAATCCAAACAGGGTAAAAAAAAAACATCATTATATGTTACACAAGTGGACAAAATTCAGTATCAGGTTTTATATATACAGTCCTACCCGTTTATATCGACATCGCTTATCTCGACAAGCCGCCTATGTCGACAAAAAAGCAAAGTCCCGGTCCCATGGTCTACTATTACTATCAAATTGTCATGCCTATGTCGACGTCGAGATAAAAGAAAAACGTATATGTCGACAGAAGCCCTTGGTCCCAGCTTGAACAAATCCTTTGTTTTCAAAACGTTTATGTCGACAAGCTGCCAATTAAGACCAATACTTTGTTCAACAATTAGTTGATCTTGCCGCCAGGCTTTAATGTCGCGGTGGGATGAAATAAAAAAACAAACCCATAGCAGCACGTTTTCTCACCACTCTGCAGCTAGCTAAGTCTTTGATCTTGCCGCCTAGCTTGTGAATCATGTTATTCAAATGTACTCTTACAATGACAGCATGTACATCTGTGGGTCTTTCAACCACTGAATTTTCTGATTGTAAATATATCAGCACAGCAAAAAGGATCAATTGATGAACACAATTTCTCAATCAACAGGTGGTCGAAGCAGGACTAGCAAGCCCTTAAATTTACCGTCCACGAAATTGATGCGTACAGAGGACTCCTGTTTACGTGATTTTCTGAATCCCATATATAAAAATTGCGTGAAAATACGGATTACACGTTTCCGAGACCTTTGAAAGTGATCAGTGATTTTCGCTGTGAAAGTTTCGTTTTTAATTTTATTTACATTTACGATGGCTACAGACAGAAGGGTAAAACGCAAATTAAATTTACAGTCTTTGGAAACTAAATATCTGGCTGTTAATGAAGTTAAGGGATGAACATCTCGCAAAGAGGTCTGTGAAATTTTTTCATTTAAAATTAACACGTCCAGGAAGGATGAAAGCTGCAGAGTCTATAAAGAAAGACTAAGTTGAAGGTAACTGCGCTCCCCTAAGGAAGAAGCAAGACATTTGAAGACGTGGAGGAAGCATCTAAACGGTTCATGGTTCAATTAAGCATTATCGAAAAAGCTTAGTGTGGAGAACTTCGCTTCAACAAGTGGTTGGTGCAGTCGCTTTAATGTTCGTCATAACATCGGACACAAAAGTATTTGTGGAGAATACATGTACTGTTGACAGTTTTTCATTTCCCTGTGAAAAGCCCTATCCCCTTGTTACCCTCAATAACATGGGAACAGACTGACCGATATCTAGGCTGATTTAAGTACATGTACTTGAAGCATGCAACTAACAACTAGACAAACACGTGCTAATGCTGACATTGAATCTCTCATGTTTTTCATATCAGGATTTGACCGATGCAATATTTTATTGTGGACTTTATTACACAAAGGTAACCAAAATGTTATTTGTCAATATACAAGTGTATTTCACTCTAGTTTTGTCCCCACATGCTAAAAATTTACATTGTTTTTTTCAAAGTGTAAATGCTGATGACCGGTTACCCCTTACTGAAAAATTTAACTTGTACTTTTTTTTTTGCAGACCCCCCCCCCCCCCCCATCCCAAACACTTATCTCGACATCCGCTTATCTCGACAATATTTCCTCGGTCCCGAGGATGTCGAGATAAACGGGTAGGACTGTAACATACTTAGATCACTACTGACACTTGTTAATAATGACCAATATGGGCTAATTAAATCCTGCCAAAACCAGATCAGGAATTTGACTTTTGACGCCTCTAGAAGAAATATCAAATTAGCTCTACATTCAAACAGATTTGAGAATTTGCAAATCACTCACTTATAATCCAGTCTTGTTTCCAACGTTTAACTAAGTATCATGTTTACATTGATGACAATGATTTGTTACAAGATATTTGGAAAGTAATTTGTATATACAACCAATGCTTTGCATGTTTTATTTATAAAATTCAAAAAGTTCATAAGGATTTCCTAGTAAAAATCTAAAGGGCAAAGTGCAAGTACTGTTTGCATTAGTGGGATTATATCATCATTTTATGTATTTGTGGGTCATGCTGCCAGGCTGGGGGTGAAATAATCACACAAAACTGTGCCTAAAAACATGACCAGGATAACAACCAAGTTGCCTTAGATGTCATCAGGAGTCACCTTTTTTTCAGTGTTTGATGTTAAATAATAATTTTATGTATATTTCTCTCTTGGGACATGCTACCAATGTACAAAAGCCTTTTGACCATAGAGTTACAATAATAATGTGTGTTATGTTGTTTTGTTTGTGAGTACATTTGACAGAGAATATGTATTTTTTCCAGTAAATTAGACCTACCTCTTTTCAGTTACTATTATAAAGTTGATTCTCACAAGTTACTGATGTTATTACTAAGAATAAACTTAAAATTGTATACTATCTAAGTTAAATGTGGAATTAATTGTTATAAAATGAAAGTATATAACTGGTGAAAACTCTTCTATCCTATTAAATGTTTGTGCCACTTAGGCTCATGAACAAGTTCAATTTCTACTGGAAAGATAAACTCTGGTAACCCTGCAGCAATGTTGGAGAAATATACATACAGAAACATTGCATCTTGCACTAGAAAAAAATTGTATTTCAGGACATTTATTATTTATCACTGCGATGTTACTTCTCCCTCAAATTCTGACGTAGCTTGACCCTGTGTAATCCTGACCTAGCTTGACCCTGTGTAATCCTGGCCTTACTTGACCCTGTGTAATCCTGACCTAACTTGACTCTGTAATCCTGACCTTGCTTGACCCTGTGTACAACTAAAAAAATGTCTTACCCCTTTGTAATAATAAAATATTCATGGACATTTTTTTCTGAATAAAAATGCATGAATTGGTTTAGTTAACAAGTGGTTTAAGTAAAACTGTTGTACATATGGGCTAGACATAGTATACTGTTGGTTATTCTAGAAAGAGCATATTGTTAGTTATGCTAGACAGTATACTGTTGGTTATGCTAGACAAATAATACTGTTGGTTAAGCTAGACAGGGTATGTTGGGTTATGTTAGAGTATACTATTGGTTATGCTAGACAGAGTATACTGTTGGTTATGCTAGACAGAGTATACTAGGGGCCCCGAGTGGTCTAAAGCTCTGTCCGTTACGGACCACTGCCATCTCACCTCTGTTTGCGTGTGTTCAAGTCTAAGATTCTGCAAATGTAGTTATGTGACAAAGCTTGCCAGTAGCTTCTCGTGGGTCGGTGGTTCTTTCCGTGGTTTGTCCGGTTTCTTCCTCCACCATTAATATTGGCTGCCATGTATAGCCTATATTGTGCTGAAAAATGGCGTTGAACCATAAAAAAACATAAAAAAAAACAGTATACTTTTGGTTATGCTAGACAGAGTATACTGTTGGTCATGCTAGACAAAGTGTATTTTGGGTTATGCTAGACAGAGGATACTGTTTGTTATGCTAGACGGAGTATAATGTTGGTTATGCTTGACAGAGTATACTGTTGGACCAAGTATATATGTGATTGATTATAAGTCCTGTCCAAACTTTAACTCTACATATCCTGATGTCACTATATAATGCACTGGCAACTGTGGGTCTCTGCAGTTAATAGTAATAACTAGAGCAAACAACATAGACCTTGATCGACAGCAATAGCAGATAAGAGTCTATGTTGTTTGCAATTAGACTTCATTTATCTGTGAGTATATTTAGTTGACAACTTGAGTTTTCTGTACAAGTCAATGCAAAATTATTTTTGACACAAACGTTTTGCTGTTTTAACTTTTAATTTACAAAAAAAACTTTTTTACAGCTTAAAAAATATCACTTGTTTAAAATATAAATAATCTTCCATTGTGCAGTATTTTTCTTTGCAGAAAGAGTCTATAATTTTTTAAATCATTAAATGTTGCAATGTCAAGCTTTATTTTGCTGTGACATACCAAAAAGACAGCTTACAAAATGTTATCTCTTTTGTACAACATCCCACTTTTTATTAGATAATTCATCATTTCAGAGGCAAAAGAGCAATGTCCAAGTAAACAGAATAGAAAGAAGGAATAATTCAATCCATAAGCAAAAAAATTAATGAAATGAATGAATGATGAATAAGTTATAAATTAATAACTTGGCTGTCAGTTTCTATCTTTTGATTAAAATAAACCTGTCAACAGGTTGATATGGTTAGGGCTGTTCCATTAAAACATACATGGTACCCAGGGAACGTAGTTTATTTAAAATATATGCTAGGGTACTTTGATTCACAGAGTTCATATTTAAATGATAGAAAATTCTAAATTGCATCAATGGTTGAGTTCCCTACATTAAAACCATTTTCCCTGGGTCGCATACATGTTATAATGGAACAACCGTTATAAAAACGTGAGCAGTTGAAGAGAAATATTGTTTTACCCACAACTTATAATGAAATTAAAATGATACTTTATAACTTTAACAAAATAAATTTATGAACAACCTTACATGACTGTTTGTCTACGAAGCTGCATTCTCTTTTAAATATTTCATGAACTTGGTGCATTTTTCATACAAATTAAAAAGAATAAAAGATTTTAAAAATTAAATAAATTTATCATCCAGTTTCCATTCATTACTGAATAAATATTTGAGTCAAATGCAAACATTCACCTTGATCTGCCATCATTAAAGGCACTGACAGACCACGGTCAAATTTATTTGTTTTATAAATTATTCCCCAAAAACTGCATAGACCCAGAACTCCCAGTGCATTATGTGCAGTTAGATTCAACTCACTAAGGAATATATAATCAGTACCTCCATGTTACAGATAGTTTGTAACTGCTGATTCTTTTTAGTTGTCTTTGAGGAATCCTGGTTGTCTAAGTTGCTAACCTTTACAGATCACTCACATCTCACCTGTCCTTATGGCATTGCATCTCAGCTCAGCCAGCATGGGTATATGTAAAAACCTGCCAGAAGATTCCTGTGAATCAGTGGCTCTTCCCATACGCATGGCATATAATGTGCTTAAACATGGCTTTAAACCCATAAAATCAAATCATTTGCCTTCCATATCACTTTGGTATTTAATCAAGATAGGCATTATATTCAGATGGGTGATTTCACCATTCTGCCTTTTTGTTGCTGTACTGAAGAATTATTAAGACTGAAATGAAAGAATTTCCCTTTGATACAGGAATTGTTTCTTTGACCAAGAAATAAAATGATAATATTCTTATCTGCTCAGTCTTATGTAAAAACTTTCTCCGTCATTACCAAAATTTCATCAGAGGACTCAGAACAATACAGAAAAACAACAATGTTATCTGCTACATCTGGTTTTTGTCTTTTCCATGCATGTAATTTATTCACATTACCCTGCAGACCAACAAAGTTAATTTGATCTTTAACAACTTTGAGATGACAGACTCAATAAATGTCTGGCTTAATAATGTACCATCTCAAGAGCTTAAAACAGTCGGATACATTACCCCATTTAAAAAAAACCTGTAAATTCTCATGAATTGTATTGTATAACACTCCCCAGTTATGATTTGTATTGTATAACACTACTCAGTCATGATTTGTATTGTATAACACTCCCCAGTCATGATTTGTATTGTATAACACTCCCCAGTTATGATTTGTATTGTATAACACTACTCAGTCATGAGTTGTATTGTATAACACTCCCCAGTTATGATTTGTATTGTATAACACTCCTCAATCATGATTTGTATTGTATAACACTCTTCAGTTATGATTTGTATTGTATAACACTCCCCAGTCATGATTTGTATTGTATAACACTCCCCAGTTATGTTTTGTATTGTATAACACTACTCAGTCATGGGTTGTATTGTATAACACTCCTCAGTTATGATTTGTATTGTATAACACTACTCAGTTATGATTTGTATCATGCAACACATCAGTCATGATTGGTATGGTACAAAACTCATTACAGTCATGATTGGTATAGTGTAACACTCCTCAGTCATGATTGGTAAAGTGTAACACTCATCAGTCATGATTTGTATAGTATAACACTGATCAGTCATGATTTGTATGGTGTAATACTCATCAGTCATAATCGGTATGGTGTAACACTCATCAGTCATAATTAGTACAGTGTAAAACTCGTCAGTCATGATTGGTATAGTGTAACACTCATCAGTCATAATCGGTATGGTGTAACACTCATCAGCCATAATCGGTATGGTGTAACACTCATCAGTCATGATTAGTAAAATGTAATACACATCAGTCATAATTGGTATGGTGTAATACTCATCAGTCATAATCGGTATGGTGTAACACTCATCAGTCATAATCAGTACAGTGTAAAACTCATCAGTCATGATTGGTATAGTGTAACACTCATCAGTCATAATCGGTAGTGTAAAACTCATCAGTCATGATTGGTATAGTGTAACACTCATCAATCATAATCGGTACAGTGTAAAACTCATCAGTCATGATTGGTATAGTGTAACACTCATCAGTCATGATTGGTATAGTGTAATACTTCTCAGTCATGATTGGTATAGTGTAACACTCATCAGTCATGATTGGTATAGTGTAACACTCATCAGTCATAATTGGTATAGTGTAACACTTCACAATCATAATTATTACATGACCACCCATTATGATGTAGTGATGTGCTTCATTATAGTGTATCAGACACAGTTAAGTCACTATATTCATATAGTCATGATAGTAGGACTGTAAGACATTCTTTAGTCAAAAATTTTCATTTTGTTAGCATTATGATCTTTGCTAATCATGACTATCAACCCAACAAACAATGATCAGTCTGTGAAAAAATTAATACACCATTAACAATGTAAGGACACAATTTTTAAAATACAAATCCACAAGCTATGAAAATATATAAATTGTTGATTGTTTAAACATACTGTATTTCTTGTATTTATAAATATTGTTATAGTTTCATTGTATTAACATTAATGAAAATGTTCTTCAATGTGATAATTATGCTTTTTGTTCAGAATCATTATTAGCTTTAATAGATAGCAACTGAAATGTATATACATGATACAATTATTATCATACTTGTAAATAGTATACATTTACACAAAAACATAAATTTTAAAATGATCAAGCTTATTATGATTTAATTTATCAGAGGAAAGTAATATGCTTATGTATCTTTTTCTATAAAGGATTGTGGATTGTAACAATTCTACCCTTGTTTTTGTTCATTTTTGTAGTCCTCTGTATCAATTTTTAAAATTACTTGTAGTATTTTTATATATTCAAAAAAATTACTCTGCCAATTTTTTAACATGCAGAGCATGTTAGCTTTTCTCTTTGTATTATATTTTATGGCAAATAGCTGTTATTATTCTTTATTATTTCTACTGGCCGTAGACCAGAAGAACGTAATAAAGATCCTTTTGTCTGGTGTCTGGTATTCAGCTATGATCAGTTAGTACAGGTTATTTCTGTTAATCCTGATAAATGACTGCTAGGATTGCCTTGAACTTGCTCATCATTAAGTCTTGTTGGCCTGTGTGAAATTGGCGCTCTTCAGACATCCAATATGACCATCAAGGCAGCCAAAATTTGATCACTACTACTCCAAAATAGATGGTGATATAGATATGGTTCAAGTTTCTTCATTCACTAATACATTTCTTTTAATGCCAAGTTGGTCCTAAATAGATTTATGGCCCTCATACATGCTACCATGGTGACCATCAATCAATTTTTTTTTTTTATTCTTCTTCCACTAAAATGTCATCATATCTCAATGGTCAGAAATGAAAGAGGTGTTGATCAGACCTCCAATAAATCTGCCATGATGGTAGCCATTTTGAAAAAAAAAATTACCTGCTTTTTCTAAACAGATTTTCAGTAGTAGACTTTCACTAAAACAATTTGTACAATTTTGAAAAATCCTTGAATTTGACTAGTTACCTTTAAAACAATTATTTTTCAGTAAGTTGGTTGAATTTGACTAGTTACCTTTAAAACAATTATTTTTCAGTAAGTTGGTTGAATTTGACTAGTTACCTTTAAAACAATTATTTTTCAGTAAGTTGGTTGAATTTGACTAGTTACCTTTAAAACAATTATTTTTCAGTAAGTTGGTTGAATTTGACTAGTTACCTTTAAAACAATTATTTTTCAGTAAGTTGGTTGAATTTGACTAGTTACCTTTAAAACAATTATTTTTCAGTAAGTTGGTTGAATTTGACTAGTTACCTTTAAAACAATTATTTTTCAGTAAGTTGGTTGAATTTGACTAGTTACCTTTAAAACAATTATTTTTCAGTAAGTTGGTTGAATTTGACTAGTTACCTTTAAAACAATTATTTTTCAGTAAGTTAGTTGAATTTGACTAGTTACCTTTAAAACAATTATTTTTCAGTAAGTTGGTTGAATTTGACTAGTTACCTTTAAAACAATTATTTTTCAGTAAGTTGGTTGAATTTGACTAGTTACCTTTAAAACAATTTTTTTTCAGTAAGTTGGTTGAATTTGACTAGTTACCTTTAAAATAATTATTTTTCAGTAAGTTGGTTGAATTTGACTAGTTACCTTTAAAACAATTATTTTTCAGTAAGCTGGTTGAATTTGACTAGTTACCTTTAAAACAATTATTTTTCAGTAAGCTGGTTGAATTTGACTAGTTACCTTTAAAACAATTATTTTTCAGTAAGTTGGTTGAATTGGACTAGTTACCTTTAAAACAATTATTTTTCAGTAAGTTGGTTGAATTTGACTAGTTACCTTTAAAACAATTATTTTTCAGTAAGTTGGTTGAATTTGACTAGTTACCTTTAAAACAATTATTTTTCAGTAAGTTGGTTGAATTTGACTAGTTACCTTTAAAACAATTTTTTTTCAGTAAGTTGGTTGAATTTGACTAGTTACCTTTAAAACAATTATTTTTCAGTAAGTTAGTTGAATTTGACTAGTTACCTTTGAAACAATTATTTTTCAGTAAGTTGGTTTATCTTGAAAAGTCATTACATTTGTTGAAATGGCCTGGAATTTTACTTAAATTAATCAATGGGAATTTTAAAAATTTGGAACTGATTCAAATAATAATGTGGCAACATCATGATTGGTGATATGAACACTGTAAACTTGTTTTTGTTTTTTTTTAAAAAAAATTTATGGAATAAACATATTACTTCCTACTACCACCTAATGAAACTTAACATGTACCTCAAAATGTTTGTTTGCTTTGTGGGGGGTCAGGAAGATAGGTATATATCAGATTCCTGATCCCCTCCCTCCAATTGCAACCCATATATATATAAATGAGGTTTGAATTGCACATTTATATACAAGTAATGTTACTTATGCTGTATGTAGGCTTATGATAAGATGGGTTCAGTCCTTTATCATAATCAAATAGCTAAGGTATTGTTTTTAAAATACAAATAATGCAAAATGTCTTTAGATTACTTGGCCAAACTACTTGACTAGCTTAAGCCATTGCACCACAGTGAAAAACACCATCATTTGCATTGATGTTACATTTTGCATAACAATTTTTAAAGTCAGTGCCTTTGGGTAAAGATAAGAACATTTAGAGAATCATTTAATTCTGTACTTTACCAGAATCGGGGTTATTTGATGCAGTCTTAAAGATGCATGATTTTCAGCCATTCAGCAGGGTTTTTTCCTCTCCTGCATATTATTAAATAATAATTCTGTACCCATCCTTAGATTAATGCAGTGTATGACACCACAACTTCTTTAGTACAACTAGTCAGCAGTGTTTGATTGATTTCCAGAAAATTTCGTAAATATTATGATTATTGCATTAATGTGAACATATCATTTATGGTCATCACCCAAAGATGTGCAGATCACTTTGCTCCCACAATTTTATATAGATTCCCTTAAACTTGCTGAGTTGTAAGCAACTGAAAGCAGTGTAGGACACATCTTATGTATGCAACTAGTCTCAGCTTCTAACAGGTTGCCAACTGCTAAACGTTATGGTCGCCATCTGAAGATGTTACTGTTGACAGATTTTTATGAGTTATTGCCCCTTTTTCTTGTCGTTTCATGCTGTGCATGACAAAATTTGTCTGGCAGCACACAGAATTTTCATTTCAACTGTTTTTAATAGATTACTGTGAATAATCTTACATATTATAATAATAATCTAAGATACACTTGTTGATAAGTCTTTGTGCTTCTCTGGTTTTTATAAAAGTTATTGCTTTCCAGTTTTTGTGAATGCTAGAAATCATGTTTGTTGATTGCTGTGAACTTTGTACATATTGGTCTTCATCAAAGATGTGTTGACCAGCCATTATACCTAGTGTATTTTGAAAATTCACCTTATTCCGACAGTTATATAGGCAAGTTATATTTTATAATAACATTTAAAATCAATATGCATTCAATTTGTTCTACATTGCTTGGAGCACACCAGAAATAAACTGCTCGAAAAACAAAACCGCAACATGATCTTAGAAGAGTTTATGACCAATGATGTAAGCTTGAGGATAGCGTTCAAGTTTGGGACAATTGACTGGTGATGGCCACAGTAGTACCTCTGTGTGCTAACCAACATTTACATCCAAAAATGTATCTGGGCCTTGGCACTCTTTGCATAATAATAAAAAACATTTTGTATCAGTCTTTGTATTATTGTACATATGGAAACATTGTATTTTTCTTAGTTTCATCAATGTTATTGCAGAAAATACACATACAATGGCTGAAAAATATTAATGGCAAAACACAGTAATCTTGAAAAAAAATCATATGATAAAGACAAGACATTCATATTAGATTTTCATTTATTGTAATATGATAGTTTTCTTCATTTAACAATAATATTAATACAATACAATATTACATTAATTTATCAGGGGCCACTGAGCAGTTTAAGGTTGTTTGCCTTGACTTGCTCATCTACATCTCACCTCTGTCCGCGTTGGTTCATGTCTTGTGCTCGGCCAATATGGATATATGACAAAGCTTGCCAGTAGCTTGCTGTTGATCAGTGGTTCTTCCTTTGGTTTTTGCATGTTCTTTATACATCAAATAAATTGGATGCCATGTACAGCTTATTCTTTGTTGAAAAATGTCATGAAGCCCATAATAACAACATCAGTTATTAACTATCTACATTAAAGTGTATAAAATATAATCTGAAAAACATGCACATGTCTGCATAACAGAAACTTAAATGCATGTACTTAGGAAGTCTTACCCACTCTTCTACTGCTCAAAATTCTTATTAATAAACTATGTTACATTTTGACATTTGTTTTCTTTATTGTTTTCAGACCTATTTTGAAACATGTTTTCAAGATAGGAAACAAATTTAATGCAAAAGCACATACTAGGCCTGAGATAAAAATCCTGTGAAAACATCCTGTACAATTTTTGGGTATGAAAACCAACAGATGGCATTAATTACTATTTAGCATGTAGGTAATCTTATCCAATACATGGACATGAAGATTTCTGTTCTTTTCTTGTGAACATATTAATTCAAACAAAAAATACTTGTTATAAAATTTGAGTTTGTCAACTATCTGTGATGATTTAAAAATTCTAGCAAAACAGAACATTGTGAATTTCTCAGATTACTTTCAGCCAGCAGTGTATATCTATTTGTTTTACTACTTATGGGAGTGCATTAGGGTGGATACACTCAATTTATTTATGCTTCACTTTATTCTATGGTAAGAAAATAATGATGAAAAAAAATTCCTACTACTTTATTATATAAACCTCTATGCTTGACAAGTATACGAAATCTGGTTGAAATACCCCAATGGTTTTAGTTATTCTCCAGAAATAAAAATATTTATGAAAGACAGATGGACACTAGATATATTTCCCATGTATATATACCTGATGAGATAAACACCTTATTAAGCATTTGCATATATAATAAATCCAATAATGATTTGATTAACACAACATTTCATTATGAAGATACCCATGCTCTATAAAATTCAATCAATCCATCAAAATTTTACTCCTCACACCTGTATCTTTCCTCTATTGGACTTTATCAATCCATCAAAATTTTACTCCTCACACCTGTATCTTTCCTCTATTGGACTTTTTCTATCTGGTAACGGTTTCCAACTAAACACTGAACTGATTTCAATAATTTCACTATTTTTGGGCAGAACATCACTTGGTACAGAACACTGAAATGATAGAAAAAGACATTGTTCCAAATATATTGGTTCCTTTAATTATAAGTACATGTACAATGTATTTATTGAGTTTTTGTTTTTAGGTTGGAACTGTTATGCACAGCATATAGGTAACACCTTTTTTTGTTTCACTTTATATGTATGAGCTTGCAAAATTTGATTACATTTCTATTAATCACTAAATGATCTGTGAACAAGCAAAAACAGGATGGATTGTTCTTGTGTGCTTTAAACCCTGAATACAAATGCACAGGAAATTCACATCCTTGGCCTCACTTCATCTGGCTTAGAAAGTCTCTGCTGTAAAAGTCTCCAGGCTCGATCAATCTGAAATCAAAATTTGTCCATTCTGAGTTCTTAGAATTATATTAAAACATGTATACATGTTTACACATTAAAACATGTATATATGTTCACATATTAAAACACGTATACACATTAAAACATGTATATGTTCACACATTAAAACATGTATATGTTCACATATTAAAACATGTATATGTTCACATATTAAAACATGTATACGTGTTTACACATTTAAACATGTAGACATATTTACACATTAAAACATGAATACATGTAAATGTTTATACATACAAAACTTGACTTAATTGTTGTTTATCTCTGGTGCTAACAGTTACACATTTAAAGATAAAAATTGCATGAGGAAAAATTCTTATCAAATTTTGAGAATTGCTTTGCTACAATCACTACCAAGTCCTGCTCAAAATAATGGATTGTTTTATCAATTTACTAGGTCATAATAGACAATAAAGCATAACTGTATAGGTTTTTATTAAGTAAATCCAAATTAAAATATTATTTCTTAATCCCATTATAGAAATGAAGAGTTTGTAAATTGAGCTACTGACGGGAACAAAAATTAGGTCAATAATTAGGCTTCTTCCTTTTTCCATGTTCAAGCCATCCACAGTGTGTAATGTCAAACAATTTTTATTATTGACTCTTTTAGTCAGTAACCTTGACATCTGACCCTGTCAGCCTAAAATTAATAACATTCTTCCTTACCCCATGTTCTAGCCATCCAGGAAGACTGATAACTGTTGATGGTGGACAAATTAAATTTATTATGTGGAAACAATATTGGTAACTGATGGATCTATGGATGGACAGACAGAGGTACAATATCAAACCATTATACATTCCACCTTCTAGCAGCAATAAATACAATTTAAACATTCCTATTTTTGTATCATACAGTCAATAATTATAGTATATACAGAGAGAAATGCTTTTGGGATACCACTATAATTACCACCCAATCTCAGCTAGGTGGCTACCCACATGATCGATACAATTCAATTTAAGCATAAAGAAATATACAAATGAGGCCAATTGCATTTGTGGAGAGGTATGTGAGGGATTTTTGGCAATGTGACATTCTCCAAGAAATATAATTTGTAATAAAAATGTCATTTTCCAATAAAACAGTACCATTTTGAGAACAGCTGAGTTGTAAGCACATCCAACCTGTACCCTGGTAACCCACTGAAAGATGAAATGATATAGCTATTCATGAAAGACCACTGTCCTAAGAGTGACAGTACAACCATGGGATAAAACTGATATGGAACAAACTGTGATCACTGAGTTCATGTAATTCTCTCCACAACTGGAAGGGTTGAACTCCTTTCTGTGCAAGCATTCTTTACATAAGCCAAGCATGAAGGAAAAGTCTATCCTTGCAGGGGTGCAAGAGCTGCACTCTTGGCTGCTTGTGCAGGCTAAAAAACATCTTGATCTTCTTGGGAATATTTATTGTGTGACCCCGTTATGCCATGAAGGCAATGGTCCATAAAACATGACCGTGTTTTAGACCAAACCGTGTTGTAAAACTGTCAGCTAAAAAAATGACGTGCACAAAAATAAGATAGCCATGTAAGGAGGAATAATAAAAGCAGGTGCAAAAATACTTTTGATTAAATGAAGACTAAACTAGTCCATAATGCATTAAATGAAGACTAAACTAGTCCATAATGCATTAAATGAAGACTAAACTAGTCCATAATGCATTAAGTACTGTACATGTATAAGAAAATTCATGAATTCAAGTACAAATCACAAGTTATAAAAGTCATGTCTCAGTAACATCTCATTAGAAAACAATAAAATAAACTAGAGACAAACAGTCATACATATAATTATATTGCAATAAAGGATATACAATATATCAATTTAAATTGTACAATTTTATATAGTACATTGGTATTAAGTCCATTAGGATACAAAGTATGTAACTTTTGAATCCAATAAGTTTCTTTTATGATTCTATTTATGTCACCATGTACAATATCTATTGGCATGAAAGAAAAACTCAGCAGAGAGAGATTATTCGTGGTAAAGTATCTTTTAGATCCTGTCATATATAATTATTATGATGATGCATATCATTTATGATGTTACGTAATGACGTAATTGTTGCTTTATAATAAAAGATGACATCCATTACTTTCGAAACATTTCGTGCCTGAAGAACCATAAATTAAAATGTGAAACTAGCTGCACAGAAATTTTGGCTTTTGTGTTTTTTTTAAAAAAAATCACAAGTCATATGAAAACACAACCCAAAAATGGTAGTCTTCATTTAATATATATCCCATTATCAACAAACACATCTCACTAAACAATTAACTGTGATATTGTTGCCATTCATCATCATCAATCTCTTGACCTAGTGTGGTCGTCGAGGCATTCTGCTGCTGAACGTCTGACCAGTTCACTCCACTTGACTTGATCATGTACCAATGTCTGTTTTTCTGAAAAACTTTTGCTGGTCCATTCTATGATGTTGTCAGTCCACTTTTTTCTCTGTCTACCTCTCCTTCTGCCACCTGGACAATGCCCTGCAGTACTGTTGTGGACTTTTGGCTATAGTGACATGGCCATACCATTTCAGTTTTCTACTTTTGAGAGGGTGAGGAGGTCTTCATATTGGCCTCCTTTGCATCTGATGGTGTTATGCACTTCTTCATTTGTGATGTGTTCCATGTAAGAGATGCAGAGGATGGTTCTGTAGCATCTCATTTCAAGTACCTAGATTCTTCATTGTAATTCTGCTTTAAGACTCCAGGTCTCACATGAATATTCTGTGTCAGGAATATTCTGTGTCAGGTCTGCCAAATATTGGCACATATACTTAAACTGGCTTTAATTTTGAAGACAGTGATCATCCAAGGTCGTTGGGGCCAGCAAAAGGTTCATAAAATGAATCATCTTAGCTTAATAATTATTAATGCCAAGTACTATGAAAATCAATCAAGGGTTTTAGGAAATAACACCAACTTTGCAAGTGGAGGGCTAATATTTTAAATTCCTGCTAAGACTTGTGGGGTAAAAATTATGTCACCTGTAAATGTGTGTACTCATATTCCCATAGAGAACACAGTACAACATTTGACCGTTTTATTCTGTCTTCATTGCTTAGCTGAGACCCTAATCGCTTTTTGGCCTCCTCTTCAGACAGATTCCTTTCTGTTGTTATTCTCCTTACAGCCTGTATGATAAAAAGAGAAATAGGATATTCCTGAACTGCTCATCTCGTACGTATATTTATTTAAAATTACTGTATATAAGGAAATTTCCTTATTGTGTATAATATGGCAAGTATATTTACTTGTAAGTCCTGATCAACTGTAAACAATATAGACTACTGCATAATGCACTGGCAGGTTAGGGTCTATGTTGTCTGTTTTTTTATTGAACAAATATAAAGACCTAGATCTGCCATTATAAGCAAGTATATATGGTATTTCATTCAGAACATACCTTTCTTTAGATCAAATGCACCAATATCAATTTCCTTGGCACATGTGGGAGGAAAGGAGCTGCTAAAATCCCAACTAGAATGTCAAGATTTTCTTGATTTTACAACAATACATGCCAAGTTTTTTTGTTACTGTTTGACTTTGTAGGTTAAAGCAATCTCAAAATTGGAACATACCTGTTTCATTTAATGTGACTACAGTGAAGAAAGAAAACACCTCCAAACTCGAGAGCTTCCAATGTTGACAAAGGGTACTATCTCCTCTAATATGTACATACTTTAGTTGTTTTGTCACATTTTTTAGATTATATCAATGTATTCTTACTATGAAATTCATCCAAATAATATTAAGTACACAGTGAATCTATTACATCAAGTAAGGAAGCTTGTGTTTCATGACTTTCTCAATCTGGTTACAAATAACAATAAAATTATTAGAACAGAAAATAGCTCATTCAAATGAAATTTAACATGAGACTTTTTCTGATTCTGCAATTTGTGAAAAATTCACAATATTTACATTTTCTAAATTTTGGCTATTTCATCCATTCTGGTTTACTATAATGACTGTGAATCAAACATATCGAGTTCTCACTGTTACATACATAAAACCAAACACACTAGTATACATATTGTAATTAAAACATAACCTGTTTCCTTCCTAATATACCTCTCTAACTTGCACATAAAAGGATCCAGTAACATAGACCACACTATAAGCAGGGGCACAAGTTATCAAAGGACCTCGATTGCAGCATGAAATTACACCATGCTCGGTGGACATTTAGAAAAATGGGGAGTGGGGGGTAGGAAACCGGTCTGTTTAATGGCTTGTTTAAAAATTGTGTTGGGAATACTTGCCAATAAAGCGCTTTTCAACCAAAGTTGTTAATTTTTATGTAAAAATGACCTTTAATTTCACTATGTCCAACTGCTAAAAGATTGTTAACATAATTCCAACAACCTTAACATGTACACAAAAACACTGTATTACAATCACTGCTTTGTGTTGCTGGTGAGCACTCTGGTTCCCTGATCCATCCGCTAACCTGCTTTGCTCTTGACTCTTGTGTAATGCATTACATGGAGCTGGGAACAATACTAGTTGTTGATTGAAATTCACAATGAAACAAGATTCCTGTTATTAAAAAAATGTATTCATTGCTCTAAAATAAAATACTGATACCATGATTTCATTGTAAGTAATAGTGAAACTTCTTCTCATTCATCAGGAAATCTCTGAGTGCCAATTCAGGAATTACAGATTAACTAAAAACTCTAAAACTAGCATTTTATTAACAAAACATATCAGTGAAACAGAATTTTATGTCATCAAGTATTCATTTACTTGCTATCGTTGATCACATTCGTGAATGAGTATGCTAAGTTAAGAAATTTTAAGCATATTACATTTACCGGATTTTTTTTAAACAGTGTTTATTTGATTGCTTAAAATGAGTTGACCTGACACTAGAATGTAGCCTCTAGCGCTAAGGTTAGATTTACATGTTTCTAACTTTTCAAATAGTCCACCCCATTTATTTATAATTCAGTGTAACAATACAACAAATGCTTACACAAATTAGGTATCAAAACACCATCGGCACTAAATTAGGTTCTCATGGAAACACTTGAAGACATAGTTGTTATGTTAGATTGACATATTTCACATTTGAATACATCAGGGCAAATTGTATTTATGATCATTGCACATAAACCAAACTAAAAAATAAACTAAAATGCACATTTCAATTGATAAAAAGAACAAGGTATATAATTGGTACCTATTTATTAAAATGCTGCCTCAAGGAGGTGTTACTGACAATTTCATTGATCAAATGTTTGTTGCATACTGTTATTTACGATGTATCAAAAATATGGTTTCGGTAAAAATATTTTATAATGTTGATTCAAAATATCCAGGTTACAATAACCATTTTCAACAAATAAAACAAGAGATATATATTGGTTTCAGCTACCAATTTTGATTAAACTTGTATTCATGTTCAACAAGTAGGGGTCAAAAGTTTGGTACTTTCAAGTTTTAAACAAAATGGGATCCATGACTGACCCTGCATTATATGAGTCATCTGGGCACAAGTTATCAAAGGAATGGTGTACCTAAAACACTGAGGTCCAACATCTCCAACATGGACCAAAAATATGATGTTTGTGGGCCATGCTAAAATATATTATAGTAATTACACATTAAATACAGAATGGACATTTTGTATGAGCTCGGGCCACAAAAGAATGACCCACAGGCCACATCTGACCCTTGGGCTTGTATATGGACCTCTCTGACCTTAAACATGAGCAAAATTTAAGATAACAAGAAAGGCTAATTTTTTTTCTGTATAGTTTGAAAACCATGCCATGTTAAACTTTGATTAGATAGTACTAAATTAAAATTTTGCCCAGAAAACACTGATGCCCCTGCCTATATGGTATAACTGAAGCCTTGGTTCATCATGACATACAAAATCTGATGTAAAATAGTAAATATTAACCAAAATTCTGACACAAATGCTGTATGTACTTGTTATAAGATGATTCCAACTGCAAAGACCCAGACATGATGCGCAAGCAAACCTAGGTCTGTGCAGTTTGATGGGAGACATCAGAAGAACAAGCGACACAGACCCAGTTCTACAACCCCATTATGTTACAGCAGATGAGAATTTTTGTTATTTGTAGTTTGACTCATCTTAAAAGCAAGTACATATATTAAAAGTGAAAATCAGACACAACCCAAGTAAATGTGACATTTATTTAAATAAATATCAATTTATGAATATCATCAAGTTATTTGTTTTTAAAAAAATACAGAATATATGTATGCAAATGCAACACTATATGCTGAAGTGAATGAATATGGCAGTACAAAAATGACACAATATTTGCCTAATGCATTTGATTCATACCTCTGCTGGTGGAATGATGTTTGTCCAGACCTCATGTACAATGTTGTCCCATCCTGCTTCTAGAAGTAAGGCTGCCTCTAACACAACTACAGCTTTTCCGTCTGAAATACAATTAGATTTATTTTGTTTCAATTTAACCGTAAAGTATGGTCAGGAACGTTTATAAAGTACACCTCTCCCACAATAACTCATACACCAGGGACCACAATTAATGACAGGGAAGCATACATGTTTTTTGGACATAAAAAGGTGGGGTAATGGGGATGTTTAATGACTGAATTTCATAACATAATCATGTTGCAAATAATTATCAATAAAGAGCATTTCCTAATGAAGTTGTTCACTGCCCCCCCCCAACCCCGCAAACAAAGTACTATCCAAAACCATACAAAATTATCTAATTCAGCAAGCAACCAAACAACAGATGTGATATTAACCTATCCCTCAAGTCTCAAAGCACAGTAACAACATCTGAAGTGTACATAATTTAAAAAAAACAACAACATTAATTACCAGTTTCATTTTGTTTATTTTAGTCCACAAGATGCTGCAAACATACTGAAAAACACAAACTTCACATTGTCAGCAAAAGCATTCATCATGTTGTGATCTCTTATCATCATCCAATGATAATAAACATGACTATACTTCAGATTAATTGCAGAGTTTGTCATTATAAAAACAAAATGAAAATATACATGATTAGCAAATCCTGATTGCAACTTTTCAGAGAGTTAAAACAGTATTACATTTTCATGGAAATTCTGAAATCTCTGAATTGTTCTAAATGACAAACATGGTGGATGTTTGAGGTCTCTGAGTATTTGGTCAAAGCTTGTACATTGGCAAATGGCAGATAGTAAGGGTGGTGAATCAATGGAGGAACTAATGAGGAAATCAGTTGGTATATTCAAACTTCTTGGCAATAAATGAGGGTGATCAGAGACCAGAGTGTAAGAATATGGGAGGGAGGAAAACTGTATTGCTAAAATACAACTCTGCGGAAAGTCTATGCCAATCTTTCTATCATGTCAAGTTTACTTATTTTACCATAGTCTGATCAAAATGATCTGAGAGCTAGATGATATACTACTACTAAACAGATCAAAATGATCGGACAGCTAGATGATATACTACTACTAAACAGATCAAAATGATCAGACAGCTAGATGATATACTACTACTAAACAGATCAAAATGATCAGACAGCTAGATGATATACTACTACTAAACAGATCAAAATGATCAGACAGCTAGATGATATACTACTACTAAACAGATCAAAATGATCAGACAGCTAGATGATATACTACTACTAAACAGATCAAAATGATCAGACAGCTAGATGATATACTACTACTAAACAGATCAAAATGATCAGACAGCCAGATGATATACTACTAAACAGATCAAAATGATCAGACAGCTAGATGATATACTACTACTAAACAGATCAAAATGATCAGACAGCTAGATGATATACTACTACTAAACAGATCAAAATGATCAGACAGCTAGATGATATACTACTACTAAACAGATCAAAATGATCAGACAGCTAGATGATATACTACTACTAAACAGATCAAAATGATCAGACAGCTAGATGATATACTACTAAACAGATCAAAATGATCAGACAGCTAGATGATATACTACTACTAAACAGATCAAAATGATCAGACAGCTAGATGATATACTACTACTAAACAGATCAAAATGATCAGACAGCTAGATGATATACTACTACTAAACAGATCAAAATGATCAGACAGCTAGATGATATACTACTAAACAGATCAAAATGATCAGACAGCTAGATGATATACTACTACTAAACAGATCAAAATGATCAGACAGCTAGATGATATACTACTACTAAACAGATCAAAATGATCGGACAGCTAGATGATAATACTACTACTAAACAGATCAAAATGATCTGACAGCTAGATAATATACTACTAAACAGATCAAAATGATCGGACAGCTAGATGATATACTACTACTAAACAGATCAAAATGATCAGACAGCTAGATGATATACTACTACTAAACAGATCAAAATGATCAGACAGCTAGATGATATACAACTACTAAACAGATCAAAATGATCAGACAGCTAGATGATATACTACTACTAAACAGATCAAAATGATCAGACAGCTAGATGATATACTACTACTAAACAGATCAAAATGATCAGACAGCTAGATGATATACTACTACTAAACAGATCAAAATGATCAGACAGCTAGATGATATACTACTACTAAACAGATCAAAATGATCAGACAGCTAGATAATATACTACTACTAAACAGATCAAAATGATCAGACAGCTAGATGATATACTACTACTAAACAGATCAAAATGATCAGACAGCTAGATGATATACTACTACTAAACAGATCAAAATGATCAGACAGCTAGATGATATACTACTACTAAACAGATCAAAATGATCAGACAGCTAGATGATATACTACTACTAAACAGATCAAAATGATCAGACAGCTAGATGATATACTACTAAACAGATCAAAATGATCAGACAGCTAGATGATATACTACTACTAAACAGATCAAAATGATCAGACAGCTAGATGATATACTACTACTAAACAGATCAAAATGATCAGACAGCTAGATGATATACTACTACTAAACAGATCAAAATGATCAGACAGCTAGATGATATACTATTAAACAGATCAAAATGATCAGACAGCTAGATGATATACTACTACTAAACAGATCAAAATGATCAGACAGCTAGATGATATACTACTACTAAACAGATCAAAATCATCGGACAGCTAGATGATAATACTACTACTAAACAGATCAAAATGATCAGACAGCTAGATAATATACTACTAAACAGATCAAAATGATCGGACAGCTAGATGATATACTACTGCTAAACAGATCAAAATGATCAGACAGCTAGATAATATACTACTACTAAACAGATCAAAATGATCAGACAGCTAGATGATATACTACTACTAAACAGATCAAAATGATCAGACAGCTAGATAATATACTACTACTAAACAGATCAAAATGATCAGACAGCTAGATGATATACTACTACTAAACAGATCAAAATGATCAGACAGCTAGATGATATACTACTACTAAACAGATCAAAATGATCAGACAGCTAGATGATATACTACTACTAAACAGATCAAAATGATCAGACAGCTAGATAATATACTACTAAACAGATCAAAATGATCAGACAGCTAGATGATATACTACTAAACAGATCAAAATGATCAGACAGCTAGATGATATACTACTACTAAACAGATCAAAATGATCAGACAGCTAGATGATATACTACTACTAAACAGATCAAAATGATCAGACAGCTAGATGATATACTACTACTAAACAGATCAAAATGATCAGACAGCTAGATGATATACTACTACTAAACAGATCAAAATGATCAGACAGCGAGATGATATACTACTACCAAACAGATCAAAATGATCAGACAGCTAGATGATATACTACTACTAAACAGATCAAAATGATCAGACAGCTAGATGATATACTACTACTAAACAGATCAAAATGATCAGACAGCTAGATGATATACTATTACTAAACAGATCAAAATGATCAGACAGCTAGATGATATACTACTACTAAACAGATCAAAATGATCAGACAGCTAGATGATATACTACTACTAAACAGATCAAAATGATCAGACAGCTAGATGATATACTACTACCAAACAGATCAAAATGATCAGACAGCTAGATGATATACTACTACTAAACAGATCAAAATGATCAGACAGCTAGATGATAGACTACTACTAAACAGATCAAAATGATCAGACAGCTAGATGATATACTACTACTAAACAGATCAAAATGATCAGACAGCTAGATGATATACTACTACTAAACAGATCAAAATGATCAGACAGCTAGATGATATACTACTACTAAACAGATCAAAATGATCAGACAGCTTGATGATATACTACTACTAAACAGATCAAAATGATCAGACAGCTAGATGATATACTACTACTAAACAGATCAAAATGATCAGACAGCTAGATGATATACTACTAAACAGATCAAAATGATCAGACAGCTAGATGATATACTACTAAACAGATCAAAATGATCAGACAGCTAGATGATATACTACTACTAAACAGATCAAAATGATCAGACAGCTAGATGATATACTACTACTAAACAGATCAAAATGATCAGACAGCTAGATGATATACTACTACTAAACAGATCAAAATGATCGGACAGCCAGATGATATACTACTAAACAGAAAAAATGATCAGACAGCTAGATGATATACTACTACTAAACAGATCAAAATGATCAGACAGCTAGATGATATACTACTACTAAACAGATCAAAATGATCAGACAGCTAGATGATATACTACTACTAAACAGATCAAAATGATCAGACAGCTAGATGATATACTACTACTAAAGAGATCAAAATGATCAGACAGCTAGATGATATACTACTACTAAACAGATCAAAATGATCAGACAGCTAGATGATATACTACTACCAAAAACATCAAAATGATCAGACAGCTAGATAATATACTACTACCAAACAGATCAAAATAATCAGACAGCTAGATGATATACTACTACTAAACAGATCAAAATGATCAGACAGCTAGATGATATACTACTACTAAAAAGATCAAAATGATCAGACAGCTAGATGATATACTACTACTAAACAGATCAAAATGATCAGACAGCTAGATGATATACTACTAAACAGATCAACATGATCAGACAGCTAGATGATATACTACTACTAAACAGATCAAAATGATCAGACAGCTAGATGATATACTACTACTAAACAGATCAAAATGATCAGACAGCTAGATGATATACTACTACTAAACAGATCAAAATGATCAGACAGCTAGATGATATACTACTACTAAACAGATCAAAATGATCAGACAGCTAGATGATATACTACTAAACAGATCAAAATGATCAGACAGCTAGATGATATACTACTACTAAACAGATCAAAATGATCAGACAGCTAGATGATATACTACTACTAAACAGATCAAAATGATCAGACAGCTAGATGATATACTACTACTAAACAGATCAAAATGATCAGACAGCGAGATGATATACTACTACCAAACAGATCAAAATGATCAGACAGCTAGATGATATACTACTACTAAACAGATCAAAATGATCAGACAGCTAGATGATATACTACTACTAAACAGATCAAAATGATCAGACAGCTAGATGATATACTACTACTAAACAGATCAAAATGATCAGACAGCTAGATGATATACTACTACTAAACAGATCAAAATGATCAGACAGCTAGATGATATACTACTACTAAACAGATCAAAATGATCAGACAGCTAGATGATATACTACTACTAAACAGATCAAAATGATCAGACAGCGAGATGATATACTACTACCAAACAGATCAAAATGATCAGACAGCTAGATGATATACTACTACTAAACAGATCAAAATGATCAGACAGCTAGATGATATACTACTACTAAACAGATCAAAATGATCAGACAGCTAGATGATATACTATTACTAAACAGATCAAAATGATCAGACAGCTAGATGATATACTACTACTAAACAGATCAAAATGATCAGACAGCTAGATGATATACTACTAAACAGATCAACATGATCAGACAGCTAGATGATATACTACTACTAAACAGATCAAAATGATCAGACAGCTAGATGATATACTACTACTAAACAGATCAAAATGATCAGACAGCTAGATAATATACTACTACTAAACAGATCAAAATGATCAGACAGCTAGATGATATACTACTACTAAACAGATCAAAATGATCAGACAGCTAGATGATATACTACTACTAAACAGATCAAAATGATCAGACAGCTAGATGATATACTACTACTAAACAGATCAAAATGATCAGACAGCTAGATAATATACTACTAAACAGATCAAAATGATCAGACAGCTAGATGATATACTACTAAACAGATCAAAATGATCAGACAGCTAGATGATATACTACTACTAAACAGATCAAAATGATCAGACAGCTAGATGATATACTACTACTAAACAGATCAAAATGATCAGACAGCTAGATGATATACTACTACTAAACAGATCAAAATGATCAGACAGCTAGATGATATACTACTACTAAACAGATCAAAATGATCAGACAGCGAGATGATATACTACTACCAAACAGATCAAAATGATCAGACAGCTAGATGATATACTACTACTAAACAGATCAAAATGATCAGACAGCTAGATGATATACTACTACTAAACAGATCAAAATGATCAGACAGCTAGATGATATACTATTACTAAACAGATCAAAATGATCAGACAGCTAGATGATATACTACTACTAAACAGATCAAAATGATCAGACAGCTAGATGATATACTACTACTAAACAGATCAAAATGATCAGACAGCTAGATGATATACTACTACCAAACAGATCAAAATGATCAGACAGCTAGATGATATACTACTACTAAACAGATCAAAATGATCAGACAGCTAGATGATAGACTACTACTAAACAGATCAAAATGATCAGACAGCTAGATGATATACTACTACTAAACAGATCAAAATGATCAGACAGCTAGATGATATACTACTACTAAACAGATCAAAATGATCAGACAGCTAGATGATATACTACTACTAAACAGATCAAAATGATCAGACAGCTTGATGATATACTACTACTAAACAGATCAAAATGATCAGACAGCTAGATGATATACTACTACTAAACAGATCAAAATGATCAGACAGCTAGATGATATACTACTAAACAGATCAAAATGATCAGACAGCTAGATGATATACTACTAAACAGATCAAAATGATCAGACAGCTAGATGATATACTACTACTAAACAGATCAAAATGATCAGACAGCTAGATGATATACTACTACTAAACAGATCAAAATGATCAGACAGCTAGATGATATACTACTACTAAACAGATCAAAATGATCGGACAGCCAGATGATATACTACTAAACAGAAAAAATGATCAGACAGCTAGATGATATACTACTACTAAACAGATCAAAATGATCAGACAGCTAGATGATATACTACTACTAAACAGATCAAAATGATCAGACAGCTAGATGATATACTACTACTAAACAGATCAAAATGATCAGACAGCTAGATGATATACTACTACTAAAGAGATCAAAATGATCAGACAGCTAGATGATATACTACTACTAAACAGATCAAAATGATCAGACAGCTAGATGATATACTACTACCAAAAACATCAAAATGATCAGACAGCTAGATAATATACTACTACCAAACAGATCAAAATGATCAGACAGCTAGATGATATACTACTACTAAACAGATCAAAATGATCAGACAGCTAGATGATATACTACTACTAAAAAGATCAAAATGATCAGACAGCTAGATGATATACTACTACTAAACAGATCAAAATGATCAGACAGCTAGATGATATACTACTAAACAGATCAACATGATCAGACAGCTAGATGATATACTACTACTAAACAGATCAAAATGATCAGACAGCTAGATGATATACTACTACTAAACAGATCAAAATGATCAGACAGCTAGATGATATACTACTACTAAACAGATCAAAATGATCAGACAGCTAGATGATATACTACTACTAAACAGATCAAAATGATCAGACAGCTAGATGATATACTACTAAACAGATCAAAATGATCAGACAGCTAGATGATATACTACTACTAAACAGATCAAAATGATCAGACAGCTAGATGATATACTACTACTAAACAGATCAAAATGATCAGACAGCTAGATGATATACTACTACTAAACAGATCAAAATGATCAGACAGCTAGATGATATACTACTACTAAACAGATCAAAATGATCAGACAGCTAGATGATATACTACTACTAAACAGATCAAAATGATCAGACAGCTAGATGATATACTACTACTAAACAGATCAAAATGATCAGACAGCTAGATGATATACTACTACTAAACAGATCAAAATGATCGGACAGCTAGATGATATACTACTACTAAACAGATCAAAATGATCGGACAGCTAGATGATATACTACTACTAAAAAGATCAAAATGATCGGACAGCTAGATGATAATACTACTACTAAACAGATCAAAATGATCGGACAGCTAGATGATATACTACTACTTAACAGATCAAAATGATCAGACAGCTAGATGATATACTACTACTAAACAGATCAAAATGATCAGACAGCTAGATGATATACTACTACTAAACAGATCAAAATGATCAGACAGCTAGATGATATACTACTACTAAACAGATCAAAATGATCAGACAGCTAGATGATATACTACTACTAAACAGATCAAAATGATCAGACAGCTAGATGATATACTACTACTAAACAGATCAAAATGATCAGACAGCTAGATGATATACTACTACTAAACAGATCAAAATGATCAGACAGCTAGATGATATACTACTACCAAACAGATCAAAATGATCAGACAGCTAGATGATATACTACTACCAAACAGATCAAAATGATCAGACAGCTAGATGATATACTACTACTAAACAGATCAAAAGGATCAGACAGCTAGATGATATACTACTACTAAACAGATCAAAATGATCAGACAGCTAGATGATATACTACTACTAAACAGATCAAAATGATCAGACAGCTAGATGATATACTACTACTAAACAGATCAAAATGATCGGACAGCTAGATGATATACTACTACTAAAAAGATCAAAATGATCAGACAGCTAGATGATAATACTACTACTAAACAGATCAAAATGATCGGACAGCTAGATGATATACTACTACTTAACAGATCAAAATGATCAGACAGCTTGATGATATACTACTACTAAACAGATCAAAATGATCAGACAGCTAGATGATATACTACTACTAAACAGATCAAAATGATCAGACAGCTAGATGATATACTACTACTAAACAGATCAAAATGATCAGACAGCTAGATGATATACTACTACTAAACAGATCAAAATGATCAGACAGCTAGATGATATACTACTACTAAACAGATCAAAATGATCAGACAGCTAGATGATATACTACTACTAAACAGATCAAAATGATCAGACAGCTAGATGATATACTACTACCAAACAGATCAAAATGATCAGACAGCTAGATGATATACTACTACCAAACAGATCAAAATGATCAGACAGCTAGATGATATACTACTACCAAACAGATCAAAATGATCAGACAGCTAGATGATATACTACTACTAAACAGATCAAAAGGATCAGACAGCTAGATGATATACTACTACTAAACAGATCAAAATGATCAGACAGCTAGATGATATACTACTACTAAACAGATCAAAAGGATCAGACAGCTAGATGATATACTACTAACCAAACAGATCAAAATGATCAGACAGCTAGATGATATACTACTAAACAGATCAAAATGATCAGACAGCTAGATGATATACTACTACTAAACAGATCAAAATGATCAGACAGCTAGATGATATACTACTACTAAACAGATCAAAATGATCAGACAGCTAGATGATATACTACTACTAAAAAGATCAAAATGATCAGACAGCTAGATGATATACTACTACTAAACAGATCAAAATGATCAGACAGCTAGATGATATACTACTACTAAACAGATCAAAATGATCAGACAGCTAGATGATAATACTACTACTAAACAGATCAAAATGATCAGACAGCTAGATAATATACTACTAAACAGATCAAAATGATCGGACAGCTAGATGATATACTACTACTAAACAGATCAAAATGATCAGACAGCTAGATGATATACTACTACTAAACAGATCAAAATGATCAGACAGCTAGATGATATACTACTACTAAACAGATCAAAATGATCAGACAGCTAGATGATATACTACTACTAAACAGATCAAAATGATCAGACAGCTAGATGATATACTACTACTAAACAGATCAAAATGATCAGACAGCTAGATGATATACTACTACTAAACAGATCAAAATGATCAGACAGCTAGATGATATACTACTACTAAACAGATCAAAATGATCAGACAGCTAGATGATATACTACTACTAAACAGATCAAAATGATCAGACAGCTAGATGATATACTACTACTAAACAGATCAAAATGATCAGACAGCTAGATGATATACTACTACTAAACAGATCAAAATGATCAGACAGCTAGATGATATACTACTACTAAACAGATCAAAATGATCAGACAGCTAGATGATATACTACTACTAAACAGATCAAAATGATCAGACAGCTAGATGATATACTACTACTAAACAGATCAAAATGATCAGACAGCTAGATGATATACTACTACTAAACAGATCAAAATGATCAGACAGCTAGATGATATACTACTACTAAACAGATCAAAATGATCAGACAGCTAGATGATATACTACTACTAAACAGATCAAAATGATCAGACAGCTAGATGATATACTACTACTAAACAGATCAAAATGATCAGACAGCTAGATGATATACTACTACTAAACAGATCAAAATGATCAGACAGCTAGATGATATACTACTACTAAACAGATCAAAATGATCAGACAGCTAGATGATATACTACTACTAAACAGATCAAAATGATCAGACAGCTAGATGATATACTACTACCAAACAGATCAAAATGATCAGACAGCTAGATGATATACTACTACCAAACAGATCAAAATGATCAGACAGCTAGATGATATACTACTACCAAACAGATCAAAATGATCGGACAGCTAGATGATATACTACTACCAAACAGATCAAAAGGATCGGACAGCTAGATGATATACTACTACTAAACAGATCAAAATGATCGGAGAGCTAGATGATATACTATTACTAAACAGATCAAAATGATCTGACAGCTAGATGATATACTACTACTAAACAGATCAAAATGATCAGACAGCTTGATGATATACTACTACTAAACAGATCAAAATGATCAGAAGCTAGATGATATACTACTACTAAACAGATCAAAATGATCAGACAGCTAGATGATATACTACTAAACAGATCAAAATGATCAGACAGCTAGATGATATACTACTAAACAGATCAAAATGATCAGACAGCTAGATGATATACTACTACTAAACAGATCAAAATGATCAGACAGCTAGATGATATACTACTAAACAGATCAAAATGATCAGACAGCTAGATGATATACTACTAAACAGATCAAAATGATCAGACAGCTAGATGATATACTACTACTAAACAGATCAAAATGATCAGACAGCTAGATGATATACTACTACTAAACAGATCAAAATGATCAGACAGCTAGATGATATACTACTACTAAACAGATCAAAATGATCGGACAGCCAGATGATATACTACTAAACAGAAAAAATGATCAGACAGCTAGATGATATACTACTACTAAACAGATCAAAATGATCAGACAGCTAGATGATATACTACTACTAAACAGATCAAAATGATCAGACAGCTAGATGATATACTACTACTAAACAGATCAAAATGATCAGACAGCTAGATGATATACTACTACTAAAGAGATCAAAATGATCAGACATCAGACAGCTTGATGATATACTACTACTAAACAGATCAAAATGATCAGACAGCTAGATGATATACTACTACTAAACAGATCAAAATGATCAGACAGCTAGATGATATACTACTACTAAACAGATCAAAATGATCAGACAGCTAGATGATATACTACTACTAAACAGATCAAAATGATCAGACAGCTAGATGATATACTACTACTAAACAGATCAAAATGATCAGACAGCTAGATGATATACTACTACTAAACAGATCAAAATGATCAGACAGCTAGATGATATACTACTACTAAACAGATCAAAATGATCAGACAGCTAGATGATATACTAACAAACAGATCAAAATGATCAGACAGCTAGATGATATACTACTACTAAACAGATCCAAATGATCAGACAGCTAGATGATATACTACTACTAAACAGATCAAAATGATCAGACAGCTAGATAATATACTACTACTAAACAGATCAAAATGATCAGACAGCTAGATGATATACTACTACTAAACAGATCAAAATGATCAGACAGCTAGATGATATACTACTACTAAACAGATCAAAATGATCAGACAGCTAGATGATATACTACCAAACAGATCAAAATGATCAGACAGCTAGATGATATACTACTACTAAACAGATCCAAATGATCAGACAGCTAGATGATATACTACTACTAAACAGATCAAAATGATCAGACAGCTAGATAATATACTACTACTAAACAGATCAAAATGATCAGACAGCTAGATGATATACTACTACTAAACAGATCAAAATGATCAGACAGCTAGATGATATACTACTACTAAACAGGTCAAAATGATCAGAAAGCTAGATGATATACTACTACTAAACAGATCAAAATGATCTGACAGCTAGATGATATACTACCAAACAGCTCAAAATGATCAGACAGCTAGATGATATACTACTACTAAACAGATCAAAATGATCAGACAGCTAGATGATATACTACTACTAAACAGATCAAAATGATCTGACAACTAGATGAAATACTACCAAACAGCTCAAAATGATCAGACAGCTAGATGATATACTACTACTAAACAGATCAAAATGATCAGACAGCTAGATGATATACTACTACAAAACAGATCAAAATGATCAGACAGCTAGATGATATACTACTACTAAACAGATCAAAATGATCAGACAGCTAGATGATATACTACTAAACAGATCAAAATGATCAGACAGCTAGATGATATACTACTACTAAACAGATCAAAATGATCAGACAGCTTGATGATATACTACTACTAAACAGATCAAAATGATCAGACAGCTAGATGATATACTACTACTAAACAGATCAAAATGATCAGACAGCTAGATGATATACTACTAAACAGATCAAAATGATCGGACAGCTAGATGATATACTACTACTAAACAGATCAAAATGATCAGACAGCTAGATAATATACTACTACTAAACAGATCAAAATGATCAGACAGCTAGATGATATACTACTACTAAACAGATCAAAATGATCAGACAGCTAGATAATATACTACTAAACAGATCAAAATGATCAGACAGTTAGATGATATACTACTACTAAACAGATCAAAATGATCAGACAGCTAGATGATATACTACTACTAAACAGATCAAAATGATCAGACAGCTAGATGATATACTACTACTAAACAGATCAAAATGATCAGACAGCTAGATAATATACTACTAAACAGATCAAAATGATCAAACAGCTAGATGATATACTACTAAACAGATCAAAATGATCAGACAGCTAGATGATATACTACGAAACAGATCAAAATGATCAGACAGCTAGATGATATACTACTACTAAACAGATCAAAATGATCAGACAGCTAGATGATATACTACTACTAAACAGATCAAAATGATCAGACAGCTAGATGATATACTACTACTAAACAGATCAAAATGATCAGACAGCTAGATGATATACTACTCCCAAACAGATCAAAATGATCAGACAGCTAGATGATATACTACTACTAAACAGATCAAAATGATCAGACAGCTAGATGATATACTACTACTAAACAGATCAAAATGATCAGACAGCTAGATGATATACTACTACTAAACAGATCAAAATGATCAGACAGCTAGATGATATACTACTACTAAACAGATCAAAATGATCAGACAGCTAGATGATATACTACTACTAAACAGATCAAAATGATCAGACAGCTAGATGATATACTACTAAACAGATCAAAATGATCAGACAGCTTGATGATATACTACTACTAAACAGATCAAAATGATCAGACAGCTAGATGATATACTACAAAACAGATCAAAATGATCAGACAGCTAGATGATATACTACTAAACAGATCAAAATGATCAGACAGCTTGATAATATACTACTACTAAACAGATCAAAATGATCAGACAGCTAGATGATATACTACTACTAAACAGATCAAAATGATCAGACAGCTAGATGATATACTACTAAACAGATCAAAATGATCAGACAGCTAGATGATATACTACTACTAAACAGATCAAAATGATCAGACAGCTAGATAATATACTACTAAACAGATCAAAATGATCAGACAGCTAGATGATATACTACTACTAAACAGATCAAAATGATCAGACAGCTAGATGATATACTACTACTAAACAGATCAAAATGATCAGACAGCTAGATGATATACTACTACTAAACAGATCAAAATGATCTGACAGCTAGATTATATACTACCAAACAGCTCAAAATGATCAGACAGCTAGATGATATACTACTACTAAACAGATCAAAATGATCAGACAGCTAGATGATATACTACTACTAAACAGATCAAAATGATCTGACAGCTAGATGATATACTACCAAACAGCTCAAAATGATCAGACAGCTAGATGATATACTACTACTAAACAGATCAAAATGATCAGACAGCTAGATGATATACTACTACTAAACAGATCAAAATGATCTGACAACTAGATGAAATACTACCAAACAGCTCAAAATGATCAGACAGCTAGATGATATACTACTACTAAACAGATCAAAATGATCAGACAGCTAGATGATATACTACTACTAAACAGATCAAAATGATCAGACAGCTAGATGATATACTACTACTAAACAGATCAAAATGATCAGACAGCTAGATGATATACTACTAAACAGATCAAAATGATCAGACAGCTAGATGATATACTACTACTAAACAGATCAAAATGATCAGACAGCTTGATGATATACTACTACTAAACAGATCAAAATGATCAGACAGCTAGATGATATACTACTACTAAACAGATCAAAATGATCAGACAGCTAGATGATATACTACTAAACAGATCAAAATGATCGGACAGCTAGATGATATACTACTACTAAACAGATCAAAATGATCAGACAGCTAGATAATATACTACTACTAAACAGATCAAAATGATCAGACAGCTAGATGATATACTACTACTAAACAGATCAAAATGATCAGACAGCTAGATAATATACTACTAAACAGATCAAAATGATCAGACAGCTAGATGATATACTACTACTAAACAGATCAAAATGATCAGACAGCTAGATGATATACTACTACTAAACAGATCAAAATGATCAGACAGCTAGATGATATACTACTACTAAACAGATCAAAATGATCAGACAGCTAGATAATATACTACTAAACAGATCAAAATGATCAAACAGCTAGATGATATACTACTAAACAGATCAAAATGATCAGACAGCTAGATGATATACTACTACTAAACAGATCAAAATGATCAGACAGCTAGATGATATACTACTACTAAACAGCTCAAAATGATCAGACAGCTAGATGATATACTACTACTAAACAGATCAAAATGATCAGACAGCTAGATGATATACTACTACTAAACAGATCAAAATGATCAGACAGCTAGATGATATACTACTCCCAAACAGATCAAAATGATCAGACAGCTAGATGATATACTACTACTAAACAGATCAAAATGATCAGACAGCTAGATGATATACTACTACTAAACAGATCAAAATGATCAGACAGCTAGATGATATACTACTACTAAACAGATCAAAATGATCAGACAGCTAGATGATATACTACTACTAAACAGATCAAAATGATCAGACAGCTAGATGATATACTACTACTAAACAGATCAAAATGATCAGACAGCTAGATGATATACTACTAAACAGATCAAAATGATCTGACAGCTTGATGATATACTACTACTAAACAGATCAAAATGATCAGACAGCTAGATGATATACTACTAAACAGATCAAAATGATCAGACAGCTAGATGATATACTACTAAACAGATCAAAATGATCAGACAGCTTGATGATATACTACTACTAAACAGATCAAAATGATCAGACAGCTAGATGATATACTACTACTAAACAGATCAAAATGATCAGACAGCTAGATGATATACTACTAAACAGATCAAAATGATCAGACAGCTAGATGATATACTACTACTAAACAGATCAAAATGATCAGACAGCTAGATGATATACTACTACTAAACAGATCAAAATGATCAGACAGCTAGATGATATACTACTAGTAAACAGATCAAAATGATCAGACAGCTAGATGATATACTACTAAACAGATCAAAATGATCAGACAGCTAGATGATATACTACTACTAAACAGATCAAAATGATCAGACAGCTAGATGATATACTACTACTAAACAGATCAAAATGATCAGACAGCTAGATGATATACTACTACTAAACAGATCAAAATGATCTGACAGCTAGATTATATACTACCAAACAGCTCAAAATGATCAGACAGCTAGATGATATACTACTACTAAACAGATCAAAATGATCAGACAGCTAGATGATATACTACTACTAAACAGATCAAAATGATCTGACAACTAGATGATATACTACCAAACAGCTCAAAATGATCAGACAGCTAGATGATATACTACTACTAAACAGATCAAAATGATCAGACAGCTAGATGATATACTACTACTAAACAGATCAAAATGATCAGACAGCTAGATGATATACTACTACTAAACAGATCAAAATGATCAGACAGCTAGATGATATACTACTACTAAACAGATCAAGATGATCAGACAGCTAGATGATATACTACTACTAAACAGATCAAAATGATCGGACAGCTAGATGATATACTACTACTAAACAGATCAAAATGATCAGACAGCTAGATGATATACTACTACTAAACAGATCAAAATGATCTGACAGCTAGATGATATACTACTACTAAACAGATCAAAATGATCAGACAGCTAGATGATATACTACTACTAAACAGATCAAAATGATCAGACAGCTTGATGATATACTACTAAAAAGATCAAAATGATCAGACAGCTAGATGATATACTTCTACTAAACAGATCAAAATGATCAGACAGCTTGATGATATACTTCTACTAAACAGATCAAAATGATCAGACAGCTAGATGATATACTTCTACTAAAAAGATCAAAATGATCAGACATCTAGATGATATACTACTACTAAACAGATCAAAATGATCAGACAGCTTGATGATATACTACTACTAAACAGATCAAAATGATCTGACAGCTAGATAATATACTACTACTAAACAGATCAAAATGATCAGACAGCTAGATGATAATACTACTAAACAGATCAAAATGATCAGACAGCTAGATGATATACTACTACTAAACAGATCAAAATGATCAGACAGCTAGATGATATACTACTACTAAACAGATCAAAATGATCAGACAGCTAGATGATATACTACTACTAAACAGATCAAAATGATCAGACAGCTAGATAAAATACTACTACTAAACAGATCAAAATGATCAGACAGCTAGATGATATACTACTACTAAACAGATCAAAATGATCAGACAGCTAGATGATATACTACTACTAAACAGATCAACATGATCAGACAGTTAGATGATATACTACTACTAAACAGATCAAAATGATCAGACAGCTTGATGATATACAAATACTAAACAGATCAAAATGATCAGACAGCTTGATGATATACAAATACTAAACAGATAAAAATGATCAGACAGCTAGATGACAGACACTTGTTCAACATATAAAAATGATCTGAAAACTAGATGTTAGGCTACTAAACAGATCCAAATGATCTTACATCTAGATGATAGATGACTACTAAACAGATCAAATCAATCTGATCTGACAGCTAGATGATAGATGACTACTGAACAGATCAAATCAATCTGATATGACAGCTAGATGATAGATGATCACAGAACAGATCAAATCAAAATCTCACCATAGAGTCTCTAAAGTGTTTAGCCAATCAGAAGCAAGATCACCTCATTAATATGTATGCATCTCACTTATAATCACACTCATCAAAGATCCCAATGATGTAAACCCAATCTCCAACTCGTATCAAATCAGAAATATGAGCCCTAGAACAATTACTGGAAGTCATACAATAGTCAATGCATTATGGACACAGCAGGGTCATACCATAACCTCACTAAACCTTACAGCTACACATCGTATATACTATCTTATAAGTCACTGCTGGCACATTATGGAAGACCAGGGTATATGCTGTTCTGCAGATGGACTAAATTTATAAACACGTATATATGGTAAGCAAAATCAAAGAATGGTCACATAGTACTAACTCACCTTTGTGAAATTGTTGTATTTTCTCAGCTGCAAGTCTTCCAATTTCTGGCCACACTATGCTGTTTAGTTTCTCCAGGAGAGACTTAAAATAATTTACAACAAATCAACCACTGTGAAGTAAATAGGACATTTACAACAAATCAACCACTGTGAAGTAAATGGGACATTTATATAAAATCAACCACTGTGAAGTAAATGGGACATTTACAACAAATCAATCACTGTGAAGTAAATGGGACATTACAATAAATTAACCACTGTGAAGTAAATGGGACATTTACAACAAATCAACAATTGTGAAGTAAATTGGACATTACAACAAATCAACCACTGTGAAGTAAATGGGACATTTACAACAAATCAACCATTGTGAAGTAAATGGGACATTACAACAAATCAACCACTGTGATGTAAATGGGACATTACATAAAATCAACCACTGTGAAGTAAATGGGACATTTACAACAAATCAACCATTGTGAAGTAAATGGGACATTACAACAAATCAACCACTGTGAAGTAAATGGGACATTTACAACAAATAAACCACTGTGAAGTAAATGAGATATTTACAATAAAACCAGTCTGAGATAAATAGGACATATACAACAGATCAAACACTCTGAGACAAATAGGACATTTACAACAGATCAACCACTTTGAGACAAATAGGACATTTACAACAGATCAACCACTTTGAGATAAATAGGACATATACAACAGATCAACCACTTTGAGATAAACAGGACATATACAACAGATCAACCACTCTGAAATAAATAGGACATATACAACAGATCAACCATTCTGAGATAAATAGGACATTTACAACAGATCAACCACTCTGAGATAAATAGGACATTTACAACAGATCAACCACTCTGAGATAAATAGGACATTTACAACAGATCAACCACTCTGAAATAAATAGGACATATACAACAGATCAACCACTCTGAGATAAATAGGACATTTACAACAGATCAACCACTCTGAGATAAATAGGACATTTACAACAGATCAACCACTCTGAGATAAATAGGACATTTACAACAGATCAACCACTCTGAGATAAATAGGACATTTTTATTTCTGGAGTGCAAGTTGTATAAAGTAGTACAAATTTTCATCAACATAAAGACTGCCCTGTGTAGAATAATGTCAGAGGTTTAAAAAAAATGCAATTAAGACAAATTTAACACCTATTGTGTATCTGTAGAAATTGACATTGATCACAATGATATAACTTTGACTCTGAAACATAAGAAAATTAAGAAATATAAATGTACAATGGTCGTCATTGACCATGATTTAGTCATGTATCTAAATTAATATTGTATGATATACAGTAGAAATAAAAGAAACCTTAAAATAATGACCCATGTCCTTGAACTTTGAGGATAACATCCTGAAATTTGGATCGCAACATATATACAATGGCCATTATAATTAAATCAAGTTTTATCCATGTATCATAAGCAGCTCCTATGTTAAGGAACCAAATGCCATGACCTTGGGCTTGAAGACTGAACTTCTATTCCAATGCCAAGCTTGACTGCAGCACATTATTTCATTATAATGTACAACTATGCCAAGTTTCTTCCCTTAATCTCAAACAAGCTTTAAGCTATAGAATGAAAAATGGAGGCCCAGTCATCTAAGGTGCTTGCTTTTACAGATCACTGCCATCTCACTTCTTTCTGCATGGGTTCAAGTCTCATGCTCAAACAATGTGGGTACGTAAGAAAGTTTGCCTGCAGAGTTTTCAGGTTCTTCTCCATCGGATACAATGACTGCAATGTACTGCCTATCATGTACTGAAAAATGGCATTATACACAACAACAAGAACGAAAGATTGGAAAAATGTAAAGGAAACTGTAAAATATTGAGCTGTGACCTTGACCTTTGACCTGAAGACATAATCAACAATGTGGTACATCATATATCTTCTAATGATGACACAGAATCATGCAAAATTATATTCCTGAAGGTGAAAAGACTTGAAAGTTATATAGAATGGAAACAAAAGTATCAAGGACAGGTCGATGGAAATCCAGCTTTTCACAAAAGATAAAAAATAATGAATATTCTCACTTTCTGAAAAAGACAACCACAAGCAAGAGTCAACTAAAGTCCTCAGGGCTGCTGAGAGACCTGTCATTGAAGTCAGTTACATGAAAAATACTTAGTCCTCAGGGCTGCTGTGAGACCTGTCACTTAAGTCAGTTACATGAAAAGTACAAACTAATATCACACACACACATAATAATGATGTAAACTCTGATTTATATTTGTACCCCAATTACCTTGTCTGCAAACACTTTTGCTCCCAATGTTTTTCTGTTGATCTCACCATCCTCTGTTAGTATCTCCTGTCCAAACTCAGCAACCAATTTTTCATAAGCTGGAGTGCCATTCAGGTAAACCACATGACCTAGATTGATAATGAATGAATGATTACTTTAACTTATTTACTATTATTCTGTTAATTATATAAATTATGAGAACAGTAATTCACACAAACCATTTTCTAGTTAAAAAACATAAGAGTAAGACTAGGCTACAATATACCGGTATAGGGTTTTTGATGGAACATCAGATTCAGCACAATCATAGCTATACAGTCACAAGTTTAGATATTCCCAAAAAAGGAATGCAAAATCAAAGATTATAGCAAACTAGGGTAATATCTTTAAAATGCATCATGAATTTTTTAATAACTCCAAGCACTTATCAGAGAAAACAAGAGATGTGCTGACTGTGTTTAGCAAATGAATATTGGTACAACCCTTAAAAGTAAAGTGTGTAATCAGCAATTACATAGCAAACCAATATTAAGTTTTTCAGTCTCCAGAAGTCATGTAAAAAATAATTATCATTTAGAAAATAAATTCAATTAAAGTGAGTTTGTGAACAAATGCTGATCCATGTGACAAGGGCATACATGATGTAAAACAATTAGAACATTCCTACCTTAAGAACTGTCAGCATTGTTTATGTTTTCTAATTTCATGGGGGTGGGTTAGATGTTGAAAAGTGCTTAGAGCTTCTAAAGATTAGGTCCAAAGTCCTCATTATTATTATTAGTATTACTATTAGCGACTACAGATAAAGTCTCACATGAAATGCAAGCAGTTTTCTCATCTAAATCCTATAGTCACTGATATGTGCAGTATACAGTTAACCTACTAAGGGTAATCTATCACAATATATACAATATATGATCATTAAAATGTACCAGTGAATAAATATACTGATTTATGCTTCAAGCTGCAATAATTTGAAATGAGCATCTGGAAAAGTCTAAATGGCCATGAGCTAAACCAATAAATTATTTTTAACAACAAAATTTAAGAAAAGTCACAGACACATGAAGTACAGTTCTAAGAGACTATATATTTGCAATAAGGGTGAAGAACTTGGGCCAATTACAAAATAAGTATTATCCGGGTTACACTGAGCAAAATTAGGATAGGGAGGTTAATACATAACCTAGAAAATAAGCATTGTTCAAATCTTGAATGTAATTTTGATAGTTACATCCCTTTTTAAGTTTTTATCTCCTGATTTTCAGAAGAACACACCAAGGCAGCTGACCTTGGCTACTTGGCTAGTTTAGGCAGGTTCTTAACACACAACCTCTGGATTAAAAGTCCGACTCTCTACCAACTGAGGGACTATGCATAGGTCCCTTAAAATTCAAGCTTGGTGTGGTACTAAAAGAAATGCATATTGTTACGTGCTTAGGCTCGAATAAACAGTAACATTGATAGAGTGAAAATAACAAGCTTGTGAAACTTAATAAACAATTTATTGAGTACAAATATTTTTCAGAAAAGACAAATAAACTTACGGTTTTAAGAATCAATTCCAAAATTAATCCAAAATAATTCAAAATATTA